>JAWRVF010000296.1:0-381352 GCA_036785485.1 Physcomitrellopsis africana | reverse complement strand
GTTCAACCACCCAAGTCGGAAAATCTCTTCAATCTTTTGATATTTTAGATGCTTATAGTAGCTTGTGTAAGCTTTCTACAAAAACAAAAATCAATACATTTGGAGCTTTGATGAAAGTTTTATGAGCCGTGAAGTATCAAAGAGGGCAAATTGTTGCTAGGGTTTGAAGAGTAGAATCAACTAGCTACAAAATCTGGAGTTTGAGAGGCATGTATGCGAAATTTTAGAACAAGTTAGATGATGGAGTGAGCTTTCTAAAAAGCTATTGCATGTCCAATTTGAAGAAGGAAAGTGATCACAACAAAGGCTGAAGTGAAGAGGAGCTTTGCTGCCTTTGCATTTGCTTTGGAAATTTTAGCGCCTACTTCTTTTAGCCATAACTTTTAAATGGTAAGTCATCTATTTGTGAAATTTTGATATGTTTTACAATAGATTATTGGCTTTTCATAGGCTATAAGCATGCTTGATTCGACCTTTGGATGAATTTTTAGTGATTTATTTAGTTTCAGCTTGTTGTATAACTTGTATTCCTCATATGCGGTTGTATTTTGAAGTATACTTGAATACATACACACTTTGCTTATAATTTTTATATAAATATATATACTTGTATTTATATCAAGTATTTATACAAGTATTTTACAAGTATTATACATAATATTTGTACAAGTATTTGTATAAGTATTATACCAAGGATTATATATTATTTTATACAAGTATTTATACAAATATTATACCAAGGATTATATAAGTATTTATACAAGTATTTTATATAAGTATTATTCAAATATTTATGCTTTATATTTATACAAGACTTGTATAAGTATAATACAAGTATAATTTGAAAGCTTGAACAAATATTGTGTAAGTATAGAACATACTTGCACGGCTTCCTCTCATATTCCCTACTAATTCTAGTAGCAGCTAGGAACCTGGCATTTTTCCAAGGCGAATTCTCTCTACCTGACAACACTACACTAATGAAGTTATGTATTCTGTTCTCAATTGTGGTAGTAGAGAGAAGTTATCTCAAGAAAGCGCTGGACTTTTAATTGCCACTAATTACTCAATCAAGATCCAAGTATAATAAATCTTCCAAATTTATATAAAAGATTTCTTCATAGGGCTATTACACCCAATACATAAGTCTTATTTCATCAAATCACTCAAAACATAAGAAATACTCTAAAATCCTCATTCCCCCATAGGAAGGGAATATTTTGTGAATTTCAATAATTCATAACTTTTAATCCAATTGTCCAAACTCACTCAAATTTTACATAAAATACTAATGTATTCTTAAAAACTACTATTACAAATTTCAACTATTGATTCATTATCAATCTTTAGATATTACCAATATCCTAATAATAGCTTCAAATCCTTATTTACAAATACTCATGTATTAAATTATTCATATCTCACAAACTAAAAGTCTAAACGCTATGAAACTTTGATCTATATCTTCTTAGTATAATAATACATTTAGAAAATTTAAGACAAAAATTCATCCAAAAACTTAAGATATGATAAATTCCATCACTATCAACAAAACGGCCTACTTATTGCCTTAGAATCCAATCTTCTGTCTTTGATCTCCAATAACTCCTTCTTCAAAACTCTAAATGTAGAAAACTTTCTACATCAAATATAGAGCTTAAAATCACCTCTCTAGCCACACCTCCCAATGTCCAAAAGCTTTCATATGACTCTTCAAATCCTCAAAAGAGTGATAGTAGATACTATTTGTATACCTTAATTTCAAGTACCTACTTCTTCCTCATATAAATTCCAAATCTCTCAATTTTTATACCAAAATTGTAATCCAAAAAATAAGCTTTTTAATTCTAGTCTTTGATTTTCAAATGGCCTCCCTGAAGTTGCCGAAATCCTTGTTCTCCTTATAGGCAGCCTCCTCAAAGCCTATTAGGCATGTCCATTCAAAAATACGAATGAAGAATTTCATCCATTGTCTTCATTCATCCATAATTTATCTTCATCCTTCCACATAGGCCTCTTAGTAGTTTAATTCTTCTTCTTTGGATCCTAATTGCCTCTTAAGGCTTTATACTAAATATTTATATCCTATATAATTTAAACACCATAATCAAACTAAGTAAAAATCTAAAATAAATTTTTTTATACCAACTCTCTTTAATTTATTTTTTTAATAATTCTAACACATATTAGAATCTATGAATATATTATATATTTTTATTGGATTTTATATATTATAAGCAATTATAGTATGATATCATTTTTGGACAATGGATTCTATTGGTCTTCAAAAAAATTACCTATAGCTTTGAACGAGTACCTCTGTTGTTGAAATATTCTATCTAAAGATTTGATCTTTATTGCATCCTTCAAAACACCCTCCAAACAAGATTTCATGAATAAAAGAATTTGCTTGTCAGGGATGCAAGATAGCAAGTTAGCAAAGAAATAAGGAGAAGATTCAGAACTAGAATAAGTTTCAAGAACAAAGAATTGGATGATAAGAATAAGAATTAGATCAAGAACAAGAAACTAGATTGGCATCAAGAACAAGGCAATACTTTGGATTATTCTAAGATTTGTATTAGAAAGATTGAGGTGCTCCTCAATCTTGCCTCTTATTTATATTATAAGGCCTATGTCCTATTGAATCTTCTAAGAGTATTTTAGAACATTCTAGAAGTCTAAAGAAGATTTTAGAAGAGTCTAAAAAATCTATAGGAGATTCTGGAAGGTTGAAGAAGATTTTAGAAGATTCTTGAAGATTATAGAAGATTCTTAAAAGACTAAAGAAGGTTCTAAAAGATTCTAGAAAGTTCTAAAAAGCTATAGAAGGTTGTAGAAGACTATAGAAAGATCTAAAAAGTGACAACTTAAAATATGTTGGTGACATTACTTTCTTTTCTGGCAACGAGTTTCACGAGGAGCCAAAGCGATTTAATAATCAAATCACATATGTAAGAAATCTAAAATTTGTCAGAATAGAGAAACAACATGTTCCATCTTATATTTGTTGATTATCGATTCAACATGACCCTTGAGATGGCGTCGATGACCTCCAGATATAATCTCTATTAAACTAACATTCCATCCAAGAATTTGTTCTTTATTGCGACCTTCAAAACATCCTCCAAATATAATTTCTAGTCCACCTAAAATCATCCTTCCAACTTCAAGGAATATTACTATAGCTCGGGCATTTGAATCAAGATTTTTGTGATGAGGCTGCATCTGCAAAGATTCTAAATATGGCCTTACTTGATGTTCAAATACTCTATCTTTACCTTGTCTATATTCTTCAAATCCACCAAATTGTGAAAGATGCAATGGTTTTTTAGCCACTTGTATGGCAAAAGAATCTTCTAACTCTTGTTCTTGCAATTTCTTTGAAACGCAAAGATTTGACATAATAATTAATAAGCTTCTAGTATGATCTATTCTATCTTAGAAAAAATACAAGTGCAGGTCTTAGCATGGCTCTCCCCTTTTTGTATTGGTCTTCTATTGTTGATAGAAAGCATCATTTAGAAGCCAAGAGGTGTTGCTATCCACAAAATCTTCAATGGCAATTGAATCTAGGTTTTTAAGGATATCGTTGATAGAATTTGCGAACTTTCTGAGGTACATTCTTAAGATTATTTGAAGGTTTCCATATTCTTTTCCTAACTCCATAGTCCTTGTAATAGATGAAATATTCTAATCATCCATATCTTATATACGAATCTAATATTTCATCTACTTTGTATTTAAGTTTTTGATTGACTTCAACTGAGGTTGGTGGTAGAAAAGTTCTTCCAATAATATTTGATTTATAATAGGTTTTTAAAAGCAAGACATAAAAGACTGGATAAATGAGTATGCCACTTGGTTGTTCAAGATGGAAACTTACTGGATTTACTTAGTGTAGAATTATAAAAGATCTAAGTCTTTGATAGTCTAATTTCCGTAATAGTCGATTTATTTGTATATTTTGCTAGAGTAGCCAGACACAATCTCCTATCCTGAACTTTGATTGATTTTTGCAATGAATGTCTTCAAAATCTTTATATCAATCTTGAACCATTTGCAATTGGAATTTTAATTCTTTATGGATGGCTTTTAAGTAGGTAGCTTAATTTTTTGCGGCAAGACTTCCTACATCTTTAATTTGGAATGGATCTGCTCTAACGTGGTATGCATAGTTTGACAAGAATAGAGTTTGTTTCATCAAAGAATATTTGGAGTTATTGTATGCAAACTTAGCCAAGGATAGAAAGTCAGTCTAATCATCTTGTTAATAATTTATACTGCAACAAAGATATTGTTCCAAGATCTCATGCACTCGTCCTATTTGACCATCGGTCAAAGGATAATAAATTGATGAGAGGTTGATCTTGATCTTCAAAAGTTGAAATAGTCCTCTCCAAAAATTTGATACAAATTGTAGTCCTCGATTTAAAATAATATCATTTGGAAGGCCATATATTCAATAAATATTATCAATAAAAAGCTTGGTTGTTTTCTTCTAGAAATAATCATATTGTACAGGATAAAATATGCCATCTTGGTAAGGCGGTCTACAATCACAAATATTGAGTCTTTTTTATTTGAAATTGGGAGGTTTATAATGAAGTCCATGAATAATGATTGCCATGGGCTCTTAGGAATTAAGAGGGGTTGAAGAAGTCCATATGATTGGTGTCTTGGGATTTTTGCTCGAGCACAAATTTTGCATGAGTGGATGAATTCTTTCACCAATTTCCACATTTGAGGCCACCAATAGTCTCTTGATATTAATTCCAAGGTCTTATTGAAGAAAAAATGTCCAATTGTTGCAAGGTCATGTTGTGCTTGAAGAATTTGAAGTCTTATAGGGCCTAGAGAAACATATAAGAGATCCTTGATATATTACAATCTATCCTCAAATTTGAAATTGTTGTTTTCTTCCACACGTGTATTTTTTAGACGTTGCCAAATATTCTCTACAAATAGATTTGTCTTCATTACTTTCTAGATTTTTGTCTTAAAAGTTGTATTTGTATAGGTGAATATTATCAATGTCTTCAACTATAAATTGGATAGCTTCAATATGACTAATTTTTGTTGATCCAATACAATGTCTCCTATTCTTGGCACAAGATTTGATCGTTGAGAAAGGGCATCTAGTTTTCCTTGAAGTTTTTTCACACAATATATAATTATAAAGTCAAATTGAGATAATGACATGTTCCATCGTGCTTATTGGCGATTCAAAACTCGAGCACTCATAAAATACTCCAAATTTTTATAGTTGGTATATACTATGATCTTGTGTTGAGCCCCTTCTAGCAAATGGCAGCATTCTTCAAAAGCATCAACAATTACCAATAGTTCTTTGTCATGGATCTTATAATTGATCTCTGTAGCTGAAAATTTTCAAGAGTGGAATGCTACTAGATGTAGTTCGCTATCATCCCCAATTTGAGAGAGTATGGATCCAAATACAAAATTTGAAGCATCCATTTCTAGAATAAATGGTTTTATTGGGTCTGCATAGACAAGTATAGGGGCTGAAGTGAAAGATTCTTTTAGCTTTTTGAATGCTTCTTCACTCTTATTATCTCAAATAAATTTGTTTTTATTTGTGAGTTTTGTAATAGAGCTATAATCTTGGAATAGTCTTTGATGAAGATTCTATAAAAATTTACAAATTCCAAGAAACATTATACATCTCTGATTGATGATGATTGTTTCTACTCTATAATAGTTTTTATCTTCTTTGGATCTATGGAAATCCCATTTTTAGAAGCAATATATTTCAAAAACTCAATTGATGGTTGATAGAAAGAACACTTCTATAATTTGACATACAATCTGCTTTCTCGTAGTTTCTCCAATACCTTACGTACATGATGTTCATGTTCTTGTTTGTTCTTAGAGAAGATCAAGATATCGTCCAAATAGACTATAAAGTCATTTAAGTATTCTCGTAAGATATCATTCATCATATATTGAAAGATTGCACATATATTTGTAAGTCCAAAAGGCATAATATTGTACTCAAAATATCCATACCTTGTACAAAATGCTATCTTCTATTGAACTCCTTCTTTAATCTTGAGTAGATTGTAGGCGCCTCTCAAATCAATCTTTATAAAGATCTTTGCTTCTTCTAATTGATCTAATAATCTTGAGATTAATGATAATGGATAGCAATTTTTTATAGTTATCTTGTTCAGACCTCGATAGTCAACACACATATATATAAAGAACCATCCTTCTTCTTTACAAACAAGATAGGAGCTCCTACAGATGATTTTGAATGTCTAATAAAATTCTTGGCTTGGTTTTCATGAATATATTCTTGCAAGGCTATAAACTCCGTTTGTGACAGATTGTAAATTGGACCAAGTGGAGGTTGAGCTTCATCTTATAATTCGATTGCACAGTCATAAAGATGGTGTTTTGATAATATATCTATTTTTTTCTTTTCAAATATGTCTTCAAGGTTGTAATATTGATTAGGAATATCCTCTTTCAATTGTTCCATTGGATCTTTCATTAAGATAGTATATAATGCAAATGCAATTCCTTTCTTTGCTCTTTGCATGAATGCTTTAGCTCTAAAGAATGAAGCAGCATCTCATTTCTTTTTTTGACGTTTGGATCTTAATAAAATCTTTTGCAAACTCTAATCAATATCACGATTATGTAGCTCAAACCAAAGAAATCTAATGGCAATAGGATTTGTTAAACATTGAATGATGTTGAAAATAATTTGTGATACTTCATCTTCTAATATTACTTTTAATGGTTGAATTTCTTCAATAACATCTCTTGATGCAAGGTTTTGTCCATCAATGACTTCAATGGATGTAAGATGGATCTTCTTTACAAGTACTAGATTGTGTTTGGTTGCAAAATCCTTATCTATAAAATATGCTGAGACTCCAGTATCTAAAAGGACTTTTGCAGAAATCTCTTATTTTAGGATTCTTATATATACAAGAAGTATAAAATTTGTTGGGTCCAGAGATAGGAATAGACCTTTTTTTGGTGCTTTAAGTTTGAGGATGTCCAACTGTAAGGTCCCTACTATAGCTGGACGTCTTCATTTTTTGACCTTTCTAATTTAGCTATTATACCTCATGTCTTGAACTCTCTAAACTTATTTGGATAGTTTGCTACCTTGTGATTGGGTCTTCCACAATATAGACATAGATTCTCTTGCTGACATCTAATCTTTCTATTGGTATTATTGGCTTGAATTGAGTCACATCAATCTGCATAGCCTCAAAATATATTAATGGCTTCTCCTGTATCCTTGAAGATATAGCAGACGTACCTTGATAGGTATTGTTAAAAATTGATTGCCTTTCTTGTCGTAATTCAAATAGGCGATTATTATAAATAATGGCTTGAGCTATGAATTCTTCTAAGCTTTCAATTCTTAGCATTGTGATCAATAAATTCTTTACATTGTCGTTTAGGCCATAATAAAATCGAGTCATAAAGGCCTTATTATTCCAATCAAGTCACAAGTAAGTTGTTTAAATTCTATAGCATAAATTGCAGTTGAATATTATTCTTGTTGTAGATTTTGAATCTTCTTTTTTGCCACCCTCTCTCGATAATTGTCTCCAAATGCAATAATAAATCTTTCCATAAAAGCCTCCAAATTATATAAGATTGGAGAATTCTTTTCCAATAATGGAATAAACTATCATCAAATATTTCCTGATGATAAGGTGCCCACAAAAAGCCGACCGAAAGTGAATCCATCTGGATAACAAGAAGGATACACTCGTAAGTAAAGTTATACTTGTTGTACAAACCCTCGGAAGTTGGATCTTGTTCTATCAAATTTGTCAAGCATATTAGCTTTTGATTCCTTTATAACAACCCTTGGAGCTTCTAAAAGAATTATGTGCATAACTTGTCTACCGCCTACTTCCCTCAATCAAATAATCTCTTATTGTAAATTATGAATCTTTTGCTTAGCTTCTTTGGATACTTGTTCCATTTACAATTATTTTTTTAAATTGCAAAAAAATGCCATTTCTTCTCATACAATATCCAAAAGTGCTCAAAGATCTGTAAGAATTTCTATTCTATTTTGTGTTTGTGAAGATACACTTCTATTAATCTGATTTTTTTCCATATTGACAAAGAAAAAATTGATAAGCCGTTAGTGTAGTATTTTCTATACTAAAAGAAATAATTTTAAAGAATTAATTTAGAAGAGGGTGATCTGCAACCTCTAAAATATAGTGATATATTTTAGAAAAGGGATAATCCATTCTTTTTGAAAAAAATTCAACTGCAACAAGTAAGCATATCAATCTAGAAGGGAATAGTCCATATTCCTCTAGAATACAATAGTATCTTGAAGAAGGATAATCTATTCTCTATCAAGAGAACACAGCTCTAATATGATTATATAAACAGCCTTGTCAAACTATCACGGATGCAAGATAACGAATTAGCAAAGAAACAAGGAGAAGATTCAAAACTAGAATAAGTTTTAAGAGCAAAGAAGTGGATGGATAAGAACAAGAACTAGATCAAGAATAAGAAATTAGATTGATATCAAAAATAAGGCAACACTTTGGATTATTCCAAGACTTCTATTGGCAAGATTGAGGTGCTCCTCAATCTTGTCTCTTATTTATATTATAAAGCCTATGTCCTATTGGATTTTTTAAGAGTATCTTAAAATATTTTAGAAGTCTGAAGAAGATTTTGGAAGATTCTAAAAAATCTACGGAAGGTTCTAGAAGATTGAAGAAGATTTTAGAGGATTCTTGAAGACTATAGAAGATTCTTAGAAATCTAAAGAAGGTTCTAGAAGGTTCTAAAAAGTTCTAGAAAGCTACAAAAGATTCTAAATATTATAAAAAGATCTAGAAAGTGATAATTTAAGATATGTCTAAGACATCACCTTTTAAAGTTCAAGCAATATTATTAAAACTTGAGCATTAAAATTGAGACTTGCATGGTTGGATCTTGTTCCTAATGGCTCAACCAAGGTCTTACTTGGCACTGAAATGTATTGTCTTCACTTTGTTCAATTAAAGGTTGTGAAAACTACACTAATTCGTTCAAAGCTTGTATGACAAATGAATCTTCTAAATCTTATTCTTTCAATGTTTGAAAGTTTGACATAGAGACTAATTTTCTTCTATCACTATATTCTTTCTTGGAACAAACAACTATATATTGATGAAGGCTTTAGTTTAATTCTCCTCTTTTTATGAATATTCCTTGAATCCAATTCTCACTAAGAAGTTATCATTGAATATGTTTAGATTTGTAGAGATAGAATCAATAAAATTCCTATATCTTTTAAGGTATATTGGCAAGATTTTTAGCCGGTTTCTATGTATGCTTATTAGTATCATAGCCCTGCCAATGCATAAGATATTCCAATTTGTCCCATATTTACCATGAATCAAGTACCTTTTCAACCTCGTATTCTTCATGGTCTTTGATTTTGATACTAGGCAACAATTTTTATATTTTTTTTGAAATATGCAACTTTCTATAAGGTTCTAAAAGAGAGACATGAAAAACTGGATGTACCTTCATAGTAGATGATAATTCCAAGCAATATCCCACTGGACTAATTTACTTTTGGATAGAAAGTAGTCCCAACCTTTGATAGTTCAACTTATTGCATGGCTGCTTGATCTTGATGTTCTATTCAAGAAGCCATATTTTATCTCTAATATAAAAACAAGCAATTGATTCTTGAATTTATCTACAGATGCCTTACAAGCATTTTTAGTTGCTTATAATTGAAGCTTCAAGGGTGTTTGGTATTGCAATAGATGCTTTATAAATCCTTTAGTTGCTAAATTATTATTCTTTAGCACATTCTATAGATCAAGCTTTGAATGATATCCATAATTGGAGTAAAATAGTATTTTTTATATTTGAAGCATAAATAATATTATTATATACAAACTTCACTAACAATAGATACAAGATCTAATTTTTTTTATTGATGGTTAATATTATATTATAAATACTATTCTAAAACTTGATTAACTTATTTTATTTGGCCATCACTTTAGAGATGGAAAGCCAAAAAAAATTTTAAAATCTACCTTCAATATTTTAAAAAGTCATTTTTAAAACTTAAATATGAATTGAGATCCTTGATTGGATATGATATCATCTAGTAGGCTATGATATCAATATATATTATCAAGAAAGAGCCTTGTTATTTCTTCACTAGACACAATCTTCTTGCAAGGAATGAAATGAGCCATCTTTGTAAGTTGATCAACTACTACAACAATGTTGTCTAATGAATTGGATTGCAGTAGATCCATAATGAAATCCATTGAGATAGAAATGACTTTGTAATAGGAGTTGATTTTGAGTGATTTGGATAAGAAATAACTTTGTAATAGCTTTGCAAAGTCAGGGTTGATTTTGGCAACTTGGGATTTTGTGAAATAAAATAAGATTGATGTTTTAGGCAATTTTAGAAGTTTTGTAGTAGATCCATGGCTGAAAATTTGTAGATTTTTGGATTCTATTGTTGTTAATGTGTGCTATGAATTTGAGTTGAATCTAACAATTTAATTATAGGTAATTGAGGTTTAAGTGGGTTAAGGTCTCGAAAATTAAGTTTTGAGGGTCAGTTAAGATTTTTGAGATCTGGAGTAATCTACCAATTGGAGTGGAGTGAAATTTGTATATGTGAGTAGTAGACTTATTTTTCTACGCACATTCAGAATTTGAGAGCAATTGAATGGTATGAAAGGAAGATTTAGATACTAGAATATTGGCATCAAGATTGGAGAAGGAGGCCAACCGTCACCCATGCAAATTTATGGGTTTTTCTTCTTTTTGTGGAGTTAAATCTTCTTCAAACTTAATATTTTTGTTTTTAACTTAATCAATAAGATGTGTGCAAAATTTCAATCAAAATCAATAGTTTATTTGGTAGTTGTTGAGGTTCTAAAACTATCTTAGGATTTCTTTAGAGTTTGGTTAGGATTTGACTAAGGTTAATTAAGATTTGTTTTAGGGTTTGTTAGGGTTGATTAGGATTTAGTAGGGTTTATTTTAGGATTTTTTTGAATTTAATCAAGGTTGATTAGGATTTAATTAAGGTATGATTAAGGACTGTTTAGAGATTGATTAGAGAAGTTAGGACTAGTTATTGTTGTGTATTTTCCTTTTATCTTCCACAGCCAAGTGCTCGGAGCATTCTCAATCAAGACTTCACGACATACGACAACTTCTTGGAACAAACAAGGATTATAAGAATCCATAAGGGCGATGTCAAGGATTTTTGGACTTTTAACAAATATTACAAGAGAGCACGAAGTCCTTCACTGCCTTCAAATATTTGAGGCCACCAAAAATCTTAGAAAATAAGTTCAAAGGTCTTGTTAAATCTAAAGCAATCCACAATTAGAAAATTATTATGAGATTGAAGAACATGCAATCGTATTGGTTCTTTTGGGATATACAAACATTCTTCAAAGTATAGAAGGTCTTGCTCAAATTTGAACTTATCAGCATTTTTTTTTAAACGACACTTGACATCAAAAGCCAAAGCATCATTAGTGGTTGTAGCATGCACCTCATTGAGAAAACTAAAATCAATAGGTATTGATGTAATAGTGGCACAAATGTGAAATTGTTCTAATTTCAACAAAATTTCATATTATTAATCAAACATTGCTTCTCCTACCTTTAGTACAAGATATGATCTCCTTGATAAAACATCAGATAATCCTTGTTGCTATCCACATCAATAAATGATAACAAAATTAAATTGACATAATGATATATTTTATTGAACTTGGCGGCAATTAAAAATCCGAGCTAACATAAAATATTCCAAGTTCTTGTGATTTATATATATAGTCATAGGATGCATTGTTCCTTCAAAAAAATGATACCATTCTTAGAAAGAATCCACAATAGAAAAAAAATCTTTATTGTGGATTTCATAGTTAATTTTGATAGTAGAGAATTTTTAAAAATAAAATATAAGAGAATGGAGTTTATTTTTTATATCCATTTGTGAAAGTACAATTTCCAATACAAAATCTAAAGCATCAATCTCTATATAAAATACCTTTGTAAAGTCTAGATCCTTTAAGATTGAGGTTGTAATAAATGCCATCTTGAGGTCTTGGAATGACTTCTCTGCTTGAGGCCCTCATTCTAACTTGTCTTTACATATTAGATGAATGAAAAGGGCAGCAATTTGAGAGTAATTTTTGATGAAGATCTAATAGAAGTTAACAAATTTAAGAAAATATTGTACGTCTTTCATAGTCTTTGGAATAGCCCATTGTATAACTGCCTCTATCTTCTCGGGATCCATTATCAAATCCTCAATAGATATGATGTATCTTAAAAATTCTATCTTAAATTGATGAAATATGCATTTCTTTGGTTTGGCATACAAATCTATATCTTGCAGCTTTTATAATAGCAACTTGACATGCCCTTCATGTTCTTTTAGATTTTTTAAATAGATCAAAATATCATCAAGATCGATCACCACAAACTTGTCTAGGTGCTCTCAAAAGATATCATTTATTAAATGTTGAAAGATAGTGGGTGCATTTGTTAGTTCAAAAGGTATGACATTATATTCAAAATATCCATATCTTGTCCAAAATATGGTCTTCTATTCATCTCCTTCTTTGATCCATACCACATTGTATGCTTTATAAAGATCTATCTTAATATAGATCTTGGTTTGGCCGAGTTGTTCCAAAAGTCTTGAGATTAATGATAGTAGGTAATGATTCTTCACTGTTATCTTATTTAATCTGTAATAATCAATACACATATGTAAGGAACCATCCTTCTTCTTTACAAAAAATATAAGTACACTTATTAGAGACTTTGAATGCTTGATAGAGTTCTTTACAAGGTTTTCATCAATATAATCTTTTAATATCAAAAGTTCATTTTAAGAAAGATTATAGATTGGACCAAAAGGTGGTTAAGTTCCTTCGTGAAGATCTATAGTACAATCGTATGGTTGATGCTTTGGTAATATATTAGCATTCTTCTTTTGAAAAAAATCTTAAATTTTGCTATATTATTCTAGAAATCTTGCCAATAAAGTCATATCTTTTTTAATTGGAGTCGCATAAATAACAAATAGTGTACCTTCTTCAGTCAATCTTATAAAAGTCCTTATTTCAACAAATAAAGACTTATGAATTTATGGCTTTTTACAAATTTTTTTTATAGGATTTTCTATCAAAAATGTTACTCTTTGAGACCTCCAATCTATAGATAGATTGTGCTTTTTCAACCAAGACAGTCCAAGAATAATATGATTTGAAAGAATTCTAATAACACTGTCATATTGTAATTGTTTATAATATGTAAAATCCACTCAAAATATATAATATATTTATAGATTTAGATATGTGTTAGAATAATTAGTAAAATAAATTAAAGGGGATTGGTGTAAGAAAATTTATTTTAGATTTTTACTTAGTTTGATTATGGCTTTTAAATTATATAGAACCTAAATATTTAATATAAAGCCTTGAGAGGGAAATGGAGTCCAAAGAAGAAGAATTAAACTACTAAGAGGCCTATTTGGAAGGATGAAGACAAAGTGAGGATGAATGAAGACAAAGGGTGAAGTTCTTCATTCCTATTGGTCAATGGCCATGCCCAATAGGCTTTGAGGAGGTTGCTTGCAACCTTAACAAGGGTTTTGGCAACTTTAAGGAAGCCATTTGAGAATCAAAGATTAGGGTTAGAAAGCTTGTTTTTTGGGCTACAATTTTGGTATAAAAATTGAGAGATTTGAAGTTTTTATGAGGGAGAAGTAGGCACTTGAATTTATGGTGTGCAAATTGTACCTACTGTCACACTTTTGAAGATTGGAGGAGTTGTACAAAAGCTTTTAGAGATCAAAAGGTGCGGTTGGAGAGGAGATTTTAAGATCTGCATAAGGGAGAATTACTACATTTAGAGCTCTGAAGAAAGAGATATTGGGAGTCAAAGATAGCAAATTGAATTCCAAGGCAGTAAGTAGGCCGTTTTGTTCTTAGTGATGGATTTTGCCATATTTTGAATTTCTAGATGAATTTTTGTCTGAAAATTTCCAAGAAGGTAAATCTTTGTGCTAAGAAGCTATATAATAAAGTTTCATAAAATTTGGACATTGGATTTGTGAGATATGAAGAATTTAATACACAGGTGTTTGTAAACAAGGATTTGAAGCTACTATTAGGGATTTTACGATATCTAAAGATTGATAAATAATAAATAGTTGAAACATGTTGTGCTATTTGTTAAGTGCACATTAGTACTTCATGTGAAATTTTAATGGATATGAATGGTTAGATTAAGAGTTATAGGTTGATGAAGTTGGAAAAAAATTCTCCTTCTATGGTGTCATGTAATAATACGACCTCTAGGTGAAAGAAGGGAGGAGTGATTATATTATAGAAGAGCTCAAATGAAAATATTAGAGAAAATTATCTTAGAAAAATAAAAAATAGACAAGGAAGTAGTAAAAATTAAAAGGTGCTAATGCTGCCTTTTATAAAAAGGAATTCTACTTACTTTGTATAGCCATAAATATGGTAAAATAAAGTAGATTAGAAAGATAATTGGTATAGGCATGTTAAGTAAGGAGTTAAGAGTAGGTTTTAGAGAAATTTACCTCAAAATTACAAGAGTTGATACCCGAAGATGGCCGGTTAAGAACCTGGGTTGAAACTAGATCCCAAGGCACAAAACCGCGTGCCGACGGCGAATGGAGGAGTTTTTTGCAAATCCAAGATAAGAATAAGAGACAAGACTTAAAGGGTTTTGTATAGGAGTTGGTTTTGAGTGATTTGGATAGAAAACGACTTTGTAATAGCTTTGCAAAGTCAGGGTTTATTTTAGCTACTTGAGATTTTGTGAAATAAAATAGGGTTGATGGTTTAGGCAATTCCAGAAGCTTTGCAGCAGATCTACAGTTGGAAATTTGTGGATTTTTGGATATTATTGTTGTTAATGTGTGCTATAAATTTGAACTGAATCTAATAATTTAGTTGTATGTAATTGAGGTTTAAGTGGGTCAAGGTCTCAAAATTTAAGTTTTGAGGGTCAGTTAAGGTTTTTAAGATCTTGAGCAATGTGCTAGTTGAATTGGAGTAATTTTTATTTGTGTGGATAATAGACTTATTTTCCTATATACATGAGTGATTTGAGATTGATTGAACTGTGAAGAAGAGAGAAATCAGCACTAGAAGATCAGCATCAAGGTTGGAGAAGGAGGCCGACCAACACCCAAGAAGTTTTTGGGGTTTTTCTTCTATTTGGTAAGTTCGATTTCCTTCAAATTTGTTGTGCTTGTTTTTGACTAAGAGATTGAAGGGTATACAAAGTTTTAAGTAAGATCAACAATCTGATCAATGATATTGAGAGTTCTAATTTTCCCCCGATTGATTTGAATTGGTTAGAGTTTGGTTTAGGATTCGGATTTGGTTTAGGGTTTAGGATTTGACTTAGGATTTGACTTAGGTTTTGACTAGGGTTTGACCAGGGTTTGACTTAGGGTTTGATTTAAGGTTTGATTTAGGATTTGATCAGGGTTTGACTTAGATTTGACGTAGGGATTTCTGGATTTCAGGCTTGACCAGGCTTTTAATCAGTGGGGCTCGAATTAGGGTTTGATTTAGGTTTGACTAGCTCTGACCAGATTTGACCAGGTTTGACTTAAGATTTGACTCTGGATTTGATTATTAGGGCTGGACCTGTGGATTTGGACTGTGGTTTTGATTCCAAGGCCTGATTTAGCCCTTGACGCTTGACCTATGGTTTGAATAAGATATGACTTAGGGTTTTAAGATTCTATTTTTAGTATTTTTTAAATTTAGTATTTTATATATTATTTTCTATTATGATTAATGTATGATTCATTTATTCTTCTTTTGTAATTGCTTTAAGATTGAATCAAGGTTTGATTAATATTATTAAGATTTAATAGAAGTTATGTAGGATTCTATTAGAGTTGTAAAGATCTTGTTGTTGTGTACTTTTTCGTCTTCACTATGCCTGTAAGTATTTCGAGCAAGGTAACAGCACGTATTACGATAATGCAAAGTCCGCTTCTCCGTAGATTTGAAGGTCCTTCAACTGTAAGTTGGATCCAATATGTACAAACTTTCTTAAATTTTTCTTTTATAGTCACAAAACCATGCGTATAATAAATCAACAAACTAGAAGCTTGAAAATTTATAAATCGAAATCCAGCCGTTTATATAAGTTTAAATTTTGGAAGCATAGAGTTCACTTCTTTAGTCATCTTCAAAAAAATTCTCAACCGTGAATTCATTACCGATCACCAGATATCATCAAAATATTAGCAAGTAATTAAATAAGTAAAACCAAATTAGAAACTTGAAAATTCATAATTTAAGATCTAACTATTTAAATAAGCTCAAAATTTGAAAAAACATAATTCATACCTTTGATCTTTGTCACATAAATTTTGAGCCATGAATTCATTGCTGATCATTAGATATCACCAAATCCTTGGCAGATACTTTTAGAAGTCAAATCTCAACCTGAAACTTGAAAATTCATAATTTAAGATCCAGCCATTCAAATAAGCTCAAAATTTGGGAAAACATATCTCATACCTTTGATCTTTGTCACATAAATTTTGAGCTATGAATTCATTGTTGATCATTAGATATCACCAAATCCTTGGCAAATACTTTTAGAAGTCAAATCTCAATCCAAAACTTGAAAATTCATAATTGAAGATCCAGCCGTTCAAATAAGCTCAAAATTTGGGAAAACATAACTCATATCTTTGATCCTCATCACATAAATTTTGAGCTATGAATTCATTGCTGATCGTTAGATATCACCAAATCCTTGGCAGGTACTTTTAAAAGTCAAAACCCTAGACACCCGAGAACAAATTTGCCATTACTCCCTAATCAAAGTTTCAATTGATATGAGATTTTAGACATAGACTCTTTATAGTATAAGTAATATGCACACAAAAAATGAGCTTCAAATTCTTCTTGAAACTCAAGTTCTAGCTTAAAGCAAACCCTTCTATTTATCTAACTTCTTCAAAACCCTAATTTAATTTGCTGGGTTTAACTAGCCATATCTCACTCATTCTATCAATTCTTGGACGAAAAATATATAGCTTAAAGTCTAGTTTCTAACCCAACTTTTTGATTACTTGTTAGTATCTTAAAACTTCTAATATACCGTGAAAAGTGACAGTAGATGTCATATTAGTAGTCTAAGTTCAAACAAGCATATCTCTCTCATCTAAGCTTTGAATCCTGCGTTTCTACTACCTAAACTCATGTCAAGAAGAAGCTCTCTCTGAATACTTCTTTGCATTTGCCAAAAACCCCATCTTCTTCTCTTCCGAGCTCGTCAAAGAAGTCGCAGCCAAGGTCTTCAAAGTCCAAGTCAACAATTAATAGTTTAAAGTTATAAAAACCCCAAATCTAATCCTCCAAGTCAGCACTATTAATGGCAGCCAACTATTGACATCCAAACCTCTATTTATCTTTAGTAAAATCCTAAATTCAACTTCAAAGTCAAAACTCCTTATATCTATAAATATAATCCCGAATCTACTAAAATCTAAGATTGGAAAAAAGATAAAAGAAATAAAATAATTTTTCAAGGATAAATCAAAGTTAAAGTTAAGATTAAAGATAAAGTAAAATTTTAGCCAAAGAAAAAGAAAGAAAGTGAGAAATTTTTCCTAAACTATATAAAAACTTAGATTGGTAAGAAGAAAGAGAGAACTTAATAAAATTTTGAAGAAAAGATAGTTAAATTAGATTTCTATATATGGATGAATTTACTTCATGACATCCACCCCCTCCAAACGTGCACATCCTCCGGCATGTGCTACCATTCACCCTTCATCCTATTCGTCTTCATCTTAAATTTCTTTATCTTTTTGGTTCCATTGTTTGTCAAACACGTACATTTCAAAGTCTTCTGGTAGATAATTATTATTTCTTCTTCGGAAAGCTTTCACTCATTTTTCTGCTATTGCATTTCGGATGGATGTTCCATCTAATTTTCAAAGTGAGTAAGTTCCATTGTCATGTGCAATTACAACAATATACGGTCCAAACCATCTCCGAGAAAAGTTTCTTTGCGTACTATGTTGGTGGTCCAATCACCATTACAATCCTTGTTCTATTATCTTCCATATTATTTAAAACTCTTGATATCGATTTCTAGCTTATTTCAATGGACCATTTTTCCCTGTCAAAAATTCTCCTAGATATGATTTTTATCTGGAAGCCATGAATAATCAAAGCTAAAATCATATCTTCAAGCTTTCCAAGCTTCATCTTTGCTCAAAATAAATGATAATAGTCCACCTATAATACCACTATTATATTAACACTTATTGATTTTAGTTTCTTCAATGAGGTGTGTTTTATAACCACTAATGATGCTTTGGCTCTTGATATCAAGCATTGTTTGAAAGAAAATACTGACAAGTTCAAACTTGAGGAAGATCTTCTATATTTTTAAGAACGTTTACATATTCCAAAAGGACCAATACAATTGCTTGTTCTTCAATCTTGCCATGATTTTTGAGTTGCAGGTCACTTTGGATTTAATAAGACCTTGGAACTTATTTTCCAAGATTTTTGGTGGATTCAAATATGGAAGGCAGTGAAGGACTTTGTACTTTCTTGTAATATTTGTTAAAGGTCCAAAAATCCTTGACATTGGCCTTATAAACTCTTACAACCCTTGCCTATTCTAAGATAATCATCGTCTTCTATCTTGATAGATTTCATCACAGATCTAGTGCCATCCAATTTATTAAACAACATCTTTGTGGTAGTTGATTGAGTCACAAAGATGGCTCATTTTATTCCTTGTAAGAAGACTACATGTAATGAAAAAATGGCAAGGCTCTTTTTTGACAATATATATTGATATCATAGCTTACCAGATGATATTGTATCTGATTGAGGATGCTAATTCATATCTAAATTTTAGAAGTGTCTTTTTGAAATATTAAGAGTGGACATTAAACTTTCTTTAGCTTTCCATCTTCAAATCAATGGCCAAGCAAAACAAATTAATCAAGTTTTGAAGCAGTATTTATAATGAAGCATCAACTATCAATAAGACAATTGGATTTCATATCTACCATTAGCAAAGTTTGTATACAATAATATTATTCATGCTTCAACTCAGCAAACATCATTTTATTCTAACTATAGATATTATCTAAAGCTTGATCTATAGAGCATGTCCAATCCTCCATCACCTTCTTCATTCCTCTTTTACCAAAATTAGTATCCAATGGAGCATCTGTAGTTGCATCCTTAATTCTTCCTTCTTTAAAATCCATTCAAAATGCATAATATGTTTATAAATTTAGATATGTGTTAGAATGGTTAGTAAAATAAATTAAAGGGATTGATAGAAGAAACTTTATTTTATTTTTATTTGTTTTGATTATGGTATTTAAAAATTATAAGATCTAAATGATTAGTATGAAGCCTTGAGAGAAGGTGGGAGCCTAAGGATGAAAATATAAGCTAATAGGAGGCTAATTGGGAGGGATGAAATGAAGGCATGGTCAGATGAAGACAAGGAATGGGAAACTTCATCCCTATTGGTTGAATACCATGCCCAATGGGCTTTGAGGAGGCTGCCCGCGACCTTAACAAGGATTTCTACAACCTCAAGGAGAAGATTAGAAAATAAAAAGCTAGGGTTGTAAAGTTTAGGATTTTGGGTACAATTTGTGTACAAAAATTAGAGGATTTGGAGTTAGGGTAAAGAAGTTATAGCCATTTGAAGATAAGGTGTCAATATGAGACATACTGTCACTCTTTTAAGGATTGGAGGAGTTTTATGAAAGCTTTTGGAGATCGAGAGGTGCGGCTAGAGAAGGGATTTCAAGTTCTACACCTGATGTGGAGGAATTTCTACATTTGGAGTTTTGAAGAAGGAGTTATTGGGAATCAAAGACAGCAGATTGAATTCCAAGGCAGTAAGTAGGCCGTTTTGTTGATAGTGATGGGGTTTGCCATATCTTGAGTTTTTGGACGAATTGTTGTCTCAAACTTTCTAAGAAGATGTATTATTATGCTAAGAAGCTATATATCAAAGTTTCATAGCATTTGGACTTTTAGATTGTGAGATATGAAGAATTTAGTACACATGTGTTTGTAAACAAGGGTTTAAAACTACTGCTAGGGTTTTGGCGATATCTAAAGATTGATAATGAATCAATGGTTGAAATTTGTGGTGGTAGTTGTGAAGAATACATCAATACTCCATATAAATTTGGAGTAGATTTGGATAGTTGGATTAAAAGTTATGGGTTATTGAAGTTCGGGAAAAATTCCCTTCCTATGGGGGAATGAGGGTTTAGAGTATTTTGTTATGTTTTGAGTGGTTTGAGGAAATTAGGCTTATGTATTGGATGTAATAGCCCTATGAAGATCTCTTTTATATAAACTTGGGGGTTTTTATTATACTTGGAATTTGCTTGAGTAATTAGTGGTAGCCAAAAGCCTAGCGCTTTCTTGAGGCAGATTCTCTCTACCCCGACACCGTATATACAGATCATAAGAACTTCAAGTATTTCATGTCTACACGCGTATTGAATTGTTGCTAAGCTTGTTGGAGCATGTCTTTATCAAGATTCAAGTTTATTATCACCTATTGGCCAAAAAAATAATAAGGTCTGTCCGATGCCCTTTCTAGACATTCTTATCTTATACCAAAAGAAGAAATTTCAACTTTTGATTAAAAAAGAACGATCCTCTTCAAGTCAGAGCAATTTCATCTTCAATTAATGAAATCAACAATAACTATTGATTCCACTTTTGTCAAACAAATCCAGTCCAGTATGTCTCCAGATCCTCTTGTCTATGAGATTAAGAATAATTCATCTAACTCTCATCATACTTCCAAGTTTGAATTCAAGAATAATTTGCTCTATTTCAAAAGACACCTATATATTCCAGAAGCCTCAACAATGATGAATTAACAAGGTGGTCTTCTTGCCGTAATATAGGACACTATCAATGGCTGAAAAGACCTATCAACTACCTTCAAAGGGAATAAAGATCAAAGTACGTGGCAAGCACAATTCAAAGTATCCTAAACTTTCTCAACATGTAATCATTGCTCCTCGCGAAACTCGTCTCTAGAAAGGGGGATAATATCATGAACATAAGATTTATTCCAATAACTATTTAATTAATATATATTAATAGAAATAGATAAAATAAGTTAATTTGATAATATCTTAAAAAGAAGCTTTTTAGAAGCTTCATAGACGTAAAATCACCTTTATACATGTCTATAGGTGATTGGTAGGTTAGAAACTTGGTCAACAAGCTAGTCAATTGTCGCACATATTCGTAGCTTATGAAACAAGCTAGCCATGTATCGCACATGTTGGTAGCTTGCGGAACAAATCAAGTACGTGGCACATATGTGGAAAACTTATTTTGCAAGTTTGACATGTATCTTACAAA
Organism: Physcomitrellopsis africana; assembly: GCA_036785485.1. Lineage (NCBI taxonomy): Eukaryota > Viridiplantae > Streptophyta > Bryopsida > Funariales > Funariaceae > Physcomitrellopsis > Physcomitrellopsis africana. The sequence continues at coordinate 359,882 of JAWRVF010000296.1, read as the reverse complement.
TTAGACACATATAGGAGGTCCTATAGAATATCACCATGTAGCTCTTAGATAGATAGTATAAATAGAGACAAGAGTGAAGCCTTCTTCACTCTTATCAATTCTTTTCTTGCTTCTAGTCTAGTTAAAGAGTCTCATGTATTTTCTAGTCTTTAGCAATAACTATTCTAATTTCTTCTTGAATATACATACTTCTTTACTTCTATCTTGTTATTTTCCTTTAACATAGTTTTTATTAACTTATACATTTATTTTAGTTTGTATCCTTGACAAACTATCCTCACAAATCTAAACATGTTTGATAATAACTTCTTGGTGAAGATTGGATTCAAAGGATACTCATAAGAAAGGGAATGTTAAACTAAAGCCTTCATTAATATATAATCATTTTTTCCAAGATAGAATAGAATGGCAAAAGCAAATCAGTCACCATGTCAAACCTTCAAGCAGTGAGAGAACAAGATTCAGAAGATTTACTTGTCACGTTGTTGAGGAAGAGAGGGTCCGCCTCAAGAAAGCACCAGGCTTCTGGCTGCAACTAATTTTCTCAAACAAGTTACAAGATGAGAGAAACTCCAAATTTATATATATATTTTGCCTTTTTAGGGCCAATTACATCACATACAAAAGTCTTAGATGCACAAGAGCACCCAAGTTTGGTAAAACACACTAAAACCTTATTTAACCTTGAAAAGGATTTTATCTGAAACTTAATAGTACATATCTCCTAATCAGACCATCCAAACTAGTTCAAATTTTCTAATAAGTATTGATGTATTTTTAAAAACTACCACAACAAATTTTGACTGTAGATTTGCTGTCGATTGTTAGATATCACAGATAATGTTATAGTAGTTTCAAACCCTTCACTATTGACACCCGCATGCAAAATTCTTCATATCTCATAATTCCAGCATTCAAACGCCTCAAAGTTTAGTATATACTTTTCTAACATAATAATACACATCCTTGGAAATTTTGAGCCAAAAACTCATCCAAGAGAGTAAAATATGGCTCAAACCATCACTATGAACAAATAGTAAACTTACTTCCCTTGGAATTGGATGCTCTGACTTCAACCCACAATATCTCCTTCATCCAAACTCCATAAGTAATTATTTCTTTACAAAAAGTATAGATCTTAAAATCGCCTTTCCAATTGCACCTCTTGATCTCCAAAAGCCCTCGTACAACTCCGTATATCTTGAAAAGAGCAACAATATATACCAAATCTTCACCTTAACTTTAAATAACTATATCTTTCTCATCCCAACTCCAAATTGCCAAATTTTTGCTCTCAAATTATACCTAAAAACCTAATCTTTCTAATCCTAACCTTTGTTTTTCAAATGGCCGCCTCGAAGTCGCTCCCGACCTCAAGAAGGCAGCAAATAGCCCCTAGAAGTCCATTGGGCATGACCACCAGCCAATGGGGGTGAAGGCCCCCATTCCTATTCTTCATCCATCCATTTTTTTACATTGGTGGTTTGGATTTTCATCCTTAGGTCCAATTTCAACTTTTATAATATTATACTAAATACCTAGCTTCTATATAACTTAAACACTATAGCCAAAAAAAAAAAAAAAAAAATCAAATATAGTTTCTATCAATTCTATCTAAATTAGTTTATTAATCATTCTAGATCACACTAGAACTTATTAACATATTAAGTAATTTAATTGGTTTTTACACATTATAACCATTTACAACACAACAATGCAAACTTTGAATAAATTAATGCAATTTTTACAACTTTTAATTAAACAAAGTAAAGTCGATACATTTTAGCGCCAAGTACGACCTTGGTTGGAGCCATTAGGAATAAGACTCAACCATGCAAGTCTTGATTTCAATACTCAAGCTTTAGTAATATGGCTTGAACTTGGAAAAGTAAATCTTTTTAAGCATGAGATCTTGTTTGGAGGATGTTTTGAAGGCCATAATGAAGATCAAATCCTTAGATGGAATGTTTCAATAGTGAAGGTACTAGCTCAAGATCATAGATAATTTCTTAGAAGACCAATAGAACCTATTATCTAAGAATGGAAAATAAAATATTTAGCTTCATTAGTATAATATATCCTTGATTTTTTATGTCTGTAGAAAGATTTTTAAAATTATAAGCTCATCTTAGAACTTGTCACTAGAGAAAGGGGTGTTATTAGGGATATACACTTTTGAGGTTCACAAAATCTTCTAGAACATTCTAGAGCTTCCTAGTTTAATGAAAGTTGGTTGAAAAGCTTTCTAATTAGTAGAAGGAACTCAAGAAGCTTCCTAATTGATAGAAGCTGCTTAAGAAGCTTCTTAATTTGATGGAAGCCACTCTAGAAGTATCTTAGACATGAATATTTATAGGAGTTGAGGCTGAAGAGTTCTTCAATCTCAACAATACATCTCTTGGAGTTCTAGCTCATCTTTCTTAGTATTGTTTATGTACTCATCTAGTTAATTTGAGTTTTTATTATTTTCTTCTTGAAACCTTATCCTAGTTCAAGTCTATTGCTTTGTATTTCCATGTCCTTGACAATCTTTTGGAGTTCTAGTTCATCTTTTTTAATGTTGTTCATATATTCATCTAGTTAATTCAGGTTTTTATTGGTTTCTTCTTGAAATCTTGTTCTAATTTAAGTCTCTTGCTTTGTATTCTTATGTCTTTGATAGCTATTAAATGTGTTATAATTGATTTTAATCTTTATAAATATTATAAGTAAAAATACTAAAGGATGTATTTTTTTAATCTTCTAATTTGTAACAAAATAACTTTAAAGAAAAATTTAAATACATGAAATTTCATAAGACATTAATTAATGTGCTTAATAATAAATAACTATATTTAAAATTTATAATTAAATTTTAGCTTTTTTATGGTAATATAATGATTAAATAGCTTTACTTAAATTAAACTATCAAAAAATAGAATTATTTATTATCTTAATAGCATATTATTTATAATATCAATATATATAAAAAAATATTTTTTAAAAAATAATTATAAAAATAAAAAAGAAATTATTATTATTTCTTAAAAAAATAAATAATTAATAATGATTTTAAATAAAAGATATATTAGACTTAAATATAAAATATGATAAATTAGAATCTTTGATATATTTATATAAATATATTATAAATGAATAGATATAAAAATAGATATTATATTTGATTGTTGTATTTTAAAAGACAAAAAACTTTAGTACAAACAATCATTCATATCAAATATTTTTTTTAGTTTTAATACATGTAGTTATATAAAAGAAAAGAAAAAAAGTCAAATAAATCATACATTCTAAATTTCTTATATGATTATTTCTTAGGCTTCTTTTTGTAATATTATATTTTGAAATAATAGTAAATCAGTAATAATTAAAAGAATCTTTTTAAAAGCTATAATTTGCCAATTTTTTTATAATCTATATTAGTCTTTTAATAATCCAAGCTAAACCTGGAAAAATAAAAATAAATTTTTTTTTAAACAATAAGTAAATTTTTGATCAAATTTTAAAACGTTGCACATTAGAAATTACAAAATAAAAAATGTGGATATTTTTTTGATAAACATGATTAAAAAACAACATTTTGAAGATGATTCTAAAACTATATTTCAAAAAATTTATAAATGCACTAATGTAAATTAATTTTATAGTTAGATATTTTATTCCAATTTTTTTTAATAATTGGCTTTGAAGGTCTATTATCCACTTTTAAGTTGATAAAAAGATAAATTATCTATCACATTGAATTATTTTTTAAAATCTGATTTTTGAAAATATATTTATGTGTTATAAAACTTATTGCTAATATAAAAAATATATAAAAATAATTATAATTATAATTATTAAGAAAATTTAGATCTTTCTTTTTAAAAATTAACTTCTTCAATCAAAAAATTAAAAAATTTAGTCGTGTTAAAATATATTTTTTGAGAAGCTTCTTTGAATAATTTGATTAATAATTCTTATTACTATAATTTTTATAAAATCTTTCTAAATAACTTAGCTGACAATCTTTTTTAGGAAGATTTTTTAAAGATCTTCTTTAATAGCTTTTGTATTTTTGAAAAAAAGAAGTTTGGACTAAAAGCCTTCAATTTTTGCAAGTATTGTATAGAAGGTTAAAAATACTATAATTAATATTGTTAAATCTTTTTAATTTTTAGTATCTTATGTAAATAAAATATAATATACATCTTGATATTAATCATATTATTATTGTATTTTAATCTAATATTTATCTTGGTTATTTATTTTTTCACAAAATTATTTTTTTATACCTAAAATTTTAGTTTTTTTCTTAACAATATTTTAATCAATAAGATAGTAGTTATATAATAATTCTATAATATTAATTTTCTATATAATTTTTTATATAAAAATTTAATCATTATTTATACTAAATTTATTATAATCTAATATAAATAATATATTTAATAATAATAAATTATTACTTAAAAGATTAAAAATTCTTATCATTTCTAAATTTCAAAAAAAAATTAAACTACTTTCTTTTATTTCTAACTTCTTACAATTTAAAGATTGTTGAAAAAACAAATAAAAATTTATATACATTTTAAAAATAATATACAATAAATTTATTTTATTACAATTTGAAATAACATACACATACAATTTTGGTTTAACTTGTTAGGAATATACACTTTGGAAGTTCATAGAATCTTCTAAAATATTTTAAAAGCTTTTAAGTTAGTGGAAGTCACATAAAAAGCTTTTTAGTTAGTAGAAGTAGCTTGAGAAGCTTCATAGTTAGTGGAAAGAACTTGAGAAGCTTTCAAGTTGATAGAAGGAGGTCCACAAGCTTTTAAGTTACTAGAAGTTGCTCAAGAATCTTACTAGATACGGATATATAATGGAATTGAGATTGAAGAGTTCTTCAGCCTCAACAACACATTTCTTGAAATTCTAGCTCACCTTTCTTAATGTTGTTTATGTACTCATCTAGATAATTTAAATCCTTGTCGATTTCTTCTTAATTTTTTTTTAGTTCAAATCTCTTATTTTATATTCGAGTGTCTTTAATAGTTTGTTGAGTCTACTCTCATCTTAAATATTAGAGTTGGTTCCTTCTTATTAGAGATTGAATTATCCTTCTTCTTGAAGGTATACTAGCACTTTAGAAGTTGTAGATTATCTTCCTCTAAATTGATATTTTCTTCATTATAATAATAGAGCTTTATCCTTCTTGTAGGAGAGTGGATCGTCTTTCTTTTTGAAGGTTTTAAAGCATTTTAGAGGTTGTGGATTATCCTCTTCTAAACCGATATTGTCTTCTTATAGATTCATTTTTTTTTTCTCTTAGAATAGCTAGAGGTCAAGACATTAGTATGACTAAATCTTTTGAGTCTAAGTTAGAAGCCATTATAAGCATTCTTACTACTTTATTTGCTAGGACTGTGAAAATTGAAGAAGTTATTGTAAAACTTTATAATAACACAATGTGTGGATTACTACAATTTAAACTATACCTACTTCCAATTTCTACGCTTGAAGATGTAGTACTACCTATGTTGTACAAAGAAAATCTACTTGTTCAGCAATGTATGGAGCCTTGAGTTAGTCTTTTAGAAAAGTATGATGGTACGCATTTAAAACTCCAAGGATTTTTCAACCAAATTCAATTGATAATGGTTCTACAACCTAATATTCATCTGACAAAAGCATCAAGGATTGGATTGGTTGGCACCATACTTATGAAACAAGGATTGTCATGGTTTGCTCTCTTATTTGAAAAAAGATTATTAATTTTAAACAACTTTGAAGTTTTCATGGAAGCATTTCCAAAAGCATTTGGAGAATATGACAAGGCTTATTAGATAATAGCCAAGATTCAAGCATTGCAATAAAAGATGCCCTTTATATCAGTCTATACATCTGATTTTAGGTAAATAGTGTGCAATATCAATTGGAACAAAGAAGCCTTCATGAGTCAATTCTATTGGAGAATAAGAGACAATATAAGGGATTTCTTATTATTGCTTCTAAATCCACAATTGCTCAATGAAACCATCAACCAAGCCATGAAATGTAATAATCAACTATTTCAACATTGATAGGATTAATGTTTATAGGCTTCAACAAGACAACATATAATCTGACATATTTTTGCTACATTGTCAAGTATTTTGAATTCACATTCAAAAATTGAAGATATGCAACTTGATGTAGTATGTTTTAAATCTTTTAGTCTAAAAAAAAAGAAGTATCAGATGGAAGAAGGTCTACGCTTGTATTATGGCAAGGAAGGCCATAAGATTGGCAATTGTCTAAAGAAACAAAATTGATGTATCACTAAAATCAAAAATATAATTATTTAAGAAAATAAAGATATTTAGCCACAATGAGGCTTGTGCGGCTAAACAATTCAATATTGTAAAATTATTTAGATTCTTCTCATTTTGCTCACTCTATTTATTATTTTATAATTTTTTTTATATTTTAGCTCATTGTTTTATAATTTGTTTTGTGTCACCTATAAAAAAATACCTATAGAAGTGTCATTTGAAGACCATAGCAGCTGAAATGTTATTAGGACTCCTTCAAATCTTGTTATTCTCAAACTTTCTTAGTTGAAAAAGCATAATCCATCTATAAATTGGAGATCGCAAAGAATGATATTTTTTATAAAAATCCTTGTAAAAAAACTTCATAAAAAGTCACAAATTGATAAGCCTTTGTTTGTTGGAATAAGAGTCTTTATAAGATCCGCCAAAGAAGATATATCATTTTTTATTTATGTGACTCCAACTAAAAAAGATATGACTTTATTGGCAATTATTCTAGAGTAGTATAGCAAATTTTAAGATGTTTTCTAAAAAAAAAAAAAAATGTTAATATATTATCAAAGCATCAACCATACAATTGTGCTATAGATCTTCAAAAAAGAATCCAATTACTTTTGAAAGCATTTAGACAAGTTTGTGGTGATTTTTCTTGATGATATCTTATTTTATTCAAAAAATCTTGAAGAACATAAAAAGCATGTAAAGTTAGTATTATAAAAGCTACAAGATGTAGGTCTGTATGTTAAGCTAGAAAAATATATATTTTATCAATTAAAGATGGAATTTTTGGAATATATCATATCTATTGAAGGTTTAATGATAGATCTCAAGAAGATAGAGGCAATTATGTAATAGATTATTCCAAAGATTATAAGAGATGTATAATGCTTTCTTAGATTTGCTAACTTCTATCAAATCTTTATCAAAAATTATTCTCAAATTACCACTGTTCTTATTTAGTTGATATACAAGATAAGTTAAAATAAGAGCCTCAACCTAAGAAGGCATTCCAATACCTCAAGACAACATTCATCACATCTCCAATTTTAGTATATTTAGACTTCATAAAAGTATTCTATATGGAGACTCATACTTCAAATTTTGTACTAGAGGCCATCCTTTTATAAATGAATATAAATAATAAATTCTATCCTGTTGTACTTTATTTTTAAAATTTTTTTATTATCAACATTAATTATAAAATCCATGATAAGAAGCTTCTTGTTATTGTAGATTCTTTTCAAGAATGGTATTATTTTTTTAAAGGAGCAATGCATCCTATGATTGTATATACAAATCACAAAAATTTGGAATATTTTACATCAGTTTGGATTCTCAATTACTGCCAAGCTTAATGGAATATGTCATTATCTTGATTTAACTTTATTATTATTTATCAATCTAGAAAGTAACAAGAATTATCTAATACTTTATTAAGGAGATCATATCTTATACCAAGGATAAGAGAAGGAACATTTGATTAATAATATGCAACTTTATTAAAGCCAGAGCAATTTTGCCTTTGTGCTATTATTACATCGACACCTATTAATTCTAGTTTCTTCAATGAAATATGTACTACAACCACTAATGATGCTTTGGCCCTTAATATCAAATGTCATCTTAATAAAAATATTGATAAGTTCAAGCTTAAAAAAGATCTTCTATATTTTGAAGAATGTTTATATATCCTAAAAAAAGCAACATAACTATGCATTCTTCAATCTTACCATGACTTTCTAACTGTGGATTCTTTTAAATTTAATAAGACCTTGGAACTTACTTCTTTAGATTTTTAATGGCATCAAATGTAGAAGGTTGTAAAAGACTTTGTGCTTTCCTATGACATCTATTCATGGTCTAAGAATCCTCAATATGATCCTAATGGACTTTTACAATCCTTGCTTGTTTTAAGATGGTCATGATCTTCTATCTCAATAGATTTTATTATAGATTTATCACCATCCAATTTGTTAGATAACATCCTTGTAGTAGTTGATCAACAGACAAAGATGGCTCATTTCATTTCTTATAAGAAGATTGCTTTTAATGAAGAAATTGTAAGGCTCTTTTTTGACAATATATATCAATATTATGGCCTATTGAATGATATCATATCCAATCAAAGATCCCAATTTGTATCTAAATTTTAGAAATATCTTATTAAAATATTAAAGATAAATATTATACTTTCTTTGATTTTTTTTAATAACCAAACAAAATGAGTTGACCAAATTTGAGAGTAGTATTTAGAATGCAGCATCATCTATCAACAAGATGATTGGATCTTATATCTACCATTAGTGAAGTTTGTATATAATAATATTATTCATGCCTCAATTCAACAAACACCATTTTATTCTAACTATGGATATCATCTGAAGCTTGATTTATAGAATATGCTAAAGAATAATAATCCAACAGTTGAAAAATTTGCAAAGCATCTGTTACAACACCAAACAACCTTAAAGCTTCAATTGTAAGTAGCTCTTGATATTTATAAGACATCTACAAATAAATTTAGGAATTGACTACTTATTTTTTATATTGGAGATAAAATATGGTTTTTTTGACGGAACATTAAGACCAAGCAGCCATACAATAAGTTGAACTATTGGAAGTTAGGACCATTTTCCATCTAGAAGCAAATTAATCTAGTGGCATATCACTTGGAACTACCATCTCTTATGAAAGTACATCCAATTTTCTATATTTTTCTTTTAGAGTCTTATAGAGAGTTGCATATTCCATAAAAAATATAATAATTGTCCCCTAGTATCAAAATCAAAAATCATAAAGAATATAAGATCAAAAAGGTGTTGGATTTATGGTGAAGGTGGAACAAATTAGAATATTTTATTCATTGGTATGGCTATGATATTAATGAATGCATATAAAAATCAGCCAAAAATTTAACCAATATGCCTCAAATATAACCAATATAACCAATATTTCATCAATTCTATCTCCACAAATCTAAATATATTTGATGATAATTTCTTGGTGAAGATTGGATTCAAGGAATACTTATAAGAAGTGAAGAATTAAACTAAAACCTTCATTAATATGCAGTCATCTATTCCAAGATAAAATAGAGCTGTAGAAGCAAGTCAGTCACCATGTCAAATTTGTAAATATTAAAAGATTTAATAGAATATGATTCAAAAGATTTACTTGCTATGCAAACTTCAAATAAATTAGTATAGTTTTTTTAGCCTTCAATTGAGCAAAGTGAGGACAATGCATTTCAATGCCAAGTATGACTACTATTGGAGCCATTAGGAGCAACATCCAACCATGTAATTCTTGATTCTAATACTCAAGCTTTAGTGATATTACTTGAGCTTGAAAAGGTGAATCTTCTTAAGCTTGAGATCTTATTTAAAAGATGTTTTGAAGGCTACAATGAAGATCAAATCTTTAGATGGGATATTTCAACAATGGAAGTACTAGCTCAAGGCCATAGGCGATTTCTTCAAAGACCAATATAACTTATTATTTAAGAATAGAGAACAAAATACATAGCTTTATTAGTGCAACATTGTTGTGTAACATAATCTTCAATCTAAGAATACACAAGATACTTGGTTGTAAAGAATTTACTTATAACTTATTGGCAAGATTCTAATAAGTGATTTGTCCTTAATACAAAGAAAAAATAATATATTAATATTATTAAAAAAAAAATTATATTAATAAAATCTTTTATATTTAATTAGGTTTATATATAAAGTCCTTCTATGGCATATAGAAGATCTTTAATATCTTTTTTTTTATAAAATCACAAGTAACCAGTTGATGATAAGTTAGATTACTAATAACTTTCAAGAAAAATCCATAATTTCCTTTTAAAATTCCATCTTCAAATCAAAATTTTATTATAAATCTATATATCTATTTTTCTACCTCCATAAAGTTTTGGCTCCTAAAAACCTCCCATAGTTTCTACAAAAGGCTCAAATTGTAACAAAAACCTTTAATAGATTATTCACTCATAATAATTGATTTCTTTTTGAATTTTAGAGTTTAATAATTCTTGATCTAGCCATTTAGTTTCTATCCAATTTTTCTAAAGTATAATAAATACTCTTAAGCTTTATTATAAAAAAATTCAATTATAGATTCACTTCCAATCATCTAATATCTTAAGAATCCTAGCATGTACTTAAAACCCTAGTTTATAGATACCTAAGTACTATTTTCTTCATATCTTACAAATTCAAAATCCTAATATCACAAATATTTTGCATATACTTTTGTAACATACACATATACACTTTTAAAAATCTTAATTCAATAAGTTATCAAACTTCCTAAGATATGGCTTAAAATACAACCACTAATTAAAAAAGGTCACTTATTGCCTTTAGATTATAAGCACTAACTTCAACTCCCAATATTTCCTTTAATCTAGCTTGGATTTTATCAAATTATATATAAAAATATAATTTAAAAAGTGTTCTTTCTAAATCTGATTGTTGATCTACTATTGCTTTCTATATATGCGAGTTATACATAAAAGAGTGATAGTAGATGCAATTTCAACATCTTAATTGTGAGCACTTATATTTCCTTCATAAAAAGTCCAAATTACATAATTTTTGCACCAAAACCATAATCATAAATCCAATCTTATTGACTTTAGCCTATGATGTTTAAATGTCTCTAAAAGAATAAATCCTAATTCCTAATAAGGCCTCAAGCAGCCTCCTTCAAGGTCATTGGGCAAGACTTTTGGTTAATAGGAATAAAGACTTCTATCATCCGTCTCCATTCATCCACATAGATGGCCTTACTATTTCTTTTCATACTAAAAATCCCTTTTTAATATTTTTTTCATAAGATTTATATAATATATATTTTAAATATCAAATAAAAGAAATAAACAAGATCTCAAGGATCACCAATGTCTAACAAAGGTGATTCAAGATATATAAAAGTTATTATTAATATAAAATCAACCTCAAAAGTCACTATCAAAAAAAAAATAAGGTTGTATAAACCTCAATAATAGCCCTTTTAATGGATCATTTCTAAACTAACAATCTAACTATATTTTATAATTAATAAAAATCCACTAATATGGCTCTCATTTAAGTGTTTAGTAAATTATACATTAAATATATATATATATATATTTTTATATAATAGCTAAACCACAACACCATAACATATCTTCAACTTTCTATATTTATAAGAAGATTTACAAAGGTATGAACTCTTCTTAGAACTTATTGCTAGAAAAGAGGATGATGCTAGGAACATACACTCCAAAAGTTCACAAAACCTTCTAAAATATTTTAGAAGCTTTGAAGTTAGTGGAAGTTATTTGAGAAGCTTTTAAGTTGGTAGAAGGATCTTAAGAAGTTTCCAAGTGTGTAGAAGGAGCTTGAAAAGCTTCCAAGTTAGTAGAAATTGATCAAGAAGCTTACTAGATAAGGATATATATTGGAGTCAAGGCTGAAGAGTTCTTTGGTCTCAACAACAAATCTCTTAGAATTCTTACTTACCTTTCTTGGTGTTGTTCATGTATTCATCTAAATAATTCAAGTCCTTGTTGATTTTTTTTAAACAAGTTTCTTGTTTTATATTCTCATGTCCTTGACACAACCAAGCTAAATATTAGAGCTACCAAAACCTTCAAAAATAATAACAATAATACTCTAAATACCTACCAAATAGAGCATCAATAATATTACAAGGTGGTATTGCTCCTTGCTCTTTTTTTTTTGTCAAGATATAACTAAGAAAGTATCTTTGCTCCCTCTTCTTTTCTTTTCAAAATCTCCATGGAAGCATTTGATTACATGTCAAGTATGACTACTATACAACACATATATATATATATATATATATATATATATATATATTAATATAATATAAGATATTTTTATAATAAAAATAATAATTAAATAAATTTTTTATTTCTTAATAATATTTAAAAATATAATTTTTTGAAATTATGATATCTTATATATAATTTTTTAATTTTTTAAAAAAAATATTATAATCTCTTATTTTATTATCTATAATAAAAAATATCCTTATTATAATACATTGGACATACTTAGATTCTATTCTTATTTTTTAAAATTTTGGATGATAGTGTTTGTTATTTTTTTTTATATTTAAATTATTATAACTTAAAATATTTAAAATATTTATATTTTGATACCTTAAAGATAACATTTTTTCTTTAACTTCTAAAATTTTGATAGCATGGAATAAAACCTAGATATAAAAAATATCAAACATATAAAAATAAAAATATATTTAAATTTTTTGATGTTTTTTAAAATAATAACTTTACATTACTAATCAAATTAGGACTCTTATGTTTATTTTACCAATCTCAATAAATTACCAATATAATATTATATTTTTATTTTCTTAAGAACAACTTAATTTCAAAACAAAATTTTTAAAAAAAAATATATTTATAAACACAAATTTAGTCATAAGTCACAATGTTGAAAGAATTTATTTTTTGTATTATTATATAAAAAATTTATTATAAAACTTAACCAACAGTAATAATTTTTAAAGCAATAAAATATCAATTTATAAATTGATATTCTTGTCATTTTTTATATTTAGATATAAGCAAGGTATAAAATAAATAAGTATGATTCTTTAAGACTAATTATCTGTGTTGATAAGGAATTTTTTGACTTTAACTTTTTAAGCCTAATTCTCACCACTTAATGAGATTAGTACTTTATAACAAGTTTAGAGGTGGAATAGAATTTATCTCCAATTTTGGATTATTTAAGTTAATTTAATTTGATTTGATTTAATTTTAGATATATATATATATATATATATATATATATATATATTATTAATTTTTATTTTTTTATTAGCAATTATAATCTTAATAGTCAAATGCCTTCTAAGTAATATTTAATTATAGTCTTAAGTTAGGTTATTAAATTATATTAAGTCAATAAATCTAATTAATAATCTAATTAAATAATTAATAATCAAATTAATATACCAAGTTAAGGTTAATAGTTAGAATTAAGATTAATAATTAAAATCAAGATTGATAATTAAGATAAAGATTAATAATTAGAATTTGAATTAATAATTTAAATTAAAATTAATTATTTGGTTTAAAATTAATTATTTGGTTTAAAACTAATCATTTATATTAAATTAAAAAATAAGATAAAGATAATATAAAAAATTAAAGACCAAATACTTATATAAGATGAAAAATAAAAGCTAAAAATAAAATCTAAAAGATAAAAAGTTTTTAAAAAATAAAAAAAATAAAAAAAATAAATGAGAATAAGAAAATAAATAAAAATCAAAAAATTATTGCCAAAAAAATAAAGATGATGATAAGTTAAGAATTTAAGATCAATTATCAAGTTTAGATAATAATTGGTAAGATTCTTTAAAATTCTAAGATACTTTTTCTAAAAATAGACTTTAATATACTTCTATTATAATAAAATATATTAAAAAATTCTAAATAGACAATAAAACACAAAATTACGAAAATAATCCTCTTTTAATGCTAAGGCAGGGGACCTTTGTACACTTAAAAATTTATCAAGAATTGAATAATTCTTCAAAAATAATATTTTTATTATTTTTAAATAATTAAACTTAACATACCTTCTTTACACCAAATTTCACAAGCAACAAGCTAATGGCCACCAAGATTTGATATTTTAAACTTCAAGGGCTTGTATTGCCTTTGTTCTACCAAGGCAGTAGATCCCTTTGCATTTAAAAATTTATAAAAGAATCACTAATATCTCAAATTCCACATTCCAAATTTTATAATAAACTAGATATTAGAATACATCTAATATATTAAATTTCAAGAAAAAAAAAGAAAAAATCACTATAATATAATTTTTCAAAGTCAGCATTCTCCTTGGCCAAGGGCAATGCACTTCATTTATTTTGGAAATTTACTAAAAATTGCTCAAGGCTTCAAACCAAGCATACTTGGTGTCATTAGAAAGATATTGACTAGAAAAATATTTTTATAAAATTTTATTTAAAAAATAAAAGATTGAGCAAGTGGTGCTTAGAAATCCGAGGCTAATATATATGAGAAGGAGAGTTTATTAAATTTATATACAAAAATATTTTTTGGCAGGGCTTTGCCAAGAGAGAGGAAGGAGAGAGAGAGAGAGAGAGGAAGAGACTATTGGAGAATCTGTATCCTCATATCAAGAGATTCCAAGGGTGGCAGCCAAATCCTCACCTTTGAAATCACAAATCCTACCCTAAGATCAAAGGTCCAAAATTATTTCTACTCTAAATTCGATTTTAGGGCTGGACTATCTAATAACTCACAAAATAGTACCTTTTTGGCAAAATTGACATCACCAATGTATTCAAAATACATTTTTGTTCCAAGATTGACTACTTGTTTGCCCTAATTCAAGTCTTAAATCACAAAAAGCAATCAAATACTCTTATAAAAAGTTTAATTTTTAATCATGTAGTTTCATTTAATTTTTCTAATAAAACTAACTAAGACTTCATCCTTCCAAGGCTATAATCCTTTGATCTCCTTCTCAAATATTATTCTTAGTCTAAAATCTCCATTCAAATGGTTCAAAAATTCTAAAACCATCTAATTTCAAAAATTAAAAGAATGTGATATTTTTAAGGTCTCACAAAATTTCTTGGAATATGCTAAAAAATTGCCAATATTCTTTATATGTATATATATTCTTTTTTATTCTAAATAATATCAATATCAAATTGATATAAATTATATTATTTTTATTGGTGGCCATAGGTCTTTTCTACCAATTTTTTATTAATATCTACATTACAATGCAACTCTTAAAACAAAAATTAGGTATAATAATTGTTAAAAAATTATAACAGCAATAAATTAAGATACTTATTTTGTATTCAAACTTGTAATAAATAATATTTAATTAATTATCTTATAATATTCAATTATCTCAAAAGATATTTATTTAAGATTTTTTATATACTAATGATCATATATAATATTTTTAGATTTAATGAAGTAATAAATATAATTTTTTTAGATTAAGTTACATTATATAATATCATATTTTAAACTTCTAAGATTCAAATTATTTTTAAAATAGTATATTATAAGAATTTTTATAATATATAATATTTATTAAGGTGGTTGAATTCTTATTAATTGGATTTATAAAAATATAGAAGAACCATAAAGCAGTGCCAATACTTTTATAAACTTTATATATGTGATCTTAAGCATTTCAAAAATACTATAGCTCATTGCATCAACTTGAATTACATAATAGATAATATATATATGGGCACCAAGACATTTAGAGAGAAAGAATCACAAATATATATTAAAATAATTCTAAAATATTTTAAAATATTTTTTATATTTTCTTATAAGTTAAAATTTATTATTAATATTATTATTAATTATATGAAAAAATATAATAGGTATCAATTTTGGTAAAGGTCTTAGAATTATATAGTTTTTAAAGACAAGAATAGCTTTCTTTAAGTTTTTTAAATATAGTTTGTATAAAAAATTATTTGAATAGAGTGTATATTAATTAGTGAAGTATTTCAATATAATGCAAATTAAAAGTGAAGGAATGTTAATAATATATAAGCTATAGCATTTATTTTTTCACTCTTTCAATTAAATGTTATACTTCAAAAAATTTAAGTCATTGTATTTCAAAGTATGATTTATTTTCTAGAATAGTATTTAGCTTTGAATAGTAAGTTGCTTTAAAATTTATTAAATTATATTATCTTTTATAATTTTTAAAGGTAATAAAGAATTTTTTATTGACATGGCTAAACAAATTTAAAAAAATAGAGATTTAAGTAAGCTTTAAGAGCTCTAGTATCATCACTTTCTAAACTTCATATCATCTTTTTTGTATTGTTCTTATAACTTCTTTGCTATAAGCATGTATTATTGACATATATGAGTGAAAATGGTGGACTTGGCAAATATGCATTCTTATATTTTTTTAAAAGTACTTTAAAAATATTTGTTATCTTATATATTTTATCTTAATAAGAGAATAATTATTTTTTTCATGTATTTTTTTTTATAATTATTAATTTTCCACTTTTTATTTTTATGTATTTATATATTTATTATTATTATCATTCTGTATATCTGTAACTTTTATAACATATTTTTGAATTTTTAAATTATATTTTATTTTAGAAATATAATTTTAATATTAATAATTTATAAAACATTTTAAAATCATAGATAAATAAAATCTAAATTAAATACTTTTAAAATAGATTATTTGTTATCAAAAATAAAAATAATATTTTTAAATATAAAATTTAAATTATATTAAGTAAAATAAAAACTAAAATAGTTAAATAAATAAATAAAATTAAATATTTTTGGCAATTATCAAAGGTAACATCTTAAATTAACTTATTAAGTTAAATCCATTTGATGCTATAGCTTTAATATAAGCAAATCTCTTTAAGATTGGCTGATTGGTTTTTATATTAGTTGAATATTTGATTTAGAAGTTACAAGTGGCATAAAATAGAAATAGTAATTTTTCTTCTATTAGAAAAAAGTAAGTTCAATTTACAAGTACCAAGATAAAGTGATTAAGTATATATGACCTAAAATCTGGATACATGATTATAATTTTTTTATTTTTTTATTTTTTTAAGAACAAAGATACATGAGCTTTTTTTTTTAAAAAAAAAGCCAAAAGTTTTAAAATATTGAGTTAAAAAACATGAGTTTTACAAACAAAGGGCATAACTTTCATACTTCTAAGCTTTTATAGTAACATTTATAGAACTATATTATTTTGATTTATTTTTTTACAATCAATTTTATTTTACAGAGAATTATTTTAAAATCATTAAAGGTAGTATGTTATTTAGCTTATTAATATATTTCTTTTATCTTATTTAGTTTTAACCTTCTTCCATCTTGATTTATTGAAAATCAGTAGAAATCTTGGTATTTGAAATATTATCCAGTATTATATTATTTTTCTCATTTTATTATTTATTAATTTATTTAAATAATATTATATTTTATATTTGTCAATTTAATATTATTAAATAAGTAAATAACTAATAAAAATATTATTTTATGTATAATATGTTTAGCTTTAGAAAATAAAATGATCTAATTTATAATATTAGTTTGGTGCAATATAAAAAAAATCTTAAGAAAAATGATATATATGACCAAAATGTTTCTTATTATTTAAATTAAAAGATGGTAAGTTGAAGATGGTGAATTTTTTCAACATAGTTGATAAAGATATTAAAAGATTGCCTTATAAATTTTAATAAGTTATACATATTTACTTCAAAACAATATCTTTTGATCCAATATTTAGTAGATATGAATTAATAGGTACAAAAGAATGTTGTTGTGTTGTGATTTGGCTACCATGTGAAAAAAAAATTACATATATATTTAATATATAATTTACTACATAGCTAAATAAAAGCCATATCAATGGACTTCTTGAATAAAAAAGATTAGAAAGGGATTTTTAGTATGAAAGGGGATAGTTAGACCATCCATATGAATGAATGGAGATGGATGATAGAAGTCTCTATTCCTATTGGCCAAAAATCAAACCCGATGGGCTTCAAGGACGTTGCCCAAGGGCTTATTAGGGATTAGGATTTGTTTTTTGAGGAGAGTTGAGCATCAAAGGTTAGTGTCACTGAGTTTGGATTTTTGAATATGATTTTGGTGCAGATTTTGTGTAATTTGGACTTTTTATGAAAGAGATATAGACACTCAAAGTTAAAATATTGAAATTGTATCTACTATTACTCTTTTAGGCATAAGTTGTCTATATACAGAGCAATAGAGGATCAGTGATTAGGATTTGAAAGAGCACTTTCTTTGCTAAATGTTTTATATATGGCTTAATGAAATCCAAGTTGGATTGAAGGAGATATTGGGAGTTGAAGTCAATGCTTGTAAGTTAAGAGTAGTAAGTAACCCTATTTAACTAGTGGTTATGTTTTGAGCTATATCTTAGGTAATTTGATAGATTTTTATCTCAAAATTTTCAGAAGTGTATATATTTATGTCACAAGACTATGTGCAAAAATTTTGTGGCATTATAATTTTGGGTTTGTGAGATATGAGAAAAATAGAGCTCAGGTGTCTCTGAGTTAGGGTTTTAAGCACTTGCTAGGATTTTTAAGATATCGGACGATTGGATACAAATTTATAATTGATTCTTTCTTGTAATAAAACTTAAGAGAATTATCTACACTTGAAAGAAAATCTTGTAGAAACTAAATAATTGGATCAAGAGTTATTAAACTCTAAAGTTTAGAAAGAAATAAGTCCTTGCGAGTAAATAAGGTTTTGTTAGGTTTTAAGGCAATTTGAACATTTTTGTAGGTTTAGGTTCAAATTGCCTTAAAACCTTTCAATACCTTATTCACCCTAAACCTACTTAAATATAAAATATTTTATCAATAAAAATTATCTTTTGTAATATCATTATGTTATTTGTCTTTTTTATTAAGGAAAAATCACTTATTATATATATTATATATATTATATATAATATTATATAATATATATAATATATTAAATATATATTAATTATAATATATATAATATATTAAATATATATTAATTATAATATATATAATATATTAAATTCTCATATTTATTTAAAATATAAAATAAATCAAATATCTAATATAATAATCTAAAATAATAAATCTAATCAACAAAAAATTAACAATTTTCTTAAAGAGAATGACGAGCACAATATGATGTTATTTACATTTGAGCATAATATCAAAATTCAATCTAATGACAAAAAAGAATCAAATAATTCTAAGTTTTTTTTTTTTTTTTTTTTTTTTTTTTTAAATATATTAAATTTTTTATATCTTGAAATTGTAGAGAGCCTTTATTAATAAGATAAAAATAAAACTAAATTTTTTTATTTCAATGTCCATGCTTTTCTTTAGTTGCCACTTATTATTAGATGATCAATACTCTCTATACATCTACAATTAACAATATTGAAGCTAATTTAAATATTTTTCCTTGACTTATTTTATCAACTTGTAGATTAGTATAAATAAAAAGCTTAAAGATATTTCATTTGCTAATATATATTTTCAGCACTTTTATATATAATATACTAAATGATGATAATTTTAGGATATTGCTAATGCCACCATAGTTTTTGCTATTGCCACCACAATCTACCATCCACTGGGCATATTTCTTTAATTTTTTATGTTCCAATCAAAAAAATTGTTAATATTTCCAATATTTATATCGAACCATGATAAAATGGTTGTAGTGGAAGTAGCAAAAAGAAAATTTTGACTAAATTTTGATTAAAATTTTCATGGAATTGTGGTGGCATTAGCAATATCCTAATTTTAAATACAAGTGTCTTATCATTTTATTTATTTATTTATTTATTTATTATTCTTCTTTTATTATACTTTAATGTGATGTATCTTCTATTAAAATATTTTTATAACCATATGGCAAATAGTCTTTAAGAAGCTTTCATATTCTTTTGTATTTCTTGAAGAAGATTTTATCTACTTTATTTATATCTGTAGATTTCTAATTATTTCTGTGTGTTCAAGTAATTTTGATAACATTGATACTTAAATCTTTATTTTTTTACAAGATAGTAGAAAGAATTAAAATATTTTATTTCTATAGTCTTATTTATTTTTTATTATATATATATATATATATATATATATATAAAGAAATTATAAAAAAATAAAAATTCTAACCTAAACAACCTAACCTAGACAATAATCTAAAATAAAAATTTAACTCTTTTAATCTTTTTATTTCTGTGGTCTTATTAACATATTTTATTTCTATGGTCTTATTTTGGCATTGATTTATTCTTCTTGTTTTATTAAGAAATATAATAGATAGTTTTATAATAATTTTTGTTATAGGCAATTTTTAACTTAAGAAGTAATCTTTATTTATTATATTATATAATTTTCTGTTTTAAGAATTAATATTAATCTAATTTTTTAAATATTATAATAGAATCTCTTAACTTTTATAACATGATTAATACTCACTTTTAAAGTTATTTATGTGTTCATTATAACATCAAATCATAAACTACTTTGAATCTCTTATTCAATGTGCATGATCTTTTCTTTATAGCGCCGTTTCTTTTTCTTTTTTTCATTCTTCAATAGAATTCCAAGTACAACATACAGTATCTGTTTTTATTCATTCATGGTTCTAACTTTGATATCATGTAATTTTGATATCACGTAACTTTGATATTATGTCAGTATCACATTAAATTACATCATCTAACTACTACTACTACTACTACTACTACTCTATGGAGTATGCATCGAAGAGGGGTATGACCTTTTGGGTATATATCATCATCTGCTACTGTACTAACAGAAGACTATCCATTGCATGTGTATGGTTGTGTATGGTTGTGTATGGTCTACCAAGTACAGGATAATGAATCATGTTAAGAGTTCCGTGTAATTATATTTGAACTACCCCAAACGTGTCAAGGAGGCCACTTTTCATGAAAAAACTGCTACTTAGAGATCTTGCTTGCACAAGATCTAAAGACGCGTCAGGAATCTCGAACAACGAAGGTATTTGGGACCTTGACCACGATGTCGTACATGTGCATGGTTTTAATGTAAGCGAAGGATTTGGGTAAAGAGATGAGATCATTAGTGCAATCGCTCTTGTGATACTGCCGCAGATTGGAGTCACCAGCATAGTATCGAGTCCACCCCTTCTCTCTCAACTTCTCTTCCAGCTGATCGTAGTTTGTAATAGCCCCATTTGTTGCAACATGGACCAGCACCTTGCGTCGCACTCCTGTCATGTTCCTGCCATCTAGTGGCTCTGCTAGTGGGTTCTCAACAAGCTGTGTGAATCCCTCCTTGAACATCCACACTCCTCCCATTTAGTTCAGTTTGTTTTGGTCTACCACGCTGGAGGTTGCTTCAATCCTTCCTGCAACAGCGATTCACATCCGTTGTTAAAGGGTTCCCAATGAGAGTCTAGACATGTGACATTCGACAGATGGCATGTTAAAAAAATACAGTTCTGTGTTAGTATAACGGGGGTTGAGTTGATGGAACTATGAGTTTGAGAAACTCAATGGCTCAAGCACAACATTATAAAGAAGAGCAGCACTAGCTAGAAGAGCAGAAGGGTGCGAGCTTGCTGTGAAGACAAATCGCAATTTAATGTAGAAATCAAAAGGTTTAAATGAGCCACAAATTAGAAAGCGTCTCAAATGACATCCCGACCGGATCTGTCCAGTGAAAGGCTGCGTTAGTAGTTCCGTCATTCGCGCAAATCCATCAAGCATGTACTTGCCTCAGTTTATTATAATTTAGGCAGGCTCACGACATGGTGACCTCATCTTCGTCGTATCCAGAAAGCATCAGAAATCTACGACTGCTGCGAAACCATATGCTCGTGGTACATCTAGTACGAAAAGTCCCACCGCAAACCTCTGATTATGCAATCGAAGGAGAGAAAGACATGGTTTTCTAGCTTGAGATCCATCACATCCAAAACCGTTACACTTTCTAAGTTACAGGCTTATGACTTCTGTATCACATCCAACGAAGAAACTACACTAGAGAAATATAAACACCATTAAAAAAATATATATTAACAAACACAAGCAATCACAGGTCAATCGGCTTTGCAGCCAGCAAACCATAGTTTCGACTACATTGGGGCACAAGAACACTCATTCCTATTAGGATACCATTCCGCGTCTACCAAAACCCTACCATTGCTGCTCATGACATGATCTGGCTACCATTCTTGTGCACCAACTCGCCTGAATCGAACAGGTTACCTGCAGCCCACTGACAACTTCCAGGTTCTAGCAGGAGGTGGCAGGAGCTTGTACATGAGCCGATGATGGTTTCCCGACTTCTTCGTGGGCCGGATAAGGTAGCCCGACTCGGACCTCCACTTGTAGCCTGTGGAGATGAAGAAGCCCTTGCAGACCGTTCGTCGCAGAAGTACTGGGGGTGCCGAAAACAAGCCGCAACTACATTCTAACGGCTACCCCGGAACGTACTTGCAGAAGCAATTTCCACTATTCAAGGCGATAGGCAACACAAGATCAAGACGCTGTCTGAGACGTGGGAACGGAGTCAGAGAGATGCAGACACCCCCCAGGCTTATAAAATCCTCGTTTTACTCCCTCAATTTATCTAAATCCAACCATGACATGTTCCAACTTGTGGCATCGTCACAGCATAGCCATGTCGACTTCGTGGACTCGTTCCACACCCACCTACAACTTGTCCGTGCCGGTTCTACCTTGCAAGTCCCCTCGACGTGAGGTAATACTTCTATTCCGTAACCAAAGTCGCGTGCCACATTTTGCATTGATTTGCAGTCACCTTTCGGCAGACAAATCCGATCCATGAAACTCGCTTCACATGAACCCCAACACGCACCGCGCTTGCGTCTGCTAACGGATGTCTCCCTGACGCTTGTGGGGACTGGCCACTGCCGACCCGAACTTCCACTTGTGTCAGCCTTACTCGCCCTCGCCTAATCCCACCTTCTGAAAGCTCAATTATCAAACCTACGGATTACTAATCTCTCCTGCAACAAAAGTAGAAAAACAATACAGAAAAAAACAAAAAACAAAAAACAAAAGCAACATAAAATAAAATAAAAAAAACAATAAGAAAGCTCAAAACTCACACTCCTCTCTCCCACACTCTCAGACGCAAACTCACAGTTACAATCGCAACCAAAAAAAAAGGCTTTATGACCAATCACTGGAACTCGGTCCCTTGTGCCCCTTTGCCAATGCCTCCCTCTCTCGCCACTAAAATACATTATCAGCATTGTCTGATTCTGCCAAGCGAGGATATCATTTGCTCACCCCAGCTAGGTTGTCGCAACCCACAGTCAATCCAACCCCCCCTTAGAAAAAAAAACGCCCAAAAATGTAAACAAAATCATAAAACAAAAATAATACTCCGAAGAATCCAAATCGAAATCAAAATCCATACTTTCAAGCTTAACTGGATCGAGCGATCAAAAACCGGAGCGGCACTGGTCATATGTAAGTGATTAGGTGCGTGCAGCGTTCCCATTGGTCAACATCCAGGAGGATGGATGAAGTAGAGATGAATACCGTCGGATAGATGATTAAAGCCCATCTCGGGTGAGTAACTTTATGCTTAACTGGCACTGCATGTCGCTTCTATCAGCTGCACTTTCCATGCAGGCCAATCAGAACCGGCCGTCTGTGCTGTTCTCCGCCATCCACAGCCCAGACTCTTATCCTGAACCCCTGCTGGGTGCGGGTCGGGCCGGGCTGGTGACCACGGCCCGGGTTCCCCGGCCTAGCCCGGCCTAGCCACCCTTTAGGTTTCCACGTGGGGCCAATTGCGATGCGAATATAGATCTAACTTAGGGCAGTTCGCGTGAGGAAAAAGAATTTGAAGGGACTTTTGGATGAATGTGCTTCTTGGATGATGCCGCGGACGGAATTTCTCTCTCTGGATGTTCTTTCGCTTTCATCCACCGCGTAACGTGGCCTAGTTGGACGTTAGAAGGGATTTATGTTATCATATGTTTATTTAATTAAAAAGTGCCAAATAGGACAAGTTGTCATGGATTACGTGGTTAAAATTTATGACGCTTTGATTTATTTTTTTATTTTTTGGATCCTATGTTCTTTGATGATTTACTTGTATCTTTTTGAAAACAAAAAATTATAATGAATAGTGGGGTATAATTAGATCCAACCACCAAAAATCTGTGGAATATATTTGAATTAATTGTGAAGGAAAAAATACAAGAAATAAAAATTTAGGAAGACGAAATTATAGCACTTTGTATTCGAACCAATGACCAAAGCATGAAAGTTATTGTGGTCTTATACAAGACAATTAGAACAATTAAACGCAAAAACTTATCACCATCACTAAAACTTCAAAAAAATCTAAAAAATAAAAATAAACATCTCATGTTTCAATAAGGATGAAATAAAAACCATGTGCTGTGTTTTGAAATTTTAACAGTCGAATTGCTTCATAAATTAAGTTGTAGATTTAATGCAAAAAACCATGATGGGATTGTACCATCAAAGAATCAACATTTTTTTGTTTTTATGATTTTTATTTATTTTTAACTGCTTGTATTTGTTTTTTGAGATTACATCGTGATAGAAGAAATATACTCATCTTTTTCTTTTTGTTTTTGTACCGAATATGCTCTTATGATGTACAATTTAATCATCTCTTGATTATATCCTATAGCTATCACTTTTCTTTTTTAGAGAAAGCAACAATTTGGAAAAAGTTACCACATATTCAAATAGAAAAATTCAGAAAAAATTCAACATTACTATATTCCAAATCAACATTTTGTGAATTTACAGCTTTGTTTTGAAAGTGTCATGAATAATGAGGGAGATACAAAAAAAATATCAGCTTCAAATTTTTATTATTTTAAAAAATATTTAACTTCTTGTATGTTTAGCTTGAAAGTATATGTTGTCAGATCATAAAAATAGAGTTTAAAAAACTACCATTAACTTGTACTTTTTGTATGTTTTTTATGTTTCTTATTCTTTTTCTTTAATTTCCAAAAAAAGACTTTAATGTTGTTTTACTTTTATTCTTTATAAGCTACTGCCAATTTTGAATTTTAGGTTTAATACAACTCATGCAACCACACCTAGAAACAAATTCAGTCCATTGCAAGGTCATATGTTATTTTCCAAATATACCAATAACATTTTACAAAGAAAAGTTTGGTTCATACTTAGAGTAACAAGAGCTTTACAAGGATTTCAATTAGATACACATTAAATTAAATAATTATCTTGAAATAATACACATGGAATATTAACATTTCTTTATCTGTGGCTTGTGTCTGATGGGTTGATTGTTGATGTTTACAGAATCATGAAGATGATACAATACAAACAAAATATAAAAATATGTATAAGAATATATAATTAAATATATTACAAATATAAATAAAATCCACTGTTGTTGTCAAAGCTAGTAGTTATTTTAGTATATTTTTTAGTAAAGACACGACATCACCACAACCACTGAGGAAGATGTCAAATTATGATGTTTGTGCAATAAATTTCTTGGTTCAACCTAGAGAATTATCTATTCTAGTACCAAAAGAATATCTTTTGTTGTTGAATCTATATACTATTACCAACCCAAATTCTGAAGAACCAGAAATAAAGAGTTATTTGCATATGTCATTTAGGTCGTGAAAGTTTTATTGACAAGTATAATTATCAAAATAGGAAAAACTTGGTTTAACTTGGTTTAACAAAATAACACAAATTTTAGTTTGAAACATTCTTCTACATATATTGTTTGTATACAATAACAATAAAAATAAATAAAATAAAACTTAAAGAAAGTAAAATCATAATAAAATTAAGAATTAATGGTAATTAAAACAAAGAACAAGCTTTAGTCAAATTCAAAAAGATGATGGAATAGGTGTTTATACATTATTAATTAAAAGAAATCTAAAAATATATTCATAGAGTCTAATTCAGACTATCTTAATTTTCAAAGATTTGATTGTAGACCTATTTAAGCTACCTTTGTGTGTACTTTTAAAGTATGAATTAAAGATCTATAAAAATAAAACTGATTTATTCCAAGTGTTATCTTACATCAATTTGTGTGTATTTATATGTACAATTTTTAAATAGCTTTAAACTCTAAGAAATTATCAAACTCTATGTATTTAAATTTTGAGGTGCAATACAATTCTTGATACATCTTATTGTAGGAAAAATTATATTAGTGTTTAGAAATATTAATCTTTTAGAGTTGGATGTGATTATAAATATATATACTATATTAAAGAGTTTTAGATATAAAAATAAAATTAATTCTCTAATTGAAAAATCTATTTTAAAGAATGAAAAATATTTTGAAGCTTGAAGAGTTCTTCATAGTTTTAAAAAATTGTAGTTTTTTTTTTTTTTTTTTTTTTTTTTTTTATTGGTATGTGTGAGTGTGTGTGGTGAAAAAATAGTCCACTGTTACAGATCAAAAAAGCATTGAAGGATAATAAATGTATGTTATATTAATATTTGAGATAATTTAAGCTTAATTCAAAAAATTAAGATAATTTTGAAGTTTTTAAAATGATTTTTATTTAGAAGAATTTTTAAAGCTTTATATGAAAGATGTAAATTTGAAACTTGCTAAAAAAAAATATCTAAATAAATCTTTTAACTGAATTAAAAAAAAAGGTTGTAAAAAAAATATTAACAATAAAAAAATTTAAAAAAAGTAAAAAAATATCAAGACTTTATATATAAAATTTTTATATAAACTTGAATAATTCAAGTACAAAATTACTTCAAATATTTGAACCTACACTTATAAAAGATCTTATAATAGATTATTACATCAAAAAATTGATATTAGAATATATAAAATACTTTGAAAATCTAAAATAGGCATTAAAATTATGTTAAGATAGAAGAATTTTTTTAAGTTAAAAAAATTTATAATTTTTTTATAATTTATATTAAAAAATATATAATTTTTAAAAAAAATCCATAAAAATAAAATAAAAAATAAAAATTATAAAAAAATCCAAATAATAAGTATATAATTGTAAATGACTTTGAATTAATAAAAAATAATAAAAATAAAATATATTCCATAAAAAATTAAAATTTAAAATAGATATTAAAAAAAAGTTTTAAATAATATTTTTTTATTTTTTTATGAGTTTTATTTTTTATTAAAAAAATACTTATTAGAAAAAATATAAAATTACAAATTAATAACAAATTATTTAATCTTTAAGAGATTGATAAGAGGAATAATAGTAATAATAATAAAAATAAATAAGATTTAAATTTTTTTTTGAATTGTCTAAGATGCAAGACAATGGATTAGCAAATAGATAAGAAAAAGATTATAAAACTAGATTGATTTCAAAAACAAAGAACTAAATGATTGACAAGAACAAAAAATTAGATGGTTGACAAGAACAAGAACTAGATTGATATCAAGGCAATACTTTGGATTGCTCCAAGACTTGTATTGACAAGATTGAGTGTACCTTGGTCTTGCCTCCTATTTATACTATAAGATTTATATCCTATCAAACCTTCTACAGAAGCTTCTTCAACTTGATGGAAATACTTATGAAAGATTCTAACTACAAAAGAAACTAAGAAGTTTCTAAAAATCTATAAAGCATCTATGGAAGTTTCTAAGAGTATCTTAAAAGATTTTAGAAGGTTTAAGAAAATTTTAGAAGATTGAAAAAGATTCTAAAAGATTAAGAAAGGTTTTAGAATATTTTAATAGATTAAAAAAGATTTTAAAAGATTATGGAAGGTTCTAGAAGGTTCTAGAATATTTTAGAAAGTGATAACTTAAAATATGTCTGTGACATCACCTTCCCTTTTAACAATAAGTTTTACAAGGAGGCCAAGTGTTTTGATGAGCAAATCACATGTGTAGGAAATCTAAATTTTGTTGGAGTAGAGAAACAACATATTCTGTCTTTTGTTCATCAATAACTCGTTCTACAAGATCCTTGAGATGGTGTTGATGGCCTCTAAATATAACTTCTATTGTACCAACATTCCATTTAAGAATCTATTTTTTGTTGCGACTTTCAAAACATCCTTCAAACATAATTTTTGGACCAACAAGAGTCATCTTTCTAATCTCAAGGAACATCACTAAAATTTGAGCATTTGAATTAAGAATTGATAAAGCTATATCTCTAAAGTTTTCAAATATGGCCTTATTTGGCATTGGTATACTCCTTTACCATGCCCATGTTCTTCAAATCCAACGGATTGTAAAAGTTGTAATAATTCATTAGGTGCTAATATGACAAAAGAATCTTTTAACTCTTGTTCCTATAAGTCCCTCAAAACGCAAAGATTTGATATAGTAGCTAATAACCTTCTAATAAGATCTATTCTAATTTAGAAAAAATGATTACATATGAATGATGATCTTGGCAAGATTTTTTTTTTTTTTTTTTTTTTAATATATTGGTCTTTATTATTGATAAAAGATAATCATTTAGAAGCTAACAGATGTTGGTATCTATAAGTTATTTAATGGTGATTGAAACTAAATTTTCTAGGATTTTATTGATAGAATTTGTAAATTTTTTCAAGTACATTCTTAAAATTATCTAAAGGTTTTCATGTTCTTTTACTAACTCCATAATCCTTCTCATAGATGAAGTATTCTAATTGTCCATATCTTACATGCTAGTCTAATATTTCATCCACTTTGTATTCAAGCTCTTGATTAAATTCAACTATGGTTGGTGGTAGAAGAGCTATTCCAACAAAATTTAATTTATAATAATTTTCTAAAAATGAGACATAAAAAAATAAATGAATGCACATACTATTTGATAATTTAAGATATAAATTTACTAGATTTATTTAATATAGAATTATAAATGGTCTAAATTTTTGATAATTTAACTTCTGTAATGATTTGTTTGTTTATATATTTTGTCAGAGTAGCCACATACAATCTCCTACCTTGAACTTTGGTTGGCTCTTATGATAGATGTTTGCATAGTCTTTATATTGGTCTTGGATCATTTATAATTGGAATTTTAATTCTTCATGGATGGTCTTTATATAGGTAGCTAGATTTTTTGTAATAGGACTTTTTACATCTTCAATTTGAAATAGATCTATTTTAGAATGGTATCTATAGTTTTAAAAGAATATTCAATGTTATTATTCAAAAAATCAATCAATAGTAGGAGGTCTATTCAATCATCTTGTTGATAATTTATATTGCAATAAAGATATTGTTCCAAGATCTGATTTATTCGTTCTATTTTACTATTGGTCTAAAGATGATAAGTTGATGAAAGGTTAATTTTGATCTTTAAAAGTTGAAATAGTCCTCTCTAAAAATTTGATACAAATTATAGTCCTCTATCCAAAATGATGTCATTTAGAAGGCTATATATTTAATAAATATTATCAATAAAAAGCTTGGTTGTTTCCTCCCCAAAAATAATTGTGTTGCATAAGATGAAATATACTATCTTAGTAAGATGGTCTACCACAACAAAAATTGAGTCTTTATCATTAGAAATCAAAGGATCTATAATGAAATCTATAGATAACTATTATTACAGATCTTTAACAACTAGAAGTGTTTGAAGAAGTCTATATGGTTGGTGTCTCAGAACCTTTACTTAGGCACAAATTTTGTATGATTAGATAAATATTTTTACTAATTTTTACATTTGAGACCACCAATAATCTCATGATATTAATTCCAAGGTCTTATTGAAGCCAAATTATTTAACTTGAAGTCATGTCATGTCATGTCATGTCATGCTCAAAGAACTTGAAGTCTTATAGGACTTAAAAGAATATATAAGAAATCCTTGAAATACAACAATCCATTCTCAAACTTAAAATAATTATTTTCTTCTCTCTATGCATTTTTTTTAGATGTTATTGAATATTATTCACAAATAAATTTGTCTTCATTACTCTCTCGATTTTTGACTTGAGAGTTATATCTATGTAAATAGATATTATCAATATTTTTAATTACAGATTTGATAATTTCAATATAATTGATATTTTTTGATTTGATACAATATCTCCTATTCTTGGCATAACATATGAACGTTAAAAAAGGGCATCTGGTTTTTTTTATAGTTTTCTTGGATAATATGTAATTACAAAATCAAATCAAAATAATAATATGCTCCATTGTCCTTGATGGCAATTCAAAATTTGAGCACTTATAAATTATTCAAAGTTTTTATAATTAATGTATATTATGATCTTGTATTGAGCTTCTTCTAACAAATGGCACCATTCTTTAAAAGCATCAACAATTATCAATAGTTCCTTATTGTGGATCTTGTAATTGATCTTTGCAGTTAAAAAATTTTGAGAGCGATGTTATACTATAATTGCTTACAGTATGTAAAATCCATTCAAAATGCATAATATGTTTATAAATTTAGATATGTATTAGAATGGTTAATAAAGTAAATTAAAGAGAATTGATGTAAGAAATTTATTTTAGATTTTTACTAAGTTTGGTTATGGCTTTTAAATTATATAGAACCTAAATATTTAGTATAAAGCCTTGAGAGAAGGTTGGGGCCTAAAGATGAACAATTAAACTACTAAAAGGCTTCTTTGGAAGGATGAAGACAAAGAATGAATGAATGAAGACAAGGGGTGAAGTTCTTCATTCCTATTGATCAATGGTCATGCCTAATAGGCTTTGAGGAGACTAGCTTTGAGAAGAATAAGGGTTTCGGTAACTTCAAAGAATCCATTAGAAAATCAGAGATTAGGATTAGAAAGCTTATTTTTTAGGATACAATTTGGTATAAAAATTGAGGGATTTGGAGTCTTAATGAGGGAGGAGTAGGCGCTTGAAGTTAAGGTGTATAAATTGTACCTACTGTCACTCTTTTGAAGATTGGAGGAGTTATATGAGAGCTTTTGGAGATCAAGAGATGCATCTAGAGAGGTGATTTCAAGCTCTACACTTGATATAGAAGAATTACTACAATTAAAGTTCTAAAGAAAGAAATATTGGGAGTCAAAGGCAGCACATCAAATTCCAAGGCAGTAAGTAGGTAATTTTGTTGATAGTGATGGGGTTTACCATATCTTGAGTTTTTAGACGAATTTTTGTCTCAAAATTTCTAAAAAGGTGTATTATTATGCTAAAAAGCTATAAATCAAAGTTTCATAGCATTTAGACTTTTAGATTATGAGATATGAAGAATTTAGTACACAGGTGTTTGTAAACAAGGGTTTGAAGCTACTGCTAGGATTTTGGCAATATCTAAAGATCGGTAATGAATCTATAGTTGAAATTTGTGATATTAGTTGTGAAAAATATATTAGTACTTTATATAAATTTTGAGTGGATTTGGACAATTGGATTAAAAATTATAGATTGTTGAAGTTTGGAAAAAATTCCCTTCTTACAAGGGAACAAGGGTTTTAGAGTATTGGTTATATTTTGAGTATTTTGAGGAAATAAAACTTATGTATTGGGTGTAATAGCCCTATAAAGAAATCTTTTATATAAAGTTAGAAGGTTTGTTATACTTAGATCTTGGTTGAGTAATTAGTGGTAGCCAGAAGCCCAGCGCTTTCTTGAGGCAAATTCCCTCTACCATGATAGTAGAATGCTATCAAGTAAAGTTGACTATCATCATCAATTTGAGAGAGTACAAAATCTAAGATATCTATTTCCAAAATGAATGGTTTTATTAAATCTGCGTAATTAAATATATGAGCTGAAATAAAGGATTTTTTTAATTTTTTGAATACTTCTTTAGCCTTATCATTTCAAATAATTTTTTTTGTTTTTATAAGTCATATTAATGGAGCTATAATCTTAGAATAATCTTTAATAAAAAATTTATAAAAATTTACAAATTCCAAGGAATATTATACAACTCTAATTGATGAGGGTTGTTTCTATTCTGTAATAATTTGTATCTTTTTTTAATTTATAAAAATTTTATTTTTAAAAATAATATATTTCAAAAATTTAACTAATGATTGATGAAAAGAATACTTTTCTAATTTGGTATACAATCCATTTTCTCATAATTTCTCTAATACCATACATACGTGATGTTCATGATCTTACTCATTTTTAAAGCAGATCAAGATATTATTTAGATAGATGACTACAAAATCATCTAAATATTCTCAAAAGATGTTATTTATCATATGTTAAAAGATTGCATATATATTTGTAAGTCCAAAAGATATAATATTATATTCAAAATATCCATACCTTATATAAAATATTATCTTCTATTGATTTTTTTCTTTGATTGTGACTAGGTTGTATTTTGCCTCTCAAATCAAACTTTGTAAAAATCTTTATTTATTCTAGTTGTTTCAATAATCTTGGAATTAATGGTAATAGATAGCAATTTTTTATAGTCATCTTATTCAAACCTTGATAATCAATGCACATATGTAAAGAACCATCATTTTTCTTTACAAACAAGATAGGTGCTCCCACTATCATATTACATGAAATCTTGCTTGAGAATGTATTTGGCACTTGGCTATGGAAGATAAAAAAGAAATTATAACAAGTTCTAATACTTCTAATAGAATTATGTACAAATTATAATTAAAAAATAATAAATATATTCAACCATTAAAAAAATTAAATTAAATGTTTTGTTAATTATAAAAAAAACACAAGAAATCCTAAAGAACTTCAAAAGAAGTTATAAAGAAATAATAAAGAAATATTTTTAAAAATATAAATATTAAAATATTAAAATAATATTAAAATAAAAATCTATTTAAAATACTAAAAATAAAAATTATAGTCAAATCCTAATAAAATTCTAATCAAATCTTAATCAAATCTTAGTCAAATTCTAATCAAAATTTAATCAAATTTTAGTCAAATTCTAGTCAAATTCTAATCAAATCTTAGTCAAATCTTAGTCAAATCTTAATCAAATTTTAATCAAATCTTAGTCAAATTCTGATTAAATACTAATCAAATTCTAGTCAAATTTTAATTAAATTCTAATCAAATTCTAGTCAAATTTTAATTAAATTCTAACCAAATCCTAAATCCTAAATAAATCCTAAATTAATCCTAATAAATCCTAACCAAATCATAATCAAATCCTAATAAATCCTATAGCAGATTAAAACCTCAATAACTAATGATTGAACTATTGATCTTAATTCAAATTTTGTACACATTTTAAAAACTAAGTTGACAAGATACACAAAAAATTTGAAGAAAATCAAATTCACCAAATAGAAGATAAGCTCAAAAATCTACTCAAGTATAGACTATCGTCCTTTTCTAACCTTGATGCTAATCTATTAGTGCCAATATCTTCTTTTTGAACTATTCAATTGCTTTTAAAATTCACATGCAAATAAGAAATCAAGTCTATCATCTATAGAAATAATTCTCACCTCAATTCAATTGGTAGATTGCTTAATATCTTAAAAATCCTTACTAACCCTTAAAATCCAATTTCCAAGACCTCAACCTACTTGAACTTCAATAATCTTTGATTGAACTATTAGATCAAGCTCAAACTTATATTACGTACTCAACATAATTACAATCACAAAATCACAAAATTTTACTTATAGATCTATAACTAAATTCATAAAATATTCAAAATTATAAATCCCTTTTTATTTCATAAAAACTAGACTTGCCTAAATCAATCCTAATTTTGCAAAGCTCTTGCAAAGTCAATATCTATTCAAATCATTCCAAATTAATGCTTAAATGAATCTTTTCTAATCTACTCTCAAATATAACTCTTTGATCAATCAAAGAACTCTCCATCTATTATAGACATGTGGTTTTGTGCTTTAGGATCTGATTTCAACCCAAATTCACAACCAGTCCTTTTTGAGTATCAACTCCTATTTTTAACTCCTTCTTAAAGATACCTACATCATTTACTTTTTTAATCTATTTTATTTTATCTTATTTATGGCCATACAAAATAAATAGAAGCTTTTTCTATAAAAAGGTAGAATTAGTATTTTTTAAATTTTTAAATTTTTTTATCAATTTTTTATATTATTAAAATAATTTATTAAAATATTTTTATTTAAACTCCTCTATAATATAATCATTCATTTCTTCTTTCATCTAATGGCTATATTACTACATGATACTATAAGCAATTTTGAATGTCTAATTAAATTCTAGGCTAGATTTTTATCAATGTATTTTTATAAGGCTATAAATTTTGTCTTTGAAAGATTATAAATTGGACCAAATGGAATTTGAGCTCCATCTTATAATTTGATTGCATAGTCATAAGGATGATATTTTAATAATATATTTGTTTTTTTTGTTCTCAAATACATCTTCAAAATCATGGTATTGATTGAAAATATCTTGCTTGAATTGTCCAATTGGATCTTTTATTGAAGTAGTATACAATATAAATGCAGCTCTTTTTTTTGAGGCTTGCATAAATACTTTAACTCCAAGAAATGAAGTCACACCTTATTTCTTCTTTTGATATTTGGGCCTTGAAGAAATCTTTTACAAAGTCCAATCAATATTAACATTATATAATTTAAACCAAGAGAGTCCAATGATAATAGGATTTGTTGGACATTGGATGATGTTGAAGACAATGTATGAGATCATACTTGATCTCCTGATACCACTTCCAATGGTTGAGTTTCTTCAATAACATCTCTTCATGCAATATTTTTTCTATTGATGATTTTAATAGGTGTAGGATGGATCTTCTTTATAAGTACTAAATTGTACTTGGTTGCAAAATCTTTATTTATAAAGCATACTAAGGCTCTAGTATCTAAAAAGACTTTAGCAAAAATTTCTTGTCTTGAGATTCTTATATATACAAGAAGCGTAAAATAAGATTTAGGATATCTTGATGGCTTCTCCAATATTCTTGAAGATGTAGCAATTATACTTTGATAGACATTGCTGAAAATTGATTGCCTCTCTTGTCACAATTCAAATAGGCGATTGTCACAAGTAATAGCTTAAGACATAAGTTCTTCCAAGCTTTCAATTCTTAACATTGTAATCAATAAATTCTACATGTTGTTCTTTAAGCCATAATGAAATCAAGTCTTAAAAGCTTCATTGATTCAATCAAGATCTCAAGTAAGTTGTTAAAATTCTATGACATAAATTACAGCTAAATATTGTCATTGTCATAGATTTTGGATCTTACTTTTTGCCACCCCCTCTTAATTATTATTTCCAAATATAATAATAAATCTTTCTATAAAAGCCTCTAAATTCTATAAGATTAGAAAATTCTTTTTCAACACTAGAACAAATCATGATCAAGTATTTTTTGATAAAAAAAGTGCCTATGAAAGTGATTTGAATGAATCTATTTGGATAATAAGAAGAATATAATTGTAAATAGAGCCGTACTTGTTGTATAAAATCTTGAAAGTTGGATCTTGTTCTATTAAATTTATCAAGTATACTAGCCTTTGGCCCCTTTATGACAACTTTTGAAACTTCTGTAAGAGTCATGTGCATAGCTTATCTACCACCTACTTCCTTCAATCAA
Organism: Physcomitrellopsis africana; assembly: GCA_036785485.1. Classification (NCBI taxonomy): domain Eukaryota; kingdom Viridiplantae; phylum Streptophyta; class Bryopsida; order Funariales; family Funariaceae; genus Physcomitrellopsis; species Physcomitrellopsis africana. Next base: position 324,497 of record JAWRVF010000296.1, on the reverse strand, counting down.
ATAATTTTTTGCTGCAAATTATGAATCTTTTGTTTAGTTTCTTTAGATATTAACTTTATTTATGGTTTTTTTTTAAATTATAAAGGAATACCATTTCTTCTTATACACTATCCAAAAGAACTCGAAGATCTATAAGAGTTGCCACTCTATTCTTTGTTTATGAAGATACACCTCCCATGACTTGATTTACTTCAATATTAACAAAAAAAATCAACAAGCCTTTAATGTAATATTTTCTATACTAAAAAGAAATATTATTAAATAATATTAACTTAAAGGAGGATAATCTACAATGTCTAAAATATAGTGATACATCCTAGGAGAGAAATAATCTATTCTTTTCAAAGAAAGATCAAATTGCAACAAGTAAACATATTAGTTTAGAGGGAAGTAATCCACTCTCCTCTAGAACATAATAGTAATTTCAAGAAGATGGATAATCTATTCTTTATGAAGAAATCAAAGCTCTTATATGATTATTTAATAATCTTACAAAACTATTAGGGAAATAAAACAATGGATTAGCAAATAGACAAGAAAAAAAAAAAATTGAGGTGTATCTCTTATTTATACTACAAGATCTATATCCTATTGAACTTTCTACAAAAGCTTCTTTACCTTGATAGAAATACCTATAGAAGATTCTAACTACAAAAGAAACTAAGAAGTTTCTAAAAGTCTATAAAGCATCTATAGAAGCTTCTAAGAATATTTTAAAAGATTTCAGAAGGCTAAGGAAGATTCTAGAAGACTAAAAAAAGTTCTAAAAGATTAAAAAATATTTTAAAAGACTAAAAAAGATTCTAGAAGGTTCTAAAAGATTGAAAAATATTCTAAAAGATTACAAAAGATTGAAGAAGGTTCTAAAAAGTAATAACTTGGAATATGTCTATAACATAGATCATTTTATTTTAGTTTTAAAATTTATATTATAAAAAATAATTAATATAATTTTTTTTAAAAAGATATTTAATTAAATATTATAATACAAAAGAGTGGCTACTAGAACTAAAAAAAATACATTATATACATATTACTTGCATATAGATTATCAAAATAAGAGAAAAATATATTAGAACAATTTTTATTCATCAAAGATAAATAAAAGTCTTTATGTTATTTCATTAGCCATTTCAATATAAAGATTATAAAGAATTTAAAGAGTATACTAGGTAGCAAGGATCTTATCAAATTAAGCACCAATACCATGGTATTTATGAATAAAGATTGCATAGTAAACAAGAAAAATAATTTATATTTTTTCTTTAGTAAAAGAAATAAATACTTAGAAGTTTTGAGGGATTAATAGTACTTATATAAAAGAATTTTAAGAAAAAAAATTATTTACTTAAATTAGAATATTAATAGAAGTTTATAAATTAGAAGTTTAATAATTAATAAATAGAATAAAGTATTATAGAATAAAAAATAATATTATATTTTATCAAAAATCAAACATATCAAATTATTAAAGAGATAGTAAAGAAAAATTTACATGTGTAATATTATATATATATATATATATATATATATATATTAAATTTAATATAATAATTATTATCATATAATAGTCTTAGATCAACAATAGCTAAAATAAATAGGAACAAAAATAATCTTTGTATTATACATATAATTTTTTTTTTATTTTGTTTATTTTTATTCTTTATATATTATATATTCAAAGATGTCAAATATTATAATAAAAATAGTATAATACTAAAGAAATAAAGTATATTTATTTTTGGATTATTACACTTATATTAGCTAATATACTTATAAATCAAAAAATTTATTATACATATATACAAATTTTAATTTTAAAAATTATTGATAAAATTTTTAAGATGCATAAAAGCAAAAATAGATGTATTTTGTAGACACATTTTTAAAACCTTTAAATTTTAGTAAAGATATTATAGTTGAGGTGAAAAAAAAGATGACCAAGAATAAATTTATTTCTAATAAGAATAATATATGTTACTTTAAAATACTGAAAATATGTTAAAGTTATTTATAAAGATTAATTTTCTAACTAAATATCAATTTCTAAATTAAAAATATAAACTAGTTTCAAAGTAGTAAAAATTAATTTCTTTATACTATAGAAAGAACATAAAGAGATATATTTTTTATTTTATATATAATTATTTATTTAATATATTAAATTATTTTAAAGCCATATATTTTTTCAATAAAAAAATAAAAATTAAAAAAATAGAATATAGAATAATCATACATATATACAATAGAATATCAAATTCAATGTGTATATTATAAGATTAGTGATTGTTAAAACTACTAAGAATGCAAAGACAAGAAATTTTTTATTAAAAATATATATATAAATAAATAAATAAATAAATAATATTAGATATAAGATTGGATTCAAGATTAGGAACAAAACAACAGTTGAATTGCTCTAAACTTTTAGTGATTAGACGATGGTACCTCTTGATATGCATCTTTTTTTATGTGATAGAAAATATGTGTTTTGGAAATTTTGTAGAGAGTTTTAAGATCAGTATGAAAATTTAAAAGTCTACAAAATCTTTTATGTAAAACTTTAAAACAATTTAGAAACAAATCTTTGATGGATATGGAAGGATATGATGGTTTTTAAACGACAATAAAAGATTCTTATAAATTTTTTAAAAATTAAATAAAATTCCAGAATCCTATGGAAGGCCCTAAAGGATTCTAAAGATCTTTAGAAAGTGGTACACATTGATTCACATGGAACAACTATAAACTTAAAGATACATCAAATAGGTGTAAAATTTCTCTTCTTATTGGTTACAAAATTTCACCTTTTTTATGTTATAATCTACTAAAGAGTATAATAAATTCAAAAAAAATTATAACAAAATTTGTTATGCCAAATCAATGCACAACTTCAACAAATAAATTAAAAGACTTAAAAATATCTGTGAGCTTGTTTTAATTTTTTTTTCATTCATTTTAATTTTTTAAACTCATATATTCATATTTTTTATAGATTTTATTTATAAATTTTTTATATATTATTTTGTTTTATTTATTGTGTGATAATGTCAAAGATCACTTTTGTTTCTAAGAATAAGAATAAACTAAAATCAAAATATCCAAGGTATAAATATAGGCTCTAATGTATATATTAAAAAATATAACTTTTGAACTTCAAATTTCAGAAAAATATAGTTATATATATATATATATATATATAGTAAATATATATATATATATATATATATAGTAAATATATATGGTTGTATTAGATATGTAGCCCTACACCATCACATCTTTTAGGATCTGTACATGTTTTATTTTGTTAAGATTTTCATTCTTACAATGCCATAAAAGATATAATATATATATATATATATATATATATATATATATGTTCAAAAAAAGTTTAATTGGAAGCTAATTAAATTTTCTTCATCTATTTGATTCTATAAATGTATTAATTGTATTAATGAATTAACTAAAAATAATTTAACGAAAAAAACTTAAATAGAACTCAAAACAATTTAATATTTTCAAAATTTTATATAAACATTTAATTGTTCTATTTAGATATGATAAGTTATATCATATTCTATATGCATTAATTAAAAAATTCATTAAATTAATCTATGTTGGTAGCATTACTTACAATTTAAAGATAATTGAGGCAACTCTAGTTGTAACTAACAAATGTAAGAGAAATATATAGTTGGAATGTTGTTAGAAATAAAATATGATGAGCTTAAATTAAACTTCACCTTTTTTTAATTATAAATATATAATTTTAAAAAATATATAAGATTGAATTAAAATATTTATAGTAATAGATATGTTAAACTCATCTTTTATTAATAAAATTTGAATAGATTCTATCTTATATAATTAAATAACATATATTATATAGTTTTTTATTAAAATTTATAAAATATAAAATAAAGAATAGACATTAATTTTGAGATTTTTTGTGACATTTTATATAAAAATTCTTAGATTAAATAGTCTACTTATTAATTATTTTGTGTATCTAAGAGGATTTTTAGATATAAAACAAGGATATCAAAAAGAATATCAAGAATAATATTTAAATACTTAAGAGAATATGTAGATCTAAGGCCAAATTATATATTAGATTTTTTTTTATATCTAATAAGTCTTATATATATATATATATATATATATATATATATAATAAATAAGTATGTGTTAGTTGCTACTTCTACCCATTGACTTTGTGTCATTTATTGTACCATTGAAAATTTAAAGGACTTAAAAGAAATCATAATTAGATTATAGATTTGTTTAATAAATAGTATTTATGGTTGCTTTAGATATAATATTATATAATATTAATATAATTATTTTTAAATAAGATATGGATTAATTCAAACAACAAAAATTCATAAATATATTTTAAATTTTAGAATAATCATAGTATATGATTAGATTTTAAGTATTTTATAATTTTTTTAATATATATTTCTAATTATATAATTATATATATATAGTTTTAAATAAATTTTAAAAATAAATTAAAAAATCAATATTTTTAAAATTTAATATTATAAAAGTTTTGAATAATATTTTGATTTGAATTTTTTAAATAGTTTTTTAAATTAAATAGAAATTCAATTAGATAGATTAAAAGATAATAGTATAAAAAATTGATTTAAATAATATTTTCATATTTGAATATCTTCAAATATGAAAGTTTTCTAGAAAGAAAAATTTATTAACTTCTGGTTAAATTAATGTCTATCATTTCTAAAATCAAAGAAGCCACTTGCTCCAAATATTAAAAAAATTATAAAATAAACAATAAAGATAATTTCTTTTGTAGTAATATATGAAATAAGTAAGAAAGTTAAAGTGGTATGTAACAAGTGGATCTAAAACAAAAGATGTTGTTTTGAGTATAGATTGAATTTTTTTAAAAAAAACTTGTTGTATAAATTTTTGTTATATTATTAATTTTGATCAAGTTTTATTTATTTTATTTTGTTTAATTTTTTAATTTATCAAATTTATCAAAATATTTTTATACAATAAATATTAAATATATATATATATATATATATATATATATATATAATATTAATTAATTGGATCATATATTATTAAAGTCCAAGCATAGCTAAGAAGTATTAAAATAATATTACTTTATTCTTATCAAAATTAGAAAAAAAAAATATAAAAAAAATTATAAATATAAATAAAAAAAGTATCAATAAATATTTTTTAATATATAAAATTATAAATTATATTTTTAATCTTTCAATTTATATTTCACCTCAATTGAATTAATGAAATCTATTGATTTCATTTTTTCTTGATTTTGATTTTAAAAATATGAATAAAATATAAATAAAAAGATAAAATATATTATAATTTTAAAAGTAATTATTTAAATATTTTCAAGATATTTGATAGAAAAAAAATGAGTCTATAATCTTAAATTAGGTTAGATGCCTACATATTTCTTTTATAGTTTTTGTAACAAAATATAATAAAAAAGTAAAACTTGTTATAAAAATATATTTTTTAATAAATATTTTATAAAGTATTATTGATTTTTTTGCACTACTTAATCTTGTTGTAAAAAGATTTTATATTTTTTAAACCATGTATTCACAATAGAAGAAAATGTTATAAGTAAAATTTTAAATTTTAATGCCTTGCAATGTATAGTATAAAAACTTTTTGAAAAAATATAAATCATCATATAGCTTTGACAACATTTTTGTTATTAAGAAAAATTAAGATGAAAAACGGAAAAAAATCATATTTTCTCCTTTCTGATAAAACTTACACCTATTGTAAATATACTTGTATAAAAATTGGTTGTAAATCAAAATAAAATTATATATATATATATATATATATATATATACATATAATTGATGTTTTAATATTAACATCAAACTTCATTTATTATTTCTATTTATAATAAATATAAATTAATAAACAAAAGTAAAATCCTTTCATTTACAAGCCAATAGATCATTATAATAAATATTAGGATCTTCATCTAGTTTTTTTGCAAAAATAAAAGAATTTAGTAATTTTTGAATTTAGTAATGCCAAATTTTCTTTGTAGCAATTGTAAAGTTAATTATTCTACAAACATTTGTAAACAAACAACTAGGTTGATTCAAGTAGGATTATTGTATCCGAACCATCAATAAGAAGCAAACTAAAACACAAGAATTATAAGATTTGTTTTTAAAAAATCTAATATCTTGGATATTTTATCTATACAATTATTATAATATATCATTCTTTAAATAGATAAAAATCAATTATAAAATACTGTTTCTAAAATAAATAAATAATGTAATAATTTTATTTATATTCTAAAACTATTAAAACTCCAATTATACAGTATCTAAAATGACTCAAATGTAACTAAAAGCATAAATCAGTATTAAAAACTATAAAAGAAAGTTCTATTATTAATTAATTAACATTATGAAAAAAACATAAACATAGGCATAGGACTAAACAACTACTAATTTTTCAATTACTATAAAACCATATGATGTTAAAGCAATACAGTTTATATTATAATAAAATATTAGAGTTTGATTTGTTATCAGTATATAATTTTACAGCTAGAGTATTAATAGATGGTCATAGCACCAACAAATTTATAATGCATATGACAAATAATTCAAGATAAGGATAATATTTTTATTTTAACATTAATTTATAAAATCAAATCATAATAGTTCTAATAGAAATAATATTAAAATATTAAAAACATTAAAAATTACACAAAATTATAATAAAGTATTTAAGATTCAAATCAAACCTTGATATAAATTACATATATTGCCTCCAGGCCAATCATCTCATGAAGAGTGTAAATCTAACTTAAGACAATGTCTTTGCAACCAAACAAAAATATACCTAAATAAACAAAACTATATAATAATATATAATAGCTACTCAATTCATATTAAAAGAACATAAAATAAAAAACATAATAATTATATTTTATATAAACTACAATGCAGAGTCTATCATGCTCATTGAATTTAAGACTTTGTCTTTATGCATTGCAAATAACAAGCACTTCTACAATAGCAAGGCCTTAAATAATTGTCTAAAGTATCATAAATGAATTAAAAAAAAACACTTCAAATATTAGTGAAAATAAAATTTAAAAACCAAAGATTTTATAATATAACTATTTTACAGAATAAAGGAACAAAATTAAACAAAATTAAAATTAAAATTAAAACATGCTATATTGATACTGATACAAGAAATTAAAAAGATTGTAAATTCTCAGGAAATTTGATGCATTTTAATTAAATTTCTGTATTTTTCAATAACAAAATTGTAACTAAAAACATTTTCATTAAAATTAAATTAATTGTAGTTTAGTTCGTGGGTAAGGTAGCAACATCCTTTTAAAGTAATAGATAACATTATGCTTCTTGTCCCCACCATTTTTTTCTTCTTTGTTCAAGAACAAGGGATGAATTCTTCTTTCCTTGGAAAGTTATAAATGACTCTTTTTTAACATGATTCTTCTATATTTGCAGTATTGGAATTGATTGATTGATTTTTTTTTAATCTTTTCTCACTTAAAAATCTTTAGAGAGTGTGTTTCCAAAATGTTATCTGAAAATATAGAATATTTAGTATATTTTTTGTAAAAAAACAATAGAATATATTTTTTTACAGAGAACTAAAAATACTTGCATGAAAATACATTTGTGCATAGTCTCAAGCACCTTTTGTTAAATATTTAGTATTATTCCAAAGAAAATTTTAAAGGTACACATTGCAATTTTTGTACTTTTTGTCATAATAAACTTAGATGATCACCTTAGCTTTCCAATGAGCTCATTCTGCAATAAATTGATAATTAATTGAAAAAACTTTACCTCTGTTAAAAATCATAGCATCCAAATAAAAATATTTAGAGGTTTGTATGTATATATATATATATATATATATAGACTATTTTTCCAAAGCTTCACATTGTAATTTTTTGTCATGACACAAACCTGTATAGTTGATTGTCAGGAAACCCACTTTTCCACCAAAATGGCCTGTGTTTATAAATATAGATATATATTACATTGTGTTGCTACAATTTATTTTGACTGAACTAATCCTAACTCACTTTCTACTCATATTAGTTCTATTTAAAACCATATTGCAATTGTGTTATTATTATTATTATTATTTTATTTTTCATTTGATTGAGAAACCTTTTAACCAATGCAAGAGAACGTCATTATTTTCTAGTAAGAAATTTATTTCAGCCTTTCATTTATTCATTTACTATAAATAAAAAGGTATCTGGTAAGGTGTCAGCCACTTAAAATACAAAGTTTTATACCCAATATTAAATAATTGGCACTTTAGCATGTTGTAATAGCGATATCTTTGACAAATAAGACCTTTATGATGACTAGTATAGACCACTACCCATATACAAACTCAAATTTCACGAATCTCTATAACTTTAATATATTTTTGCAAAGCAACAACAGAGTACCTATCATTATTATATATTATTTTGTTTCATTTTTTGAGATTGAATTCCAATGACATCACAAACTATATTTTTGGTCAAGCTTTTGTTCAACAATTTTGCATTAAATTTTAACAGTTAAGAGAACATTTTTTTTAAGCACACACAACTTAGAGGTCTTTGCAATTAAAAGACAAAGTGAGAGGTCATAACTTTTTCTTTTTCTTTTTTTTTGACATACCCAAGGTATACCCAATGCATTAATTAGTGTGTGTTCTGTACAAGGCATTCAAGGACCTAAAATCCAATGAATTGGGGGGTAAATGAAGCACATCCTCTAGTGGTCATTTATATATATTTCTAAGAGTTAGTATTAGTTCTAATATGTGTAATAATTTCATTATGAGGAGGCCACAATTTTTAAATCTCTTGATTAGTTGAAATCATGAGGCTTCTCAATTTCACCCAATCAAAAGTTGTAAAAGTTGTGGTCTCTCACCTTTTCCCCTAAGTATAAAAATCCCCTTAATTTTAGACTAGAATATAAAAGTTTTGAATGGTGTGAAATTTTCATCCCACACAACAATCAGTTTGCAGTGAATTTTGGATTGTTCAACCAAAATTCACCTTAACAACTTTGGTGCCAAAATTACAAAGATGAATATATACCCTTGGTAATAGTAATTGCAATTCTTCTACAAATCTTAGAGGGTCCTTATATTTAAGAGACAAGGTAAGGGACAACAATCCAATCAAAATATTTAAAAGATGTGACCATCAAGTATAAAGAACTTCTTATTAGCATTTTTAAACTGTCATTGTTGTGAGGTTATATGTATTCTTTAAAATATATAAAATATTTTTATAAAATTATAAAATCAACTTATTGTAAAATAACTGCTTCTAGAGTTATAGAACAACATTCTTTACAAAAAAAATTGGATGGCATGCTTAATTCAAATTAAAATTACACTCTAATATCAAAATATTTTAATCAAACTGTTGAAGATATTATTTGAGGCTTCTACACAGATGTAAATAATTTAAAACAAAAAATATGTAATAGAAGCATATATTATGTACATTTAAAACAGCTAGTAAATGAACCATGATAGGATAAATAATAATAATGATAACAACGTTTGTCAAAAATGAAATAAAATGCAAAACACACAAACAAACAGTTCCAATTTAAGATTTACAATTATAAGATTAAAGAAAATCAAATGTGACTGTAACTTTTAATTTATTGATATTACTCATGTAATACCTAAATCTTTTATGTCAGTTTCATATCAATTATGTTTAAATAGCTCAGAAATTATTTTCCATAAAATAATGTTTCATTGATTACTTATATATGAGAAAACTCTTTAACCAAGCTTGTAAAAACTTTTGTAAGATCTTATAGTAACCATACAAAATTAAAAAGATGGTAAGATTGTTTAAAATAGAACTAAAAATTAACAATCATATAAATAATTGCATATTGGAATTTATATAACAACATACGGGTATTGTTTCTAGATTCTAAATTTACCACTTCTGACTTTTCATACAACTTTTATGAGCAATCAATCAAATTTGGATTTTTCTACTGAAGTAAAATTGAACATGTAAATCGTAAAAGAAATCAAAGTCTACAAAATCAAACTTGAAGACTATTTGAAAATCTAAGTAGCAAGATCTAAATGTAAACAAAATTATTTTTGCTCCGCTGTGAGCATGCACTGATTTCTTATCCTAGTGCACGGAATTTTAGGAAGTTTGTTTAACTTCAAGTATGATTTACTCGATAAATAGGGAAATGGAACAGTCACTGCAAAAATAGCATTCGATTTTATTGGTAAGAGCGACACTGATTGAAACAAAGACAGAGGGTTGGGAGCATTATTTTGTCTTTTATCTTTTTGGTAGAGTACTTTTTGGGATGCTTTTGTGTGAGGATGACGTGGATGTTATAGGCATGAGGAGTACAGAGGACACGTGGATGGGCTGCATGTGACTGGGACCCATCCACAAGGAAAGCCCACCTGGCCATTGCGAATGGGCTCCCTCCACGCTGGCAAACCGGGAGGCAAGTACAGCATCTCCTTGTCATCCTTGCGTCATCTTTTCTGGTCCTGCCCACCCTCCGGCTATAGCCTGCCCGGGAGTTGAACTAGTTATATTAGAACATGCCCCACCCCCTTGTTTGCTTGGTCTACACATTACAAGGATATCTGTATCAGAGTGTCATTTTCATTCAACACATGCACATGTAGATTTGTACACAAATACAATCATATATATATATATATATATATACATATCCATACACACATACATGTTTCATTCTTATTCATTTTCTTGTGAGGGCATTTGAGGGTCAAATATGGAGCCCGTGATGTGGCGCTTCACATGGGCTCTTGCTTGTTGGAGCAGTCAAAGCAAAAGCACAGCATGAGCCTCATGTCACTCTTTTTGTTTTTATTAGTTTTATTATTTTTGTTTTTATTATTTTTATTATTTTTGTTTTTTTACTTATATATCATTGGAGAAGAGAGTCTAACACAAGGTATGGCACATGGTTTCAGTTGGTCAACACAATTGTGAGTGGGTAATAAAGGTGTTTCTGTAAAAACTATGTATGTAATTTTATTTTATTTTATTTTGTTTTTGTTTGAATTTCTTCAGTTTCAAATTTCTATACAAGTCCCCTTGATCTAACTTTTCAATTAAGTTTTAACATTAAAAAACATTGGTAAGAGCAATTATCTTAAGATTTTCTTATTTGAAAATAATATGTCAAATTTTGTATACCATTGCAACTAGTGAAATAATTTTAAAAAATGATGTGCCATTTTGTAAAAAAATAAAAAATAAAAAAATTTATTCTAAAATATAGATTATATTTATAACTATAAATTTCTTTCTACATTCTACACACATATTATATATCTATCTATAGTTATTGATGCAAAAAATATATTTTTATTATATTATTTCTCTACATAAATGCTTATAAAAATAAAATATGATTTTTATCTTTTTTTTTAAACTTATTATTTATTTGAGATTTCAAAAATTAATAAAATATAATGGATGCTTATATTATTTAAGTAAATAAAAGTAAATATAAATAGATAATATATATTAGATAAATAGTATTTTTCTTTAAAAAATTCAAGATAGTTTTATAGTTTTAAGAAAGTATTTCAATCTTGTATTCTAATCTTGATTTAAGACTCTCTAGCTTTTTTGTACTTAGCAATAGCCATTTTAGTTCTTTTTTATCTTATATCTATGTCTTTTCTCTTTACTTCTTTTCTTCAATAATATATGAATGTATTATCTTTTGAGTTTTGTCTAGAATCATGTTCTTGATAGTTTGACTAGACTTACACTGACAATATCAAAACTTGATCTTTCTTAATAAAGAGTAGATTATGTCTTTCTCTTGAAAGCATCAAAGTATTTTAGAGATTTTAGATTACTTTCTTCTAAATTAATTTATATATATATTCTTTCTTATATAAAATTTTTAAGTCCTTATAAGTATGGTATATTTGAAAGAAATGAAGAATACCATAATACAAATCAAAGATTTGATGCTTGTTGTTTATCAACTTTGTCTATTACTTCAACTAATATCAAGAATGGTTAATTATGAAGACGTAGAGATGATAAAAGTTTTTTAATAATTGTACTACCTCAAGTAACTTAAACAAGTGCACTAGCTAAGAAACCAAAAGTTTCTCTTTTGGAGAGGTTTGATGGTATTAGATCTAAGTTTTAGGAATTCATCAACTAAGTGCAATTTTTTATTCAACTCCAATTTCTTAGTTATCAAATTGAAGCATTTTAGGTCAAGTTTATTGAAACTTTATTCAAGAGATTTTTTCTTTGTTGATTATTATTATTTTTAGAATAATAAGATCCTATATTGAACAACTTGGTTATATTTTTGATAAAATTTAGATTTATTATATTTTAAGATATCAACCAATAAATCTTAAGATTCCATGATATCAATTAGGAAGGTTTAGGGATTAGGGTATCAACCAAGGAGGCTTAAAGTATAAACCAAAGAGGCTTAAGATATCAAGGTATCAATTAGAGGGTATCAGGATATCTAAGATTCAAGTATCAGGTGAATATTAAGTAAGTATTAGGCAAGGATTTGTATATGCCGAGTATTATCTGAGTATTGGATAGCCGCCTATTTAAATCCTTCTAAGATTGTAAATAAATACTTTTTTCTTTCTTGTTTTATTTTAGATCTTAAATGGTTTTTTTTTTAGAAGAAGGAAAGGCAGAAAATCTTTGACGGAATCTTATAAAAGTTAGAGGATTTTGATTAAAGAATCTTTAAAAGAATCTTAGAAAAGTCAAAGGATTTTGATCAAAGAATCTTTGAAAGAATCTTAGAAAAATCAAAAGATTTCAATCAAAGAATCTTTGAAGAAATCTTAGAAAAATCAAAGGATTTTAATCAAAGAATCGTTGAGGGATATTAAGAAAATCAAAGGATTTTGACTAGGAAATCTTTGAATGAATCTTTGGAAAATCAAAGGAGTTTTTATCAAGAAATATTTGAAGGAATTTTAAAATAATAAAAAGAATTTTGATTAAGGAATCTTTGAAGAAATAAAAGGTGTGATAAATAAGATATTTTTGAAGAAATCATAAGGATATAAATTAGGATATCATTGATTTTTTTTCTTTTAATAGGCAGCCAAGATCCCAATGATTTCTTAAATATGACTCTCTCATATACAAAAACGTGTTGAGCAAGTCCAAGATGCATCAAATTATATTTGTTATATATTCTAATCTTTGTTCTCTTCAAAGATAGTTGATAGGTCCTCTCAACCATCGATAGTGTTCCATACGAAGGCGAGAGGATTACCCTATTATTTAATTATTGTTGACGCATTCATAACTTTCTTCAAAAAAAATATTCAGAACACCATTAAGAGTAGTTCCTACCTCTAAAAGTATCACTAAATATCGGAAGTCTCTTTCAAGGTCATGATACCAAACACATTACATCTTGCCATCAATTCAAGGAAGAACATATTATTCTTGAAGATTTTCATCTTTATTTTCTTGTCTTGAAGGTTGTGATAGTCGTAATATCTTATCTAGTAAGTCAACAAATGATGACTCTTGAGTTGAATTTGTTGGTTATTGATTTTGCATCTCTTTGGTATAAATAAATTCAAAGAAAAAATAATGATACATGATAGAATAAAACCTCTATTGAACTTGCTTTGCTTTAAAACAAAGATTTTTTTGACTCTTCATCTTAGTTTTGATAATTGTTGTTGATGTAATATATTGATTTTTATTGATGCATTTGCTAGATTCCTAAATGGCTCCTTTGTGTGTTTACTAACATCATATCCATGCCAATGTATAAGATATTCCAACCAATTTTAATGCCGCCTTGAATCTAAGACCTCTTCTACCTCAAATTCTTCATTGTTGTCCATTTCTATATAAGGTGGTGGCATTTGTATTCTTCTTTATATATCTACTATCTTATATGATTTGAGTAGTGATACGTGGAATACAAGATGGATCTTCATAGATTTCGGTAGGCATAATCAATAAGCAACTAGATTAATCTATTCAAAAATTAGAAATGATTTAAGCCTACAATAATCCAACTTGTCATAATAATGAATAGTCTTGATATTATGACAAAGTAAACATATCTTATTGTCCATGTGGAATTGAGGCTATTCCTTATGATAGATTGTTCTTAAGCTTCTTTTAATTGTGCTTTTATTGTTATATGTAGCTTTGATAACCAATTTGCCAACTTTTTTTCTACAGGATTATTAGCTTTTGAAAAATCAAAAATATTAAGTTATGGATAATAATCATAATTTATAAAAAATAGAATTTATTGAGTAGAAAAATGTACCAAATTATTATAAGTGAAATCTGCCAATGGCAAAAGAGTTATTCAATCATCTTGATGATAGTTGATGGTACATCTGAAATATTGCTTAAAAATTTGATTTACTCATTTTTTTTGTCCATCAATTTGAGGGTGGAAAGTTGAAGATAGTTTTATGTCTACCTTCAATATTTTCAAAAAGATTCTCCAAAATCTTGATACAATTTACATTCATCTATCTGATATAATATCTTTTGAAAATCTATGATATCAATAGATATTATTAAAGAAGAATTTAGTTATTCCTTCACTTGTAATAGATTTTGTACATAGTACAAAATATGCCATATTGATAAAACAATCTACAATCACAAATATAGAATCATATGAACTTGAATTTAAAAGATCTATCATAAAATCTATAGAAACAAAAGACTAAAATTGTTATGATATAGGTAATGGTTAAAGAAGTTTGTAAGGTTGATAATGAGGAATTTTTGATCTTGAACAAATATCGCATAACTGTACAAATTTTTTAATAGCCTTCTACATTTGACGCCACCAAAAATCTCTTAATATTAGTTCCAAAGTCTTGTTATATTCAAAATGTCCTATTGCAAGGAAGTTGTGATGAGCTTCAAGAATACATACTTATGCTTTACTTTATAGAATATATAGATGTCATTCAAAATAGAATAGAATGTTCTTAAACTCAAACTTGGAAGTATCATGAGACTTAGACTAATTATTCTTAATCTCATGAACAAGAGGGTTTGAAGACATACTTAATTGAACTTGCTTGACAAAAGTTGAATCAGCAGTCAATATTGATTTTATTGCTTAAAAATGAAATTGCTCCGACTTCAAAAAGATTGTTATTTGTTAATTAAAAGTTGAATCTCCTTCTTTTGATATAAGATAAGAATGTCTACAAAAGACATCAGACAGACCTTATTATTTTTTTGGTTGATAAGTGATAATAAACTTGAATCTTGACAAAAACATACTCTAACAAGCTTGACAACAATTCAATACGCATATTGATATGAAATACTCAAGGTTCTTATGATCTAGATATATGATGATTGGACTAAAAGTACCTTCTAGATAATAATGCCACTCTTGAAAAGAATCCACAATTGTAAAAAAAAAATTATCATGGATTTTGTAGTTAATCTCTGCTACTAAAATTTTTTTAGAATAAAAAGCTATTAGGTGGAATTTATCATTTGCTCCTATTTGTGACAATACTATGTCCAAAGCAAAGTCTGATGCATCTGTTTCCATAAAAAATGCCTTGAAAAAATTGATGCAATACAAGATTGGTGTAGAAGTAAAAGATGTCTTCAAAGCTTCAAACAATGCTTCTACTTCTTTATTCTATTCAAATTTGTCTTTACAAGTTAAGTGTATAAGTAAAGTTGCAACTTAAAAAAAAAATTTGATGAAGATTCGATAATAATTGGCAAATTCTAAAAAGCATTGCACATCTCTTATTATTTTTAAAATCTTCCAACCCATAATTGTCTACACTTTCTTAAGATCTATCTTGAGACCATCATTCAAAATGATGTATACTAAGAAGTCAACTAGAGTAATGTGAAATATACACTTTTCCATCTTAGCATATAATCTTGCATCTCTAAATTTTTGTAACATACAACAAACATGAAGTTTATGTTCTTTTATATTCTTAGAATAGATAAAATATTGTCTATATAATAGACAATAAAAATATCAAGAAATTCACAAAAAATATCATTTATAAGTTGAAAAGTAATTGGTGTATTTGTAAGTCTAAAAGGCATGATATTATATTTGAAATGTCTATACTTTATTCAAAATGTTGTCTTCCATTCATCTCCTATTTTGATGTGTATCAAGTTGTATGCTCTTCATAGATCTATTTTTATATAGATCTTAGCTTAATTTAATTGATCAAGAAATCCAAATATCAAATATAGGGAATATCTATCTTGATAGTAATCTTGTTGAGCCCTCAATAATCTATACACATCCGTAGTAACCTATCTTTTATTTTTACAAACTAGATAGGAACTCTTGCTAGAGATTTTGAATAGTATATGAAATTCTTGGCCAAGTTCTCATCAATGTATTTCTTGAGTTCCGCCAATTCATTCTATGATAATTTATAGATTGGTCCAAATTGAGGTTGAGTTCCCTCTTTGAGATCTATTGAACAATCATATAGACAATGCTCCAGAAAAATATTTACATTTTTTTTTTCAAAAATATCTTGATAATTTTAATATTGGCTTGGAATGCTACTTAAAGTCTTTCTACCATAAAAAATGGATGTAGCATAAATAATAAAAAGTGATCTTTTTTTGTTACATTCAAAAACAAATTTATGCCTCCAAATATAAATTTTATTTTATTAGATTTATGATTTTTTACTTGATTTTTTCTTATTAATGCTTTGAAAAAATTTAAGTCTATAAGAAATCTAATTTATTTAAGGATTATACTTTTTTAGCCATGATAGACCTAAAATGACTAGATTAGAGGGAGATTTAATTATATTAAAGATTACATAATTATTATGACCATCTATTCTTACATTTATAGGAAGAACTTAATAAATAATATCTCCAAAAGACAACAAATGATCATCTATAACTTCTATATATATAGATTTAGTTTTTTGTACTGAAGATATTTTATGACTTTTAACAAACTCTTTATTTAAAAAACATACTGAGGCTCTTGAATCTAATAAGGTAAAGACTTTTTGATTTTTAGGTCCTAAACACACATCTATTATAAAATAAGGAAAAGGTTCTGATGAGAGAATAGAACCTTTACTAGGAGTCATATAAGATTTCGACTACCTAGTTCCTATTGTAGTTGAAAAAACTCTTTTTCCAACATATTATCTTCTTTAATATTTGTACTTCTCATTTTGTAATTATATCATTTCTTTGAATAATGTTGAGCAATGTGCTTAGATTCTCCATAATATAAGTACAATCCTTTTTGACGATGACAACTCTTTTCTTGTTCAATAAGAGGTTAAAAATATATTGTATCAATTTGCATGTCTTCTACTTCTGAATGTATGTATTGAAAAGACTTTAGTGTTGTTATTATATTATAATAACATTGGAATTTTTTTAAGTGACTCTTAGATCGAAATTCAAAAAGTTGATTATCACAATGCACAACAAAGTCAATTGCTCGACTCAATGTTTGAAGATCACATAAGTTGAGCATCAATTTCTTTACCTCATATTGTAATTCATAGAGAAATTGACTAATGAGTATAGCATTATTCCACTTGGTACCAGTTACTAGTTGTCAAAATTATGAAGCATATGATATTATTAATTAATTGCCTTGTGACAAGATACGGATCTTGTTAGTTGTAATATGAATTGCATCATATTCTCCATATGTAGATTAAAACTCCGCTAAAAATGCCTCCAAATTATCTACTATTGGATCATGTCATTTGAAAGAAGATGAAAACTATGATAAAGTAGAACCTAAAAGTAATGTTTTAATAAACATAACTTATGACCCTTGAGTTGGATGACTTTGAGGTTGCAGTTCAATCACTAGTTATACTTAATTGATGAATTTGTGAAACTTAAATCTTATGCCATCGAACTTCTTAAACAAATTAATTTTTGATTCTTTGATGCTTGAATGGCATTCTATTATAGGTAAAGTAGTATGGCTTAAAGCAGCTCCAATCATCTCTATATCTTTACTTCTTGTTAATTTTATTACTCCTTGTGGTGGTACATTGAGTTGATGTATTGCAAGCATTAACTCTCTCATTTGCTCTTACATTTGTACCATTATATTTTTCATTTCAGCAAGCTTTGTCATGTTAATATAATAAAAAAGAAGACGTTTACTCTCACTCAAGAAATGTAGACTAAAAAATAAAAAAATTCTAAGAACAATATCAGTTTAGAAGTGGATAATCCATAACTTCTAATATGCTTATTTCTTATTAACAAGAAGGGATAATTTACTTTTAATCAAGAAAAGATAAAGCTTTGATATTGTATGTGCACTCTTATTAATCTGCCAAGGACACAAATTGGAAAAAGATATATAAATCAGTGAAATCTATGACAAAAAAAAATGACAAAATAAAAATAAGATACTATATATATAAAAATATATATATATATAAAAAAAAAAATATAAAAAAAAAATATAAAAAAAAAATATATATATATATATACTCAAGAAGAAATTAGAATGGCTATTGCAAAAGATTAGAAAATATAATGATTCTTGAAATAGACTGGAAACAAAAAAAGAGTTGACAAGAATGAAGACTTCACTCTTGTCCCTAAAAACTATGTGGCGGTGTTCTATAAGACCTCCAACATGTGTCTAATTTACAAAATACATGTCAAACTTACAAGATAAGTTTCCTACATATGCACCACGTACTTAGCTTGTTCCACAACCTACTAACATGTGCAACACGAGGCTAGCTTGTTGGCCAAGTTTTTAACCTACTAATCACCTATAGACATGTATAAAGGTGAATCCACGTCTATGAAGCTTTTAAGAAGCTTATTTATAAGATATTATCAAATTAATTTATTTTTATTTATTTTTACCTATCTATATTAATTAGATAATTATTGGAATAAATCTTATGTTTGTAATATTATTAAAGATCTTTATAATTTAATAAAATATTTAATAAAAGAAAAAATTCAAAAGATCATTTATGACGTGTTAAATATGTATAAATTAGATTCAACCTCCTTTAGTCTTTATCTAAAATAAAAATAAATGTCCAATTCAAAAAACTTCATTGATTCTTCTCAAAACAAATAGTTGCTTATATTCTTCAAATCTCACTAGTAATTCAACTCAGATACTTGCTTCACCATTCAGCTTGACTTCTACATCTCACTTTTTTTTTGACAGCCTCTCTTCCAATCTTTTGCAACTTTGCTATCTAACTTAGGCATTGAGGCATATAATGATCACAAGCATTATTAGCAACAGGTATTGTTTTTCATAAGATCAAATTGACATATGCCATTGATGGCTTGATATCAAATTATATTGTTGTTCTTCTTGTAAAAGAAATAATCCATCTTTTTGTTGATATAGATTCTTTTAATATATGTGGTACTATTAGAATTATCCAAACAAGATATTTTTTGAAAATTAATATAAGAATTTATTTTTATTTTATATCTTTCTTAACTCAAACTCCAAAGAAATAACTTAGCCATACCTTGTCTCTATATATTGATTAATATATGTGAGCTCCTTCAAAAAATCAATTAGAAGGATATATATATATATATATATATATATATATACACATATCAAGTTCAATAATAGAAGAATTCTATTTAAAAGTATTAAATTTTTTAATGTTAGAGCAAAAAGAGTTACAAAAGAAAAAAAAAGATGAAAATATAAAGAAATAAATCTAAATTATTAATTAACTTAAATTATTGGTAAAAATATATATAATCCTATTATATACATAAGATCTATTTTAATTATAATATCATTGAATAATATTAGCAATAAACTTTGACTTATATTCTATACAAAGGTGGTCAATAGATCCTTTCAATTATCAATAATATATTATACTAAGATAAATTGACCATTATCTTATTTTATCATTGTTGAAGTATTTATAGCTACTTTAAAATATCACATTTTATATTCTATGAAGTGTAGTATCTATCTCAAGTAATATCACTAAGTATCAAGAATCTCTTCTAAGATTGTGATACTAAACATGTTATATCTTACCATCTATTTGAAAAAGGTCATATTTCTCCATAGAATCTTCATCATAATTCCGACACCACCTACCTTGAAATAATTTAACTATTTTATCTAACAGTTCTACAAATGATAACTCTTAAGATAAATCTTCCGATTGTTGATTCTCCATATTGCAAAGAAGTTCTATAAATTGATTTTAGAACTTATTTCTTCTTGAATTATACCATCTTCATGTTAATAGTTGGTTCTTATTTTTGATAGATTTTTTTAATAAAAATCAACAACAAGCTCTAATGTATTTGTAAAATTTTTGGATGGCTTCCTTATGTATTTATTAATATCATATTTGTACTAATATACAAGATATTTCAATTTATTTTAGTAGCGCCTTGAATCTAAGACTTCTTTTACTTCAAATTCTTAATTGTTATCTATTTCAACAAGAAGTAGAAGTGGTAGCTTTTTTTTTTAGTATATTGGTTGTAGTATAAGAATCAATAAAAGATACGTGAAATATATGATATATCTTTATTGATTGTCATAATTGTAATCAATATATTATTAGATTAATCTATTTTTAAATAATAAAAAAACCAAGTATTTGAAAATCTAGCTTTTCATAAGATTGATTGGTTTAAATATTATAATAAAATAATCATATCTTATTATCAACTTTGCATAGAAGTTTTTTTTAAAAAATATTTGTATTTATTTTTTATCATTTTTAACCTCTTTGTTACATTTTTAGCTATATCTTTATTGTTATATGAAGCTTTACTAATTTTTATGCTAATCTTTATGTGTTAGATTTTTAACTTTTAAAAAATCAAAAGTATCAAAATTATGGATGATAATTATAATTGGCAAAAAATTAAATTTGTTAAGTAAAAGAATTTATCATATTATTATATAAAAATTCCTCTAGTAGCAAAAGTGTTGTCTAATTTTTAGGTGATAGTTGATAGTATATTATAAATGATGCTTTAATATTTGATTTATATATTTGATTTATTTATTAATTTGAAGATGAAAATCCAAAAATAAATTGATATCAATCTTTGATATATTGAAGAGTGTCTTTTAAAATCTTAATACAAATTGAGGTTCTCAATCAAATATAATACCACTTAAAAGTCCATAATATTAATAGATATTATAAAAATATATATAATTATTTCTTTACTTATAAATAGTTTTTATATAAATTAAAAAATATGTCAATTTGGTTAAATCATCTACCATCATAAAAATAGAATTATAAGAATTTAAAATTAGAAGATTTGTAATAAAATCCATTGAGATAGATGTCCAAGGTTGCTTTAGAATAGATAGAGATTGACAAAGTTTATAGAATAGATAACTTGGAGTCTTTGCTCTACAATAAGTGTCATAAGATTGAACAAATATTTTTATCTTTTTCACATTTGAGGCCACCAAAAATCTCTTAAAATAAGCTTCAAAGTTTTATTATATTCTAAGTGTTATGTTGCTCAAAAGCCATGTTGTACTTGTTGTGCAAATAATTGTGCTTGACTTTTTGAAATATATAAATATTTTTTATAATAAAGAAGGTCGTCTTTGAACTCAAATTTGCTAGAGTCATCATAAAGATTATTTTTAACATTAAGAACAAGAAGATTTATTAATATGTTTAAACAAACTTCATCAAGAAGAATAGTGTCAATTAAAATTATTGATTTAATGGCTTAAAGGTGCAGTTTCTCTAACTTCAAAAGAATAGTTTGCTATTGATTATATGTCACATTGCCTTCTTTTGGTGCAAAATAAGAACATCTAAATAAGGCATCTAACAAACCTTATTTTTTTTCAAGATAATATATAATATTAAATATAAATTATGACAAAGACATGTTTCAATAAGCATGGCAACAATCAAACATATTTATTGATATAAAATGTTTAAAATTTTTGTAATCAATAAAAACTATATTTGAATAAAAGTATCTTATAAGTAGTGATGCTACTCTTAGAAGAAATCTATAATAGCAAGAAGATCTTTGTTGTGGATCTCATATTTAATCTTGGTTATTGAGAATTTTTTTGAATAAAAGGCAATATGATTGAGTCTATCATTTATATCCACTTGTGATAGAATTGCATCTAATGCAAAGTTTAATATATTTGTTTCTATAAAAAAATGGCTTGAAAAATTCTAGGCAACATAATATAGGAATTGAAATAAAAATTATTTTTAAACCTTTAAATATTGCTTTTGCATTTTTATTCCATTCTAATTTTTCTTTAGAAGTTTATTTTCAAAAGGTAGTAATAATTTGAAAGAAATTCTTAATAAATATCCAATAATAATTTATAAATTTTAAAAGGAATTAGATATTATATATAATTATTAAAATTATCTAATATATAATAATTTATATATTTATATAATTTATCTTCTTTCATCAAACTTTTTTAATATATTAATCTTTGGCTCCTTTATATTTATAATAGCAAGACTTTTGGAATTTACTTTTAAAATTGATCTACTTGTACTTGCTTCTTATAATTGGTACAAATATTTAGATCCTATTATTGACTTCTTCTATAAACAACTTCTATAATTGAATTTATTAGTTTCTGAGATTTTTGCTCAAAGAGTATTAAAAAACTTATAAAGATCTGTAATAGTTGCAAATCTATTCTCACTTCTATTAAATATAGTATTTACAATTTATTTTTCTTCTATCTAACCAATAGGCAATACTAACAAATTTACAAGTCAAATTAAAAGAAGGTAATCTCTAACTTCTAATATCAAATAAAAAAATTTACAAAAAAAATAGTTTATTTTTTATAATGAAGAAATAAATATTATATATATATATATATATATATATATATATATATATTAGTTTAAAGATAGATAGTCTATAATCTTTTAAAATTTAATAATATTTTTTAAAAAGTGAGATAATTTATTTATTTTTTAAATAATAAATAATTATAAAAAATTAATAGTTTTATTAAATTATTAAAGATATAAATTTAGATAAAATTTAAAAGAAAATATATTCATGTATTATCAAAGAAGAAAAAAAATAAAAAAAATAGAGATAGTTATAAGATATAAAAGAACTAAAAAGACTATTGCCATATACGAAGAGACTAAAGAAACTTGAAGCAAGTTTGGAATATAAGAAAGTTGTTAATAAGACTAAAGATAGTCTTAGTCTTGCTTCCATACATACTAGCTATGAAAGTCTTATAGAAGCTTCCTAGAGACTACAAGGCTTGTGGCCCTAATATCAAGTTATAGATTGCTTCCAATATAATTTTCTAAAACTAAAAAACTTGTAGGATAAGTTTCAATAGCCATGTGGCATATCTATAAAAGTCTAAATATCTAATCCATATCTAGGAAACTTCTTCAAAGTTTCTTTAGAAAGATATTATCTTCTTAACATATTTTTACCTATGTCTATTTACTTCTATTTATTTCTATTTACTTAAGTAATGTAAGCATTCATAATATATATATATATAATTAAAAATATACTAAACTTATGAAAAATTCAATATAAATATATTTAGTCTTAAATTTTATTTTAAAGTAATAAAAAAAAATTTAAGATTTTAAAAAAAAATCTTAAATAAATAAATAAATAAATAAATATATATATATATAATACTTTTAAAATTAATTAATTTAAGATTACATGATAATATTATTATAATTTTTAATATATTAATTATCATAAAAATAAGTCCAAAGTATAAAAAGTATTTTAAAAAAGTATAGACGTTATTAAATAATAATAAAATAATTTTTTGGTATTTTTTTTTCTAGCTCTATATATTAGATTTTATTTTATATAATTCTTTATTTAATTTCTTATAAAAATAGTTTTAAAGATCTATATATATATATATATATATATACATGCATATATGTTTTTTTTTTTATAGATAATGACTTGCATGATTTTAATATTTTAGATTTCTGCTCTTAGGTCTATCTTTTAAAAAGATACCAATAAAATTTAAATTTTTAGCAAAATAAGGATGTGTAGCAAAAAATTATTGTGAATCCAAAATACAGATGCAGTTATTTCATGCTATCGATATTTCATACTTTTGTAAAAGTTAATTATAAAATTCAGACATATTTATAATTGTATACAGTCATGTTTTAACATTTTAAATTTATTTTATTCTAGTATTACACTCTGACTGGGTAAACTGCACAATCCTATCAAATTAAAACATTGACTTGTTTTACTGCACATGTTAAACATTCATGATCAAGTCATAATATAGTCATAGGAAATTTGTTTGTGTAAATTATTTATTTGTTTATTTATTTGTTCATTTATTTTTTATGACTCTCAGTTTTTAACTGGTAGATTTGCATGTTCAACATAAAAATTATAACGCCGTTAAGTTCACACACCAACACAACGATTCAATAGCATCTTTGATCCTTTGTGTCCATCAAGTTAAAAAGTGTTTTTTTAACAGAGAAGAATTTGAACTGAAAAACTTCATGATCATGGGCACATTTTCGGCAGTTGTGACAAGCAAAAGTTTCTTGTGTCGGTAGAAGATGATCGTAACACTTCTACCGACACGGGAAACGTCGGCCATGCCATGCGTTGTTGCCCTGCAATGTCGCTGACCTAAGTTTCTCCCCTTCTTCATGGTCCACCAAGCATTCATCATCTCAACACAAATTTTGTCCTTGTGGGGTCAAGAAATTTTTGTTTGATTCGATACTTCAATTTTGACACCGCCAGAAACTCTCTCTCTATTCTGGACTTGCAGGTTCCTGTCGAACCCTCTGTCTGAGGATGATGAGAGTAGCAGTAATCCCAGTAGGTCACCACTTTTCAGCTTGACCCAAATTTCGTCTGCTTGCGGTACTAGGGTATTCTCAGATGTTGAATTAGCACTTTTATCTATATTCTCTCTGCTTCGATAAGATCAGGAGTTGGACTACTCAAACCTGAAAGGAAGTATAGCGATTTTTAGGATTCTACAGGAGTTCCATTGCAGAAATCTCCAACATTCCGTTTCCGATTCTGTGATGCAGAGCAGGTTCATAAAGCTAAATTGTGACAAGATGGGTGCAGTCACTGGGAGTCGTTCATCGCTCGTGTGTGTTAAGTTCATTTTTTTTGCTAGTTCCTGAAGCATCCTGGGCTTGGCAGCTGCAATAATCATGTTCAAAAGATTAACTCGACTCTCTACAGCCCATTACAAGAATAAAGGGGTACACTACTAGCCGCTTGTGCATGAACTTAAAATAGAAATCACTGTGTCCGATTTTATTTCAACATTTCAGGATACAACTGCTCACACTGCAATATGCCAAGAGTAGTTACAGCAGAGATATTTCACCAAAGTCGTATGTCCTCAAAGAGAGATACTAGCGATTATTGTAACAGATTCTGTAACAAAGGGGATGGTAACTTCGTCATTGCAAATATGTTCCGAATAAGAATCTATGCATATGTTAGGTGAAAACATACAATACTTTGGGCGAGACGAGAGGCCTATTTCAAGGATTGATGCAAATATAATTGAAAAATGTGAGCATGATCTACGAGGGCCCAGTCTCAAACGAAGTAATGATATTAAAAAATGACCATTGTGTGGACTCCATAAAGATCCCCATGGATCTGAAAGTTCATGGTAGATTGTGCTAGGCCTCACTACGACGACTGCACACCAAATCAAGACTATGAGTAACCATCTGACTGAAACTTACCCAGGGTCAACTCCCTCCATCAAAGATCACACTGCTCACCACTGCCACCGCATCCTCATGGCCAACGGATTCCGTGGAGCCCGTCCCTAGGGCAACAACTATCTGCAGTGAGACCTTTAGAATTCAAACATAAACCTTGACAGTTACCAAGAATCAGAGAAACAAAGCGAAAGCACACATTATTCTCAAATGGATAGACTCAGATGCAGATGTAAGAGTGCCGTTACGATAGTCTATAGCAAGATTGGAAAACTTGCTAAAATATTCTAGTGCGATGAAGTAGAAGTTTCTGAGACAACCGCCATTGAAGTCTCCCGAAAACAGTGTTGCAAGTCCGCCAACTTGGTTTTGATGATGCTCAGGGTACTCTTGTTGGCCGGTCAACATGGAAATGGGAATGTCACCGCCCTGCTAAAACAATAGAGGTGCAGATGACCACAATGTG
Source organism: Physcomitrellopsis africana (assembly GCA_036785485.1). Taxonomy (NCBI): domain Eukaryota; kingdom Viridiplantae; phylum Streptophyta; class Bryopsida; order Funariales; family Funariaceae; genus Physcomitrellopsis; species Physcomitrellopsis africana. The sequence continues at coordinate 298,210 of JAWRVF010000296.1, read as the reverse complement.
ATTACCAGTTAACTTAGGATGAAGACCAAGACACACATGAACTCGAGTATATGCAAAGCCATATGTAACAATCGCACTAGGGTAACGTTAATTTACTCTTCAAGAAACCTTGACGTAAACAACAATACCGCTAAAGAGGTACACTTACTACATGCAAGAGGTTAAGGAACACCCAAACTGGGCATGCGATGTGAGGAGTTTGATTGATTCATCACCATTCAAGAGATACATGGGAATCCAACTGCAGGTTCCAGTACGAATGCACATCATGCGGTTTAACGGGCCACAGAGCGCCAATTCTTCGCTACTTGGGCTGTGATTAATCGAAAATAAGAAGCGGAGAAGATAGATAAACCACAACGACTTGCCCCTCCGCATGTTGACAGAGACCTAAGTTCATCGGAATTTCTTTATCGTCTGAAGCTCGTCAACTGCAAAGATCCTCCTACTTAATATGAATGTAAGACCAACACTTAACTTATGAAGAGAGACACAAGAGGCCACATCAAAACTTGACCTAAATTTTCCCTACCATTGTCAGATATCCAGCTACCGCTCCTACAACTGACCCAGTTCCTCAACCGGCCTCATTGTGACAATTCACTGGTAACTACGAGCAACGATCACCACTAAACTCCATGAGTTAACACTAACCATGGTGAGTATGGGCAATCATTCACTCCTTGTTCTTCGATATCTTCGTAAAGAAATCTGCGGCCGTTGGAACGACAAATGCTTTAGGATCGACCGGTGTGCAGGTGAACAGGTCCTGCTCTATGCCTGACCATTTCGAAGAAGTGAGGGACTCGTAAACAGGCAAAGTCATGTCGTAGCTTCGTAAGATTTCACTAACGTTGAACGAGTGAGACTCAGAACCAGCCGTCCTCAAACATCCCTTTATGCTTCGGAACCAGACTGTATCACTAACCCACTTCCTTGAAAGTTTGAGCTCGCCATGACCACGACCGCGGCCCAGCCCGCGCACCGGCAGCGCCTGCTCTTGGCCACTGGCGGTCTCTCCGGAACTTCTCGAAGACGGAGAGGCGTTCGTTGAGTGCCCTTTGGGATGCACAGGAATGGGCCACACTGGCACCGTCTGGTCAAAATATAGGGGCACCCGCTGGTCATTCTTATTGCGCAATAACTGCACCCTGGGTATTCTGCTCCATCGAGCTTCATTGTTAGATGCGGCAGAGGAACTGCATTCTGGATTTGGAACCTGCTGCATTGTGAGCCTCCACTATTACCCTCTCCCTCCACCCACAGATCCAATTCTCATTTCCCTTAACTCCAAATCCATCAAAGGACACTCATACCTGTAATCTCACGTTTGCTGTTCACAGCACAGGCTACCTCCTTCGAAATTATCTGCCGGCAACCTACGTCCACCTTATCCAACCTGTAACTTACCCCTTCTCTAGAGCAACCAAATACGATTCAAGAGACCTTCTTCAATCTTGCACCAATTCCCACCATAGCAGCAACGTCATCTAACATCTGAAGACTGGATCCAAGACAGAATTTTCAATCCCAGTCTACAGAGCCTCCAGGTACGCTCTAATGTCCCACGATGAAACCTCCTGCCGTGCTCGCAGGAAAAAAACTCACTTCCCACCTGAGTTAACATCTATCACTACAACCCAGAGAAGCAATACTCCCCCCCTTGTCACAGCCCAGTCATAATCCCTGGGGCAACCCCCACCACCACCACCAATCTCCCTGATACAGAATCCAACCCTGTCAAAGCCAATGCGAAACTCCAACCCGCTCCAAAACTAAGATTACCAAACCCAAGCCACAGCAACCTCTACTTTCGTCGCACTCACGTTCCGGAAAGATGAGCTGAGAGCTGCGTCAGTTCCGACCTCCACTACCTCCACCACCTCCGCCCTGGTAAGCAATGGAGGTAACGCCCGTCCACAATCGTCGCACCCGGAATTCGCCGCGCAGCTCCGACATTCGCCTAAACCCAGGGGGAGAGCACTTCCCGAGGCCGCGACAGCAAGGGTTTCTCTCCTGCTCGCTGCCTTTCAATTGATGAACAGAGTTCGCGACGGTCGGTTTCAGTGAAGGAGCGCGGAGCCAATGGGCGGCGAGCGCGTCGCCCTCAGTAGATTTGCCATTGAGGCAGACTTGTCCTGTTTCCCTTCCACTACTTTTTGCCCTTTGGACTAGCCCACTTGCTGCGGAGCCGATGGCGTGGCCAGATATTATGCCTGCCGACCTCTTCCAGCCAGCTAGGACCGCTCCTGGGTGTGGGCCAATGGGGTGTGGGACTTGTCTCTGCATTCATTGGCCGGTGCGGCGAATGGCTCCATGGCGCGTGAGTGGACGGTTGCGGGTATTGGATCGTGCGAGCAACGGGGGTTGCTGACTCAGCTCCAGGGTGTGGCCAATCAGCGCGAGCTGGTGCAAAAGCTCCAAATCTCATAAATCTTTGATAGAGACTTGCTAAATGTGGAAAAGCCTAATACTCTTAGGCTCGTTCCAAGCTAATAGTTTGGGATGGCAGTCATTTATGGATGACGTCCTTCATCCATTTTTGGACGTTGACAACTTTTGGCCTTGACGCTCATTGGATGATCTATCATTTGTTTTATCCCTCCACCCTCATAAGACGAGGTTGGTGTTAATGTTGTGCTTAATAAAATGTCATACAAGAGTTTGTGATGGTTTGAATTAATATATTCGACAACATTCTTTTTGTGGAATTAGTTTCTACAAGACAAACACATGAGAATCTTTTTTACCCAGGTTTTATATCATAAAGATAAACACTAATTCTGTTTGTGATTAAACTTCTTTATCATTGCAAAGTAAATTTGAATTATGCAACAATTTAAGCTGAGTTTTTTTGGTTTGATTTTTTTTTGTTTTTGTTTTTTTTTTTTTGGTTTTTTTTTTTTATAAAATGGTGTATATGTATAATGGTGATATATACCATGGTGTTTACTTGATTTTTAGATTAAATATTAAGATGTGAAATATTAAGATGTGAAATGACTTCTTAAGTCCTAAGACCTTTACTTCAAGACAACCTAAGAACTTTAAAAGAAATGTTTTACAATCCCATACACACAAAAATCTAAAAATATATTATGATTCCATATCTTTATGGATTATTAGGTTGAATTGTAAAAAAATTAAGTTCTGTATAATGGTGATATATGTTTTAATATCTAGCATATTTTTAGCCATCCACAAGTTGTTTCATATTTGAAGAAATTTTTTACAGTTATTTACTTGTTTTCTTAGTTTGTTAGGTGTGCTTTTTCACAAAATTCAACCATATTCAATCAAATTGGACTATATCAATTTATTTGTATGTAAATAATTATATATTCTATCTTTTAAAAATAATAATATTTTATTAGATTTATATTATCTATAGACATAATCTCTAAAACAAAGTCTACATGGTACAAAACTATATAAATCTATACTACAATATTTTATATAATTTTTATATTCAAGATTTTTTTTTTGTATAATATTATTTAAATTTAATTTATATTTATCTATTTTTTAAATTAGATATACATCATAGCGCCTATAATAAAATATTTTTGAAGTGATTTAATACAAAATTAAATTAAAATATAATATAGCCATTCAAAAAGTATATTAAATTAAAAATTATAATATATAATGGCATATAATATGACTTTGATCAAAATATTATTGTATAGACTATTCTTTTAAATAAGTATTTATAACATATTATAAAATTTGAAAAGATCTAATATAAGAGAATGATGATTTATATAGAGTATTTGTAATTCAATAAACAACTAAATAGAATTATGATTTAAAGTTGACAATAAGATTCTCAATTTTTATGTGTATTGACTATTCATATAGAGTGTGTATTAATTAGTATATATTAAATGCATAAAAAAATCTTTACAATTGATTTTTTTTTTCTATTGCTAGATAAATTTATACATAATTATAATGGAAGATATGGAATTATAAGCATGTATCTAAAATATATAAAATTAATTAATTTTTTAAAATAAAAATAATAAAATAAAAACTTACACAAACAAATATAGATTTACTAGAAAGTAGGATAAGAACCAATAGATGCTATATTTGTCCAAGGTTAGATGGATTAAAGCTTTGTTTTGTCCTTTACATACCTCCTTGCTTGTAATGCCTATCTATTTGCTTATCTTATGCATCTTTGCATTTTCAATCTTCTTGCTATCTAATAGGCCCTACTTAAGCTTTAGCAAAAATTATCTAAGTTCCAATAGAATCCTTGTTTGGTAGGAGCTCTAAGGCAATGACAAATGAGATCAAGAATTTAATAAACAAAAGAATTACCAAAATACTATTAACTAAATATAAATATATAAAAAATTAAAAATTAATTTTAAATTAAAAATTAAAAACTAAAAAAAAAAAATTAATAAAAAAAATATATATTTAATTTTTAATTTAATGAATATATTTAAAATATTTAAAAACTAAAGTCTAAATATCATTAAATACATGATTTAAAATAAAAATAAATAAAAAGATAAAATTATAAATTACATATTAAATTTTAGATTTAAAAATAAAAATATTTCTGAAAACATTTAATAAAAGTCATACTTTAAGAATAAATATTACATTTGATTTTTTTTAAAAAGTTTTTAGACTTTGGCATAATTAATCTCTAAAAAATAATTTAAATATACATATAATTTAAAAAATTACTGTAAAATAAAAAATACCTTTAAAATATTTTTTTTGTTCATAATTTTTTTCTTAAAAATTTAAAAAATATAAAAATTTAAAATATTATATAACTTTTAAAATTAAATTGTACTTAAAATTAAAATAAAATATTATATATTTTTTTAAAAAATTCTAAAATATAACGTAATATTTTAAAAATTAAAAATCGTCTTATTAGATATATAAAATTTTAAAATATTATTTATTATATAATAAAACTTTTATGATAATAATAATTTTTTAAATTTAATTTAATCTTTTGTGATTAATAATATCTTTTATTATATAAAATTTTATATATCAAAAAATAAAATAATGTATTTTTTAAATTTTAATATAATTTATCAAAAAATATTTAATTTATTAATTAATATTTTTTTATTTTAATTTGAAGTAAAATTGATTGTAATTATATTAAAAATAAATATATATTACTTCAAATATTAAATAAATCCTATATATATATATATATATATATATATATATATATATATCAATTTGTATGTATGTGTAATATAGCAAGCTTGCTTAGTATATAATCAAATATTTCTATGGCAGTTCCAAAGAAAAGAGAGGCAAGGACACTTTCTTAGTTCCTTCTTCAATCAAAAGAGCAAAAGTAATACTTTTGCAATATGGTTGTATAATGTATTTGGTAGATGTTTGAGATGAGTTTTGGATAGTTTTTTATATGAATTTAAAAAAATTTGGTGCTTAATTGTTAAAGACACAAATTGAAAGAAGGTGCATAAATTAATGAAATCTATATCAAAAGAAAACAAGAAAATAAAAATAAGAAAATATATATATATATTCAAGAAAAAATTAGAATAGCTATTGTCAAAGACTAGAAAATACAAAGATTCTTAAACTAGAGTAGAAGCAAAAAATGAATTGATAAGAATGAAAAAAGCTTCACTCTTATTTCTATATATACTATCTATCTAAGAGTTACATGGCGGCATTCTATAGGACCTCCAATACATGTCTAATTTATAAGACATGTGTCAAACTTACAAGATAAGTTTTCTATACGTACGCCACATATTTAATTTGTTCCACAAGCTATCAATATGTGAAATACATGGCTAACTTATTGGCCAAGTTTCTAACCTATTAATTACCTATAAACATATATAAAGATGAAACTACATCTATGAAGCTTCTAGAAAGCTACTCTATAAGATATTATTAGATAAATCTATTTTTATCTACTTCTATTTATTTATATTATCTCCATAATTATTAGAATAGATCTTATGTCAATGGCATTATCTTCCCTTCTAGAGACGAGTTCTACAAGGAGCAATGATTACATATTGAAGAAGTCCAAGATGTGTCAAATTATATTTGTTATATAATTTGATCTTTGTTCTTATTGAAGGTAGTTGATAGGTCCTCTCATCCATTGATAGTGTCTCATACCAGAGCAAGTGAACCACCCTAATATTTGATCATTATTAGAATCTTTATAATTTCTTTTAAACAAAATATTTGATACACTATTAGGAGTAATTTCTATCTTCAAAAGTATCATCAAATATTAAGAGTCTCTTTTAAGATTGTGTCAAGGACACAAATTGAAAGAAGATGCTTAAACTAATGAAATCTATATCAAAAGAAAATGACAAAATAAAAAAAAAAAAAATATTCATATTCAAGAAGAAATTAAAATGGCTATTTCTAAAGACTAAAAAATATAAAGAGTCTTAAATTATATCAAAAATAAGAAAGGAGTTGACAAGAGTGAAGAAGGCTTAATTCTTGTCTCTATATATACTATCTATATAAGAGTTACGTGGCAATGTTGTGTTGTAATACGTTTATGTGGTAAAAAATATAAACAAGAATGATTTCTATTTAATATTCAATTATCTTGGTTCAATAGAAATTCAAGATATTTAAAAAATATTTTATTAAATATTTTTAGATTATTTTCTTGTTTTAATAGCTAATAGATAAAAGTGAATTATTAATTTTTCCTTCTAGGTTGTAGAAATTCTTTTATTGCTTTTAAAAAGCCACAAATAAATAAAAATAAGATAGAAGAGATAAATAGTTGATATGGTTGACACTAGGATTAAATTAAAGGTAGGATCAAGCTTAAAAATCCTTAGGATAGGTTGGATTGATATATGGGAGTTGATTGTATATGAGATAGGATCAAAATCAGACCTTTATCTACAAAAACAACCACCAAGGGCAAGATATTGAGTCATTTAAGGATTGGCGACTAGGATTAGAGAGCTAGCTTCAAGTTTGTTTCAAAGTTATAAGACTTGTTTTTGTAGGATTTAGAAAGACTTAGCAATTGTTATCTAAAATCAAGATTTGTATTAGGGATTAGATTTTTAGGCAATAAAGTTAGGGCTAGCACTCTCAGCTATTTTGTGCAATTGGTATAATATCTATAGTCAAAAGTTTGATAGTATGTGGATGATTAAATGTATTAAGAGTGAATAAATATTTTTGACAATCTAATGATGCAATTGGGATTTATTTGATTTTTAATACGAGGAGGTATTATAAGTTGGTAATTTAGGATTATTTAGGATTTTTATAATATTTAAAGATCTATTAGTCAAATTAAGATAAAATTTGGTATGATATTAGAAGACTGAAAGATTAAGCTATATACCAATTTTGAGCTAAAATTAATTGTTAAAAAATAACAAATTGTTGCTAGAATATATGTATTAACTTTCAAGTTGGCAGCCAAGTGACATTAATGCAAGTTTTGATTGATTTTGCAAAATCTATAAGTTGGATTGGATTGAAAATTTTTGAATATATATATAGGACTTATTTTGGTATTTGTATGTAAAATTTTATATTAAATTGATAGACAAATTAAAAATTATAGCTTACTAAAGTTTGTTGATTAAGATTAGGACTTCCAAAGACAAATCATAATTGCTTAATTGTAGAGATAACAAAGCAATTGGATTTTGTGTATAGTTGGAGTTACCAAGAAGAGTGTTTTTAAGTACTTTTTATTGACTTAAGTACTTTTATATTGAAATTTGAATCATATTCTTCTTATATGGGTGAAACCTACTAAGGTTTCTTGAGTATTTGTAAACCACAATTTCACTTTCTACAGCCAAGTGTCCAATGCATTCTCAAATAAGATAATATATAATATGACATAAGTGGTGAATCTGATGTGAAAGGTTTGAGATGGAAGGTGTTGGATTTTATTTGTGATTATTTAGAATTGATGGCACAAGAAAGCAAGAAAGTTGAATTTGGAATTTTTGATAGAGCTTTGGATGGCACTTTAAGTCGATCTTCAAGTGGAGTTTGAAGTAGATTTTCTTTTGGTGGACAAGGTATGTATTTGGATCTAAATATTGTAAATAAGTTTCAAGTATTTATATTATTTATGCAAGGCTTGAGGAAAAGACTTCTACAATGAATTCAAAAGCTACTTTTAAGCAATAATATGTGCAAAGATATATTTGATGTGATGATGATTCTCATTCTCAAAAAAATTGTGGTGAATTCAATGAAATAGTGCAACAAGGAATTTTTTTTAAAAGTGGTATTAAAAGATACTAGTGATTTTTTCCAAGCTAATTTTAATAAAGGATGTATAAAAGCATTGATTAAGGATTATTTGGAATTGCAGGAATGGAAATTGCAAGTTATAGTGCTAGGGTGGATAACGATATCAAACAAGATTTTTCTAGAAATATTGAATCAAATAGACTTTGGTCTTCTACCATTTCTACAATATATAAAAAGAAGATATCACGGAAAGTTTTATTGAAGATTTTTGTAATAATTTTTAGAATTATGGATTGGAAGTATCCTGTAGAAGCTTTGTTAGTGCATGCCTATATTGCTAAGAGCCAACATGAAACCTTGATAGAAGAAAAGAAAAGACATGATTCTAATAAGATAAGAAAAATAAATTCTTCCAAGAAGTAGACTCAAGGAGATAAGGCTCCTGAGATGACTTCACAAGAGTTACCAACAAAGGATGCTTTCATATCATTAAAGCAAAAATCAAAGGATTTACGAGAAAAAGATCAATCAATGACTTACAAACATCTCTTTGATATTGAAGCTGCAACAGATTTAAAGGAGGTGCTTGAAGAATGTATGCTCAATACTAAAATTGAATTTTTATTTTGAAAGAGATTTTGGATATTGTAAAGAAAGAATTTCATTAAGCGGAAGAAGCAATTAATGGATGAAGCTAGATCAAATCGTGCTATTCATGCATATGTATGTAAAAATAAAGAAGATGAAATTGATAATTGTTACAAACAATTAACAAGTAGAAGAAGGAGTTATAATCAAAGAACACGTTTTGATAATCAAAGTAATAAGAAGAAAGAGATTTCAAGTCATTATATTCAAAAGCATTGGACTAGAGCAACTACAAAGGTATTAGTGAAGATTGGAGATATGAATGAGCCAGTTGTTGTTTTGATTGATCTTAGTGTTATATAATAACACAACCATTAGGTGAAAGAGAGAAAGAATGATTAAAATATATAGGATTTCAAATGAATTTTTTTTAAAAAACTATCTTAAAATTATAGATAATAGACAAGAAAGTAAAAAAAAGTTAAAAGGACTAATATTGTCTTTTATAGAAGAAGCTTCTTCTTACTTTGTATGGCCATAAATAAGGCAAAATAAAGTATATTAGAAAAATAAATAATATAAACATCTTTAGGAAGGAGTTAAGAATAGATTTTAGAAAATTTTATTTCAAAATTTTTAGAATTGATACTCAAAGAGGACGAGTTGTAAGCGTGGATCGGAATCAGTTCTTGAGGTACAAAATCACATGCCTATGGTGGATCAGGAGGCTTTTTACAGATTAGAGAGTTAGATTAGTGAGCAGATTTAAGAGGGTATATTTGAGTATTATTTTTCAATGATTTAAAGAAAAATTGGCTTTGTAAGAGCTTTACAAAGTCAAGGTTGTATCGAGTGATTTTGGATTTTGTGAAGTAAAGAAGGGTTTATGAATTTGAATATTCTATGAATTTAATTATTGATCTATTAGTAAAAATTTGAATTGTAATTGTGATTAATATATATTGTAAGTTTAAGCATGATTAAACAGTTTAATTAGAAGTTATTGAAATTCAAATAGATTAAGGTCTTGGCTTGTTAAGATTTGATTAGGGTTTCTTAGGGTTATTAGGATTATTAGGATTTGACTAGGATTTGACTAGGATTCATTTAGGATTTGACTATGATTGTTAAGATTTGACTAGAATTTGATTAGGATTTGATTAAGATTTGATAAGGATTGTTAGGATTTGATTAGAATTTGATTAAAATTTGAATAGAATTTGATTATGGTTTAAATAAGATTTGGTTAGGATTTGACTAGGATTTGACTATGATTTGATTAGAATTTGATTAGAATTTGATTAGGATTTGATCAAGATTATTAGGATTTGATTTGGATTTAAGTAGGATTTAAGTAGGATTTGATTAGAATTTGATTAGGATTTGAATAGGATTTGGTTAGGATTTGATTAGGATTTATTTAGGATTTAATTAGAATTGTTAGGATTTGACCAGGATTTGATTAGGATTTGACTAAAATTTGATTAAAATTTGATTAGAATTTGATTAGAATTTGATTAAAATTTGACCATGGTTATTAAAATTTGATTAAAATTTGAATAGGATTTAGTTAGGATTATTAGAATTTGAATAGGATTTAATTAGGATTATTAAAATTTGATTAGAATTTGATTAAGATTTGATTAATATTTGATTAAGATTTATTTAAGATTTGACTAAGGTTATTAGAATTTAACCAAGATTTGATTAGAAATTGATTAAGATTTGATCAAAGATTGATTAGGATTTGACTAAGATTTGATTAAGATTTGAATAGGATTTGGTTAGGATTTGATTAGGGCTTAATTAGAGTTTGATCAAAATTATTAATATTTGACTAAGATTTGATTAGAATTTGATTAGGATTTGATTAGGATTTGACCAAGGTTTTAAGGATTTGATTAAGACTTCAATAGGATTTGGTTAAGATTTAATTAAGATTTGATTAGGATAGTTAAAATTTGATCAAGATTTGATTAGAATTTAATTAAGATTTGATCAAGATTTTATTAAAATTTGACTAAAATTTGATTAAGATTTGACCAAGGTTGTTAGGATTTGATTAGGATTTGAATAAGATTTGGTTTGAATTTGTTTAGAATTTGATTAGAATTTGAGTAGGATTTAATTAGGATTTGATTAAGATTTGATTGAGATTTGATTAGAATTTGATTAGGATTTGACTAGAATTTGATTAAAGTTTAATTATAATTTTTATTTTTAATATTTTAATATAATTTCTATTTTAATATTTTTTAAAGATTTATATTAATATTTCTTTAATATTTCTTTATTATTTTGTTATGTCTTCTTTAGAAGTTCTTTAGGATTTTTTGTGTATTCTTTTATAACTAATTAAAAAATCTAATTAAATTTTTTAACGATTGAAGCATACTTATTAGTCTTAATTATAAGTTTTATATAATTCTATTAGAGGTGTTAGAACTTGTTATTATTATTTCCTTTTTATCTTCTACAGTAAGGTGCCTAACACATTTTCAAGCAAGACTTCAAAACATACGACATATTTGATAAATCCGACATGAAAAACTTAAGATGGAAGATAATTGGAATTTTTTGATCTATTTGAATTATAGAGAAGAAGAAAGGCAAGAAAATAGAAGGAAGAGCTATGGGTGGTATTTCAAGTAGAGCTATAAATAGAAGTACTAGTGGAAGATAAGGTATGTATTTTGACTCTAACTCTGCAAGCATGTTTGAAGTATTTGCTTTATTCATATAACAGCAACATGTTAAAGATCGCAAAGAAGGTATAGCAAATAAAGCATTATAGGCAATTGTGGACAAATTTGATCAATTTGAAGGGAAAGATATCACAAGATATTTAAGATATTATGTGAGAGAAACAGAATTGAAGCATGTTTCCGAGAAGGAAATCCTTCAATTATTTGAATTAGCTATTGCACCAAAGATAAAAAAATCATGTGAAGTCTGTTATAGGACATTTTGGAGGTTCAAAGGAGAAATTTTCTCAAACATTGAGGGATGAATATTTTTTAGAAGAAAATGATTGGATTACAAAGAAGTTATTTTTTGAATGGATTGAAAGGCCTAAAAAAGATCTTCAAGCAATAGAGTTATTAAGAGAATTTGAAAGACAATATTTTTATTTATCAAAGAAAGAAAGGTAATTATTGGATCCAAGTAAAGTAAAACTTTTTCTTCAAGCAGTTGATAGAAAATTATAAGAAAAATTGGAAATATTGCTCGAAGATAAAGAAGAAGAAGAAGAAGAAGAAGAAGAAGAAGAAGGATTGACAGTAAATTGGAAAGAAGTGGAAGATGCAATAGGATTGCTTATAAAAAGAGAAAGGAATAATGATAGGGTGGATATTCAAAGACCATTACAAGCATCTAAGATAAAATTGCCTATTAACCATCTTATATCTATGATTCAATCTTTATTGTCTACATCAAAGAAATAAAAAATGAATATGGATGAAATCATATGTGAAATGAGAGATTTACAAATAAAATTTGTAAAACTTAAAGAGAAGGGTCAATCATCAAGGGTATCATCAAAAAAATATTCAGGACCAATAGAAGGTATAGCACATAGGTGCATGTAGTGTAATAGCATGGAAAATTCAAGAAGGGAGTGTGAAGATTTTACAAAGGTGCTATGCAAAGGAGTTGTTTTTTTTAAAGATGGTATGATACACTTAAAAGAAAGTGGAGAAAAATTAGAGACAAATTTTGATAAAAGAAGAATGAAAGTATTTACAAGAGATGCTTTTAAAGTGCATACTATCTCAAATAAGGAAGCATTAATATATTGGGCACAAGCAAATCTAAGCAAATTTTTAAGTATAAATCTTGAATTTCTAAAAAAATCTTATTCTTTGTGGATAAGTACAATGAATTATGCTGAAAAAGAAAAATTTATTGTAAATAATTTAAAACGTGTTGATAATAATATTTGACAAATTATTAAGTGGAATGAACTAATAGATGGATTATTAGTGCATGCTCATATTGTAAGAAGTCAATATGAAGCATTAATAGAAGAAAAACAAAGAAGAGATGAAAATAATAAAAGGCCATCAAAAAGGACTACATAAGGAAATAAAACAAGACAACAAAAAAATCCTATGCATGAGGAAGAAGTGGAGAATGTTTCTATAAAGGAGAAGAAAATTCTAAAAGAAAAAAAAAAGACTCATGCTTACAAATTACAATCAAATATTGAGGTTATTTTAGATTTGAAGAAGATATTAGAAGAATAGGTTTTAGGGAGAAAGGTCGAATTTATAATTGGTGAAATTTTGGAAATTACAAAACATAAATTCCATGAAGTTATTATTGATACAATAAAGAAAAAATAGCAATCTATAGGAGATATTATGACACCAAATATACAAGGAATAAAGGCAATAAAAAATAGTATAGATAAAGAAGATGAAATGCAAGTCTTAGGAGATGTTTCACAAGTTGGAATTACAAAAGAAGGAAATGAGATTCAACCATCTAGTCATTATTCTTGAAATCATTGAACAAGGGCTACTACAGAAACTTTAGTAAAATTAAGAGATTTTGAAGAACCAATTGTGGTATTAATTGATCATGGTTTTGAGATCAATTTGATATCAAAAGAGCTATATAAAAAGAAAAAATGGCCTATTGATATTGAACATGGATGAATAATAAGATCAACAAATAATTCAAAGGGAGATTTATATGGAGCTTGTCTAAATATCAAAATGATAATAAGAGATATTATGCATGAATAACATTTCTTTATATAAGAGATGTCTATATATCCTATTATATTAGAACAATCATATATTACCACCATACAAATGGAAACAAAGATAATAGATGATGGTTTAGCCTATGTAAGGATAAGAAGCCAAGATGGAATGAAAGTAGTTCAATTTTTAACTATTTGTGCCAATCATGAAAAAAATTGTAATAAGTTGAGAGTGAAGCTATTATCAAATGAAAATTTTGAAGACCTTGAGGGTTTTTACCACTCACCATTTTAAAGCAGGATTATAATGGATTAGAGAAAAAAATACTCATGCTTAGTTTAAAAAAGAAGGCATTATCTATTAGACTTATTAGATTGATATAAGATTATGAATTGTCTTTTATGACTATTGACAAGATGAAAAGAATAGACAAACATTATATTAAAAATATGGAGCAAATCTTGAAAGAAAATAGAGAATTTATTGAAAATACATTTATTTCAGGAACATTTCAAGAAGTTGGATTTACACATACTATGAGAGAATTAAATTATTTATTGTAATATAGATTATTAGAAGAGAATAGAATTATTAATGTATGTTCAAAAAAATATTATGATGAAATTCAAAGATTTATAAAAAATTTAAGTCACCAAGAAGTACATGTTGAAATTAAATATAAATCAGTAGAAAAAAAAGTTAAACCAATGGCTTTGCCATTACCGTCGGATTGTGAAGAAAAGGTGAAGGCAGTATCTACACAATTAAATTTAAGAGATCCTAGGGAGATAGGGTATGAATTTACAAATGCTACATTAGATGGATTAAAGGTTGGATGTAATGGATTTTTGACAAAATATGAAGAAAAATGTTATAGAAAGATGCTTTTACAACATGAAAAGGCATTTGCATTTGAAGTACATAAAATTAGATGTGTTGATTCAAGTATTGCTTTGGAAGGATGATCTTAATAGAGAGGAGCTTCTAACATTATGGATTCAACAATTGGAAAGAAGACCTAAGGATATTAAAGTAGCAATTGGGAGATTGAAAGAAGCAAGGAAAAAGAATAAAGAAAGATTTGATAAAATGCATCAACTACATCTTAAAAAATAAAAAAAAATAAAAAAAATAAAAAAATAGAAGAAAGTCTATGACAATAGAATATATTCTTTGTAGGAGCTTGATGGAACAAAATTGAAGTTACCTATAGCAAACAAGTGTGTCAAGTTATTCAGACAAAGAGGAATATGCATATATTTTGATGAAGAATAAAATCTATTGAAGGTTATTGAAAGAGAAGAGGATGAACAAATTGAGGATTAAGAATTAGACCAAGATAGAGAGTATCACATATTAGTATATTTAAGAAATTTTGGCACATGTCGGAGGATGTACAAGTTCAAGGAGGATGGATGTTGTGTAGTAATATAACCTTTAAGTGAAAGAAGGAATGAATGATTAAAATACATAGGATCTCAAATAAAAATATTTTAAAAAATTACCTTAGAATTATAGATAATAGATAAGAAAGTAGAAAAAAGTTAAAAGGGCTAATACTGTCTTTTATAGAAGAGGCTTCTACTTACTATGTATGGCCATAAATAAGATAAAATAAAGTATATTAAAAAAATAAATAATATAGACATCTTTAGAAATGAGTTAAGAATAGATTTTAGAAAATTTTATCTCAAAATTCTTAGATTTGATACCTAGAGAGGACCAGTTGTGAATCTAAGCTAGAATCAGACCCTGAGGTACAAAATCACATGCCTACAGCACATCGGGAGGCTTTTTGCAGATTGAAGAGTTGGATTAATAAGCAGACTTAAGAAAGTATATTTGAGTGTTGATTTTGAGTGATTTGGAGTAAAATTGGCTTTGTAAAAGCTTTGTAAAGTCTAGGTTATATCTTGTGATTTTGGATTTTGTGAAATAAAGAGGGGTTTACAAATTTGAGCATTCCGTGAGTTTGATTACAGATCTATAAGTGAAAATTTGAAGGTTTGTGATAATAGTTGTAATTAACATATATTATAAGTTTGAGCTTGATTAAACAGTTTAATTAGGAGTTATTGAAGTTCAAGTGTATTGAGGTCTGGGCTTATTAGGATTTGATTAGGATTTGTTATAATTGTTAGGCTTGTTAGGATTTGTCTAGGATTTGACTAAGATTTGTTTAGGATTTGACTAAGATTTGATTAGGATTTGATCAAGGTTTGATTAAGATTTGACTAGGATTGTTAGAATTTGATTGGGATTTGACTAGAGTTTAATTAAGATTTGACTAGGATTGTTAGAATTTATCTAGGATTTGACTAGAGTTTAATTAAGATTTGACCAAGGTTGTTAGAATTTTATTAGGATTTAAATAGGATTTGTTTAAGATTTGATTAGGATTGTTAGGATTTGATCAAGATTTGATTAGGATTTGACTAGGATTTGATTAGGATTTGATTAAGATTTGACCAAGATTTGATTAAAATTTGATTAAAGTTTGATTCTAATTTCTATTTTTAATGTTTTAATAAAAATTCTATTTTAATATTTTTTTTAGATTTATATTAATATTTCTTTAAGATTTCTTTATTATTTTATTATATCTTCTTTAGAAGTTCTTTAGGATTTTTTGTATATTCTTCTATAACTAATTAAAAAATCTAATTAAACTTTTTAATGATTGAAGCATATTTGTTAGTCTTAATTACAAATTTTATATAATTCTATTAGAGATGGTAGGATTTATTATTGTTATTTTTTTTTTATCTTCTACAACAAGGTGCCTAGTACAATTTCAAGCAAGGCTTTACGACATATGATAATAATTTAGAAATAATTCTTATGTCTAAGGATCTTTATATGAAATAAAAGTGACAAATTGATATAGAACATGGATGGATAATATAGGCATCTAATAATATATGAGATGAATTATATGATACTTGCCCGAATGAGAAAATTTAGATTGGTGATATTGAAATAGAATAAAATTTCTTTGTTCAAGATAAAATTTCTTATCTTCTTATTTTGGAACAACCATATATTATTGCAAGTCGGATAGAAACAAAAATGCTTAATGATGGTTTAGCTTATGCATGGATTTATTGAGGATAGAAGAAAGACAATACAATTTTTGTCTATGCCTCCAAATCATGAACGCAATCGAGACAAATTGAAAGATAATCCATTGCCAAAGGTTGTTGAAGAATTTACAGATTTTTGAGGAGTACCGCTATAAAGCAAGATTATGGAGGTATAGAAGAGAAGATACTCTTGTAAGATATAGATGCCTTTGATACAAGTTTTATTGATATTTTTGAAAATAGAGGTATAAGAAAGTTACAAATTTTAAAAAAAAGAAAAAGAAAAGACTATGTAATATTAAAAAAAATTATGTGAATTGGAGACATTAAAGAATGATGAAAAGATTTTTGGTGTTTATGAAGAAAATGGATTAGAAGATTCTTTGGAATTAATTGCATCATTTGGATTAGGAGATGATGATAAGGTTGTACAAATTTATTCAAGAGAAATTTATTCTGTATTTGAATCTTTTCAAGCACTAGAGATTATGGTTGAAACAAAATATAAGACAATAGATAAGAAGGTGAAACATGTTGCCGGATCTTTGCCAAAAGATTTTAGAGAACAAATAAAAAAAACATCAAGAAAAAAGAGCTTAACAAATCCAAGGAATATTAGACACAAGTTTATTAAAGAAACTTTTGAAGAATTGAAGATTAGTTCTGATGGTTCTTTATTGTCAAAAGAAATTGAGTACTTTAAAGAAATATTAATAAGACAAGATAAATCATTTGCCTTTGAATCTCATGAAATTGGATGTGTGGATCCAAACGTAGTAATTTCAATGGTTATTTTCAATATACTGCATGTGCATTGGAATTTGAGGCCAATTCCAATACTAAGGGCATATTTGCAAAATTTGATAGAATTATTAAAAGAAAAGATGAAGATGAAGATTTTGAAGCCCCCTTTTACACCATATTATAGTCAATGGTTTACAATGCCTAAGAAAAATGGATCATTACAATTTATTCAAGATATGCAACTAGTAAATATAGTGACTATCAGAAATATAGGAATTGGACCAATAGTGGATGAGTTTGCTAAAGTATTTGCAGAAAGGACAATTTATTCAATGGATGATTTGTATTCAAGATATGACCAATTTCGACTTGAAATGGAGGGTAGAGACATAATAAAGATGAGAACACCACTTGGACTAATTAGAATATGTACTCTTTCTCAAGGTGCTATCAATTTAGTAGTAGATATGATGAATGTGATGAACACGGTGTTGAAAGATTTTATTTTTGAGAAGAATATGCCTTTTCTAGATGATGGTCTTATAAAAAGATACAAGAAAGAAGATAAGGATGAAACTTTAGATAAGAAAAGATGTCGCAAGTATGTTATTGATCATATACAAGATTGTGAAAAGATATCGATTTAGCTTGAAGAAGTTCATCTTATCTTATTAGATGTAAAATCTATATTTAGAATACAAAAAGTTATAATTATTGGATATTTATGTGGATTTTATAGAAGGAAATTGGATCCAACCAATATTGATGCAATTGGAAGAAATGAAAGAAGATTACAATTCTTTAATAGAGATGCAAAGGTTTTTGGATGCATGTGTATTTTATCATATTTGAATTCCTCTTTATACTCACATAGCAGATCCATTGTATGAATTATTACGCAAAGATTATCGGTTTAAATAGAAAGAAAAACATATAAAAGCAATACAAAGATTGAAGGATTTATTGACATCACATCTAGTGTTGAGAAAAATTGATTATAAGTGCAATAGACTAATAATTCTTATAAATGATACTACTCTAATTATTATTTAATAGGTTAAGATGATTCAAATAGACATAGATTTGCAATTTGATTTGGAGCTAAGGTTTTAAATACTTACAAGTATGTATATTCACAAGTGAAAAGGGAATTATGGAGAGTTGTTTCAGCTATGAAAGCTGAAAAAGAATACTTAAATATGGCAATGGTGGTGATTGAAACAAATTGTTTGCCTTTACTTGAAATAATTATTAATTTTATAACATCAAATTTTACAATGTTGAGATAGATTGCTTATATTAAATTAAATCATTAAATCTAAAATAAAAGCATGTTACAAGAAAAGACAATTCAATAATAGATATATTATCTTGAGTAAAATATGATGGAAAAGATGAGATCATTGAGGATATTGATAATGTGGGTACAAAATTTTATTCAATTTCACAATTGAATAAAGAAGATAAGTCATTTCATGAAAAAAATTATGAAGGCGAGTTATTATATATTAGACATTATTTGAGCACATTAACCAAGCATCCTAATTAGACGATTGAAAAATATAATAAAATCAAGAAAAAGGCATACAAATTCATATTACAAGAAGGATTTCTATGGAAGAGGCCAAAATCAAATATTGAAATGCTGCAACAAGTAATAGATACCAAAAAAGATCAACAAAAACTATTCAAGGAATTTTATGATAGTCTATGGGCGAGGCATAGAAGAATTTGGATTACTTTTGCTAAATTGAAGGAACAATATTAGTGGAAGAATATGTATTGAGATGTGGCTTCATTTGTAGAATCTTATATAACTTATCAAATATATTCAAATATACGTCATCAAGATGGTGTACATCTAACATATTCTTTGACTATTTATTTTAAATGAATTGTGGATTTGATTATTATATTAATGGAATTATAGCAAATGAGGTATTTAATTTTGGCTTGTGAAGATTTATCAAACCAAGTGGAAGGCAGGGCATTAAGAACAAAGTTTACAGAAGAAATGTATAGATTTTTATTTGAGGAGGTTATTTGTCACTATGGATGTGTGGGAAAGATCACTGTAGATTGTGGAGAATTGGATGCACATGAAGCTTGTAAATTCTTTAAAAGATGCAGAATTAAATTATCATTGAGTATTATTTATAATTTAGAGGAAAATACAAAGAGTGAACGTAGACACCTACCAATTATAAAAGCCTTAGTTAAAGCTTGTAATGGAAGAGTAAACGAATGGCCTTGACTTCTACCTTATACATTGTAGGTTAATCAAACAGTACATAGTTCAATAATAGGATATATGCCAATAGAACTCATGACAGGTCAAAAATCTATTATATCATTTGAAAAACATGTGCCAACTTAGAATATGTTATCTTAGGAAGATGGATTAATAAGAGAAGAATTTTTGCCTATTAGAATTTGGCAACTTAAACAAAGATCAAAAGATGTAGAATTAGCATTAAAACAATTATAAGAGGCAAGGCTAAAGAATTAGGCTCAGTTTGATAAACAACATCAATTGAGGCCTAGAGCAATTGAAAAAGGTGATTAGATATTTGTTTATGATAGTAGATTAAATAACCATCATAGTACTTTACGAAAGTTTTCAAAATGTTAGTTTGGACCATATGTAGTAGTAAAAGTCCATGACAATGCCATATATTCATTGAAAGAATTGGATGGCACAAGGTTGAAAATATCTATTATTAAAAAACGACTGAAGGTTTTTAATAGATAAGATAGAGAAATAAAATGTAGAGGATCATGTTGAAGATATCAATGACTCTGAAGAAAATAATTATATTGAAATGGATGATGAATATGATAAAGAAGAACTTGGTACAGAAAATGAAGAGATGGTGCAATGCCAACTATGAGATATGGCTCATTTGATGCATATCGGAAGATGTGGAGGTTAAGAGGAGGTGGATGTCATATTGTAACACATTTATGTAATAAAAAATATAAACAAGAATGATTTCTACTTAATATTCAATTATCTTGGTTCAATATGAACTCAAGATATTTAAAAAAAAGTTTATGAAAGCCTCTTAGATTATTTTCTTATTTTAATAGCTGATAGTTAAAAATTAGTTATTAATTTTTTCTTCTAGGTTGTAGAAACTTTTTATAACTTTTAAAAAGCCATAAGTTAATAAAAATAGGATAGAAGAGATAAATAGTTAGTATGGTTGATACTAGGATTAAGTTAAAGATAGGATCAAGTTTAAAAATCCTTAGAATAAGTTGGATTGATACCCAAGGATCAATCATATATGAGACATAGTTGAAATTAAACCTCCAGCCACAAAAATGGTCATGAAGGACTTAAAAATTGCTATCTAAAGTCAAGATTTGTATTGGGGATTAAGTTTTTATGCAATAAAGTTAAGACCAACTCTTTCAACTATTATGTGCAATTGAAGTGACATCAGTGTGGTTTTTGATTAGTTTTTAATAATTTATAAGTTGGCTTGGGCTAAAACTTTCTAAGCATATAAAAGACTTATATTTGCATTTGTGTGTAAAATTTTATACCAAATTGACAATGACATTAAGATTTATAGCTTACTGAAGTTCATTGTTTAAGGTTAGGATTTGCAAAGAGAAATCTAAGTTGCTTGATTGTAATAAGTAACAAAGCAATTGGGATTTATATGTGAATGAAGTTATCAGTAAGAGTATTTTTAAGTACTTTGTATTGACTTAAGTATTCTTGTATTGATATTCAAATCATATTTTTCTTATATGGATGTAACCTGTTAAGAATTCTTCGGTATTTGTGAACCACAACCTTATCTTCCATAGCCAAGTGATCGGCGCATTTTCAAACAAGATAACATGTAATACAATGTGTCCAATTTATAAGACACATGTCAAACTTGCAAGACAAGTTTTCTATGTGTGTACCACATATATAGCTTATTTCATAAGATATGAATATGTGCATCATGTTGCTAATTTATTGGCAAATTTTTTAATCTATCAATCACCTATAGACATGTATAAAGGTGAAACCATGTTTATAAAGCTTTTAGGAAGCTTTTCTATAAGATATTATCAAATTAATCTATTTTTATTTATTTTTATTTATCTATATTAATTAGATAATTATTAGAATAAATCTTATATCCATAATAGTATCTCCCTTTCTAGAGATGAATTCCACAATGAGCGGTGATTATATATTAAAAAGTTCAAGATATGCCTAATTATATTTACTACATATTTTGATCTTTGTTCCTTTTAAAGGTAATTGATAGGTCGTCTAAGCCATTGATAGTGTCCTATACCAAGGTGGGAGGACTATCTTGATATTTGATCGTTGTTGAGGCCTTCATAACTTCTTTCAAAGAAAATATTTAGAATACCATTATTAGTAGTTTTTATTTTTAAAATTATCACCAAACACCAAGAGTCTCTTTCAAAGTTGTGATACCAAATATGTTGTATCTAGCCATCAATGCTAGGAAGAAAATGTTATTTTTAAAGATCTTCATATCTATTTTGTCATCTTGAAGGTTGTAATAGTTGTGATATTTTATCTCATAAATTAGCAAATAATAGCTCTTAAATTGAATTTATTAGTAGTTGATTCTCCATCTCTTTGGCACTAAAAAATACAAAAAAATAATAAATAATGATATAAGATAGAATGAAATATGTATTGAATCTACTTTGTTTTATAGCAAAGATTTTTTTTGACTCTTTATTTTGATTTTGATGAATGTCATCAATGAAATGCATTGACTTTGCTGATGCATTTGCTAGATTCTTAGATGGCTCTTATGTGTATTCACTAATATCATATTTATGCTAATGTATAAGATATTCCAGCCAATTTTGACGCCATCTTGAAACTAAGACCTCTTCCATTTTAAATTCTTTGTTATTGTCCACTTCTATAAGAGGCGATGGCATTTATCTTCTTCTTTATATATCTATTGTCTTGTATGACTCGAGCATTGACATGTGGAATATAAGATGGATTTTTATAGATTTTGATAGGTATAATCAGCAAACAACTAAATTAATCTATTCACAAATTGGAAATGGTCCAAACTTATAATAATCCAACTTATTACAAAGACAAATAGTCTTAATATTACAACAAAGTAACCATATTTTATTTCCTACATAGAATTGAGGTTGTTTCTTGCAATATACATTTGTATTGATTTTTTGTCCTTCTTGAGCTTCTTTTAATTATACCTTCATTATTGCATATAACTTTGACAATCTATTTGTCAAATATCCTATTAGAAGATTAATAGCTTTTGAGAAGTCAAAAGTATCAAGTCATCGATGATAACCATAATTGGAAAAGAATGGAATTTATTGAATAGAATAATGTACCAAATTATTGTAAGCAAATTTTATCAATGGCAAAAAAATTGTCCAATTATCTTGATGATAGTTGAGGGTACACATCAAATATTGCTCCAAAACTTGATTTATTTGTTTCATTTGTCTATCAATTTGAGGATAAAAAATTAAAGATAGTTTTATATTTTCTTTCAATATTTTGAAAAGAATTTTCCAAAATCTTGATATAAATTGTATCCCGCTCTCTGATATAATATTCCTTGGTAATCCATGATAGCAATAGATATTGTCAAAGGAGAGTTAAGCTATTTTTTTACCTATAATAGATTTTATATGCCGAGTGTGACCTAAAATTCTTTCCTATCCACTTTAAGAGAAAAAATAACTATACAACAAGTTCAAAAGGTAGTAGAGACTAATTATAAGATTACTTTAATGGTTGATTAATTAATCAAGTAATTATAGTTTCAACTCTTTACATAATGCCTTCCAAGCAATGATTACCATTTAATTTAATTTAGAATAAGTGATAAAAAAAAAATAAGAAAAAAAAAATTAGATAGAAATAACAAAATAGAATAATTGGATGAAAGAAATTGGATAAAATAAAATATCTAGATGAAAATAACACTATTGTATGAAAACAATACTATTAGATATAAATAATATTATTGGATAAAAGAAATTAGATAGGATAAAACATCTAGATGAAAATAACTCTATTGTATGAAAATAATACTATTAGATAAAAATGGTATTATTAGATAAAAATAGGCACATTTGGATGATAATACTACTATTAGATGAAAATAACGTTGTTGGATGAAAATTGGCATAATTAAATGAGAACAAGTGTAATTAGATGATAATACCACTATTGGATGAAAAAAATATTATTAGATGAAAATAATACTATTGGATGAAAAAAATATTATTAGATGAAAATAATACTATTGGATGAAAATTGATATAATTAGATGAGCATAAGTGCAATGGAATAATAACAAGCATAGTTAGATGATAATATTGCTATTGGATGAAAATAATGTTGTTAGATGAAAATCGGCACAATTTGATGAGAATAGGCATAATTGGATGATAATACTACTATTAGATGAAAATAGTACTGTTGGATGAAAACCGGCACAATTGGATAAGAATAGGCACAATTCCAGGGCAAAGTAGTATAGCAACAAAAAAAACCTTCCAACTTCAAACTTTCATAACTTTTCTATTTCAACTCCAAATTTGGTAATTCTTTCATCTAATCTTATTAATTTTTTCTTCTGTATACAATAAACATATCTAAATAAGAAAATAATTCCACTAACAATGAGCTCTAAGAGGACCAGCAAAGATATAAAACAACAACTAACAACACAAGTTTATAACAACAAAAACAATATAACTCTTAGTGTCTCAATAGTTTGCCTTTGCCAAGGGCTCAAACCAAAGATGAGAGAGAGAGAAAAAAAAATAGAGATAGAGAGAGAGAAAAAAATAGAGATAGAGAGAGAGATTGATGGAGAAATTGATTGACAAATTGATTGAGAAATTGATGATGAACAAGGCTTTGAGAGGATCTTATATACCCAAGCTTCAAGCCATTTACCAACAATTACCATTGCTGATAACTCACAAGTAACAACTAATTTGAGAGCAAGTCATATAATTTGCATGGCACTTTATCTTATTTTAAATATTTATAACTACCAACTATTATTTTTAGTACCACTTATCATTAAGAAGTCAACCTATATCTCCCATGATCTCCAACTAATGCTATTCATAGAGAAGACTAATGGTTGGCATCTAATTGCTACAAGGTGATGACAAATCACCATAGATACCAATCAATAGATAAATTTTAACTCTTAATAATTTAGTAAAATTTATATAAAATAACTTATTAATTTATTAATAGAAATATTAAATTTTAAGAGAAATTTATTAGAGACCAACTTGATTTGTTGTCATAGAAGTAATGGTTGAAGAGTAGAATAGCTCTTCATCTTCTTCTTTTATTACTATTTGTGGCTTTAAGAGCAAAATAATTTTCTATCTTCTTTCTTCACCATTTCTTATGGCTTCAAGAGTAGAGTAATTCTTCATCTTCTCCCTTCACCATCTTTTGTGGCTTCAAGAATAGAATAACTTTTCATCACTTTTTGACCATACTCCAACTACAACTAACTCCGTATTTCCTAATAATTTCAATTTAAATAAGAAATAATATTTTTTTAAAATCTAATTTTTATAATTAGATTCTATTAAATTCAATTTGATAATCTAAGGCCTTGGTATATAATTTAGACCAAAAATCTCTATTTTTTTATAATTAATAAATAAATAATATTACATCTTATCAAAATATTAAAAAAAATAAAATTTTGGTATATAATTTAAGACTCACATGGTACAAAATGTGCCATCTTGGTGAGATAATGTACAATCACAAATATAAAATCATATAAACTTAAATTTAGAAGATCCATGATAAAATCCATAGAAACAAAAGACCAAGGTTATTTTAGTATAGGTAATGGCTTGAGAAGTCCGTAAGATCAATGATAAGGGGTTTTTTTTTATCTTAAACAAACGTTGTACAATTATACAAATTCTTTAATAGCCTTCTATATTTGAGGCTATCAAAAATTTCTTGATATTAGCTCCAAAGTCTTGTTATATTCAAAATGTCATGTTGCAGGGAAGTTATAACTAGCTTCAAGAGCATATAGTTGTACTTTACCTTTTGGAATATATAAGCATCCTTCAAAATAGAATAGATTGTTCTTGAATTTGAATTTGGAAGTATCATGAGATTTAGATGAATTATTTTTAATATCATGAATAAAAGGATCTAAAGACATACTTGACTGGACTTGCTTTAGAAAAATTGAATCTACAGTCAATGTTGATTTCATTGCCCGGAGATGAAAATGCTCCGACTTCAAAATTATTATTCTTTATTAATCAAAAGCTAAATTTTCTTCTTTTAGTACAAGATAAGAATGTCTAGAAAGGGCATCAAACAAACCTTGTTATTTTCTTAGCCAATAAGTGATAATAAATTTGAATCTTGATAAATACATGCTCTAATAAGCTTGACAATGATTCAACACGCGTGTTGACATGAAATACTTAAGATTCTTGTAATTTATATATATGGTGATTGGACTAAAAGTGCCTTCTAGATAATGATGCCATTCTTAAAAAGAATCTAAAATTACAAGAAGTTCTTTATTATGGATTTTATAGTTGATCTTTATTATTGAAATTTTTTAGAATAAAAAGCTATTAGGTGGAGTTTGTTATCTGCTCCCATTTGTAACAATATCACGCCTACAACAAAGTTTGATGTACCTATTTCTATAAAAAAATACTTTAAAAAAGTCAACACAATATAAGATTGATATAAAAATAAAAATTATCTATAAAGTTTCTAACAATATTTTTATTTTTTTTATTCCACTCAAATTTGTCTTTATAAATTAAGCGTGTAAGTAGAGCTGCAACTTGAAAAAAACTCTTGATGAAGATTCGATAGTAATTGGTAAATCTCAAAAAGTATTAAACATTCTTTATTCTTTTTGAAATCTTCCAATCTATAATTATTTGGACTTTCTTAGGATTCATCTTAAGACCATTATTTGAAATAATGTATCCTAAAAAATTAACTTGAATAGTATAAAATACACACTTTTCCATCTTGGCATATAATCCTATATCTCTAAGTTTTTGTAACATATGACGAATATGTAATTCACGCTTTTTTGCACTCTTAGACTAGATTAAAATGTTGTTTAGGTAATAAATAATAAAATTATCTAGAAACTCATAAAAAATATTATTCATGAGATGTTAAAAAGTAATTGATGCATTTGTAAGTCCAAAAGGTATAACATTATATTCAAAGTATCCATACCTTATTCAAAATATAATTTTCTATTCATCTCCCTCTTTGATACAAATTAGGTTGTATGCTCTTTATAAATCTATTTTTATATAGATCTTAGCTTGATTTAGTTGATCAAGAAGTCCAGATATCAAAGATAGAGAATATCTATTCTTGATGATAATCTTATTGAGTCCTCAATAGTCTATACATATTTGTAGTGATCTATCTTTTTTCTTCACAAATAAGATAGGAGCTCATATTAAATATTTTGAATGGCATATAAAATTCTTGGCTAAATTCTCATCAATGTATTTCTTGAATTTAGCCAATTTATTTTGCAATAAATTATAGATTGGTCCAAATAGAGGTTGAGTTCTCTGTTTGAGATCAATTGAGCAATCATATGGATGATGCTCCAAAATAATATCTACATTCTTTTTTTCAAAAATATCTTGATAATCTTAGTATTGGCTTAGAATGATTTTTAGATCCCAAATACATCTATTACAAAATAAGAAGAGGATTCTAAGAAAAGAATAGGACCTTTACAAGGAATTGTACAAGATTCTAGCTGCATAGTATTATAGTAGAGAGAATTTGCTTCAAAATAGCATTGAGCTTCTCATTGCTATTAATTGCTAAATCAAGTTTTAAAATAATAAAATCTCCAAATTTATATAAAAGTCTTTTTTATAGAACTATTACATCTAATACATAAGTCTTATTTTTACAAAATACTCAAAGTGTAACAAAATACTCTAAATCCTCATTCATCTGTAGGAAGGGAATTTTTTTTAAATTTCAATAATTCATAATTCTTAATCCAACTATCCAAATTCACTTAAAATCTACATGTAATATTGATTTATTTTTAACAACTACCACAACAAATTTCAACTATTGATTTGTTACCAATCTTTAGATATGACCAAAATCCTTATAGTAGTTTCAAACCCTTGTTTATAAACACCCATGTACTAAATTCTTCATATCTTTCAAATTAAAATTTTAAATGCTACAAAACTTTGATGTTTAGCTTTTTAATATAATAATTAGCTTTTTAAAAAAAATTTAGAAAAAAATTTGTTTGAAAGCTCAAGATATGGCAAAAACCATTACTATCAATAAAATAGTCTATTTACTCCCTTAGAATTCAATTTGCTGTCTTTAACTTCTAATATCTCCTTCTTTAGTATTTTAAATATAATAATTCTTCTATATTAAATATAGATCTTAAAATCATCTCTTTAGTTGCACCTCCTAATTTCCAAAAGCTTTCATATAACTTTATGTATTCTCAAAAAAGTTATAATAGATATGATTTGTATATCTTAATTTCAAGCGCCTACTCTTTTTTCATAAAAATTTCAAATATTTCAATTTTTATATCAAAATTTTAATACAAAAAATAAGTTTTTTAATTCTAATCTTTGATTCTGAAATGCCTTCTCTAAAATTGCTAAAATACTTGTTCTTCTTATAGATAGCCTCCCCAAAACCTATTAGGTATGACCATTGACTAATAGAAATGAAAATCTTCACCCCTTGCCTTCATTCATGCATACTTTACCTTCATCTTTGGACTCCAATCTTCTTTCAAAGCTTCATATTAAATATTTAGATTCTATATAATTTAATACTATAATCAAAATAAATAAAATAAATAAATAAAATTTCTTATACCAATTCCCTATAATTTAATTTACTAACCATTCTAACACATATTAGAACTTATTAATATATTATATATTTTGACTGGTTTTTATATATTGTAAGCAATTACAATATAAGAATAGTATCTATTGTCGTTGGACAAACTTATTTATTGACATATTGTCTCCTTTGACAGTAATATTCCTCATTTTATAGTTGTATCACTTCTTTTGACAATGTTGAGTAGTGTACTTAAGTTCTCTACAATATAAGCACAATTCTTCTTGACAATGACAAGTTTTTTTTTTTTCAATAAGAAGTTTGAAATATACCACATTAATTTACATATTTTCTACTTCCAAATGTATATATTGAAAAGGCGTCAGTATTGTCATTCTATTATAATAACATTGAGGCTTTCTAATGTAACTTTCAAATCAAAATTTAAAAAGCCAATTGTCACATTGTGATTTGCCATTTTACTTACTCTTCCAATACTACTTAAAATAAATCTAAAAAAGAGAGGTTTAAATATGAGGAAAGATTAAACGCATAAGATACATTATAAAGGTTACACAATTAACTACTTCTGAACGGCAAAGTCTAATGAACACGTAAACGCTCTAAAATAACTCTTCATCTTTATCTTATTGTCATCTTCATCTTCCTACTACTTTGTAGTCAAGAATATACTTTATAATACTATCTCCCATAATTCTCTCATTGTAATCTCTTGTCTTCCTCCAATTTCATAATATCAAGCGATATTACATTGTCTCAACAGACTATATACAATCGCTTCATATTCCAATCATTAGAAATAACTTTTCACCAAGAAGCCATTTCAAAACTAATCATCTCTCCAATATTCTCTTTCACCGCTCAACTCTCACAGCCAATATTGTACAACATTCTCATTTACAATCAAGCTTCATTAATATATTTTGTCTTTAGCTGCCAATTTGCCACATCAAACTCAATCATCAAACAATTATAATTTCTTACTTATCCATATATAAATTGAATTTTTTGTTTTATTATTGTATTTCACAATTTACATGGTATGATCAATCAGAATATATTCCAAATTTTCTAATACAGTCTAACACAAAAAAAAAAACAAAAGAGGGAGATAGCACTAAGCTTATTACAATTCTTGGCTCTCACAGTTGGGCCCCAATTTCTTCTTCTCTATTTTCTTTATAGTAAAAATCAAGGTACCAACCGTCATCTCTCATGCCTTAACCACTTTTTCAACTAACTTCCCTATGTTACTATCTATATTGGCCAGCCAATGAATTAATCATTAAATTTATCAATTTTTAATTCTTATTCTATCATCCAAATTTATCTATCTATTCTACATAGCTCCACTCCTAATTTTGTAGTGTCCTTGCAAACATGGAATTGATAAAAGAACACTTCTTTATTGAAATTAAAAATAAAAAAATAAAAATAAAAATAAAAATAAACTTTTATTTACAAAGTTGATTCTTTGGATTGTTCAATCCGAGGATTCTCCATAGGCGGTTCTATTAAGTCCGGTTCTAATATTAAGTCCTTGTCCTCTTTCAATAAATCTACCAAATTATTCTTTAATTCGGTTGATAAATCCTTGTTGTACGCTCCTAATTTCCAAACTTAAGCCTCCAATTGCAGAATCATAGCATCTTTCGCTTCCAATTGGGGCTCTTGTTGCTTCATCTTCTCTTTTAATTCATCAATATTTGAAATTGATAAGGCAAATACCTGTGGCTGACCAATATTGGCTAAATTGCCCTCCAACTTTGCCACTTCAGTCTTTAAGATACCAATTTCTGCCCGTAACTTATTCGCTTCAATTCAATATTAGTCTTCTAATTTTGTCATTTCTTCTTCAAATATCACTACCTTCTCATGTCCTTCCTTCAATTGATACTTCACCTCTTTCAATTCCAAATCTTATATTTGGGAATTTTATAATAATTCTTGCTTTTGATCCTTCAAGATTTGTTGAATGTGTTCTTTATTTTTCACCCAAACTTCTTATTCTTCTACTAATTTCCGCTCCAATAGCAACTTAGATTCCGCCTTTTTCCTAATAATCTAATCCTATTCCACAATTTTATGGTTTTTTTTCATCATCTCTTTCTTGCTCGCCTCCAATTGTTGCCTTAGATTTCCTTCCAACTTACTCACTATAAGCTGCAATTGGAAAATTTGATCCAATATTACTTTTGTGAGGTTTCTTCTTTCAATATTCCAGTATTCAAAACTAGAGCTTCAACCGCCATGTCAATTATTAAGCAAATTGGAACCCGCCTTGGTATAGTCACTGCAATAGTCTTCCGTTGTTGTAATACGTAGAGTCTTGCTTGAGAATGCTTCAAGCACCTGGCTGTGGAAGATAAAAAGGAAATACACAACAATAAGATGCTAGCAACTCTAATAGAATCCTAAATAATTTTGATTAAACCTTAACAATATTAATCAAGCTTTGATCCAATCTTAAAAAAATTATAAAAAAAGAATAAATGAATCATATATTAATTATAAAAAAAAAATATATAAAAAATAATTTTAGAAAATATTAAAAATAAAAACTTTAAAATCTTAATTAAATCTTCGTCAAATCTTAAATCAAACCTTGTTCAAATCTTAAGTCAAACCTTGATTAAATCCTAAATCAAATCCTTATCATATCCTAAATCAAACCTTGGTTAAATCCTAAGTCAAACCTTAGTCAAATTCTAAGTCAAATCCTAGTCAAATCCTAAGTCAAACCTTAGTTAAATCCTAAGTCAAACTCTAATCTTAATGAAATCCTAATCAAATCCTAATCAAATCCTAATCAAATATTAAATCCTAAATCCAAATCTTAAACCCTAATGAAGTCCTAAGCAATTCCTAAGGCAATTTTAGAACCTCAATAACTACCAAATAAACTATTGATATTGATTGAAAATTTATACACCCCTTAACAATTAAGTTCACAACAAACATATCAAATTTGAAGAAGATTCAACTTACTAAAAAGAAGAAAAATCTATAAATCTGCTCTGGTATCAGCTGGCCTCCTTCTCCAATCTTGATGCCTATATTCTAGTGCCTAAACCTCCTGTGCTCACCATTTGATTGTTTTCAAATTTCATGTGTGTGTAGGAAATTAAGTCTTTTATCTACAAAAACAAATTTTACTCAATTAGCAAATTGCTCAAAATTTATAAAATCCTAATTAATCCTCAAAATCCAATTCCTGAGACCTTAATCCACTTAGACCTCAATTACTTAATATTAAACTATGATGTTAAGCTCAAAATTGTAGCATAGATTGATAATAATAATACCAACCAATCTAAAAATATATTCACTTCTTCCTTTATCATGAGAAAATATTTTGGATTAAGGCAATATTGTCTTTAATGAACTCGTATAGTATCCTCTTCTAAAGTAATTTGATGCTCACAAACTTTGCCAAAAATACCTTTTAAGTCTGCATACAATCAAACAAAAACAAATTTATAACTTAGGAAGAAATCTTTTCAATTTCTTAATTCTATATCTATAATATCAATGTATACTTTGATAATCTATGGTGTTTTATTGGTGCCTAAATTAATGGATTGGCATGCAGGTCTCGCAACAACCTCTGATTTAATTTTCTTCTCCTGCTCTGAATCCTTCATATAATCCAATAAAGTGGAACTATCTAATTTTGGTTCCAATGTACTAATTTCATTAACTGTGGGATTATTCATCTAATCGATGATAGCATCATCAAAGTTTGCTATATCTTCCAGATATACTAAATATTCTCTAGGTCCTCTATATTGGTATATCATGCCTTGTTTTTGCATGTGAATTGGATCATTACTAACTTATATTGAATTGGTAATTTCATCATTCTCTACATTAGATTGACCTTGATCATTAGATGTCAACTCTGAACTCAAAATTTGAGATTCTCCATGATATTGAACTGGGTATATTTGTAAAACAATCTTGTCTCTACCCTTCCCAATAGTCAATGTTTTATAGCTCTAATTATTCCTAGCTTTGGCTTGATATAGCTACAATTGACTCAATAAAATTGAATATGATATTGTAAAATTTTATAATTAGAAAATAATATAATCAATCATATATATGATTCTAGCAATAGCAATATCAATATTACAAAGAATATCCACAAGCTTTACGCGACTGTGGTCAACTATTTTCAATACCAAAGTCATGGATAATAATTGAACTAAATCTAAATTCTCCATTGTATCAACAGTCATTAAATTTACACTAGAACCCTTATCTACTTGAACTCTGGAAATAAAAACACCATCGATAGATATATCAATAATCTATGTGTCCAAATTGGGATTCAAACTAACTTCACAAATTTTTTTATTATAAGTCCTACATTGTATTAGTAAGGAATTCAATGTAGAATGACATTTTGGTGCAACTACTAACAATTGCTTCATTGAAATTGAAGGTTTAATTTCATCTAAATCTTTCAAAATATCATATGGTTTTATATTTGCAGTGATTCCTAGGGCCCCTTTTTTTTTTTTTTCATGAATTTCAATTTAATCCCTTTATATAATTTATCTTGCTTTATGGAGTTTGGAATTAGAATTGCTGAATGAACTTTGCCAAAATGCTTGTCCATGATAGGATCTTTTAATGGATAAGATGGCTCCTAAAACTTTGTAGATATTGGTATTGATTTAGATCGAATCAATATCTTCGTATTAGGGACATCATCGGGTTGTATAGATGGACCAAATTCCAACGTTGGTAATATCTTTGGTATTGGTATTGGATTTGGAGTTTCTACCATTGAATTGAATGGATCCCTTTTAATTGTTGCACTTAACTATGGAATGGGATCTTTTCTTTTTTGCTAGGTTTGGATAAATACTACATAGATACATTCTATCCGATTTATTGGAGAATCTTGTGGAGCTCAATTATTATCCTCTATCTTATTATGCAGCTAGATATATTGATCTCAATTATTAAAATTAAATGGAGCATTATACTACTGATATGTATGTCATGACTACTTACAATTTCCACAGATTGGAGCATATTCATCATTGGCTCTTGAATTGGGTCATTCACTAGCATAATGTCCTAATTGCCTATAACGGTAACATCAAAGTGGTCTACTTTCGACTCCATTAGAAATGTTGGATGTTTCTACTGGTATATACTGGTTGGGCCTATTCCAGGTTGAATGGATAAATGATCTCGGCTGACCACTTGGTACAATCTGAAATTGGTTTGTGAATGGATAGATATTGAAAATATCCTTACTAATTTTGCAGAATACCTTGAGGATTGGATCCATATTCTTGATTATATGCCAAATTTTAAAAATTAGAAAAATTTCTATTTTATTTCTTTGAATAATTTCCACTCTAGCCAAACTTATTTCCTATGTGGACTTGATTAACATTCCACAAAATCAATTGAATTATGGTCTGATTATTAAACTATTGTTGCTTTTGTAAATTCCAATAATTAGTGGTGATATCCTTACTTCCACAAAAGGTACATTACACAGTCATTTGGGGTGGTGAAGAACATTTCATTACCAAATGGCCGTGTCTCTTATAATTATTGCACCAAATATTGGATTGCATATTGATTAATTTATGCTTCTTTTCTTTATCCTTTATCAGATTAACAACCAATTCATCCATTTTTTTTGTCAAAATTAGTAATAAAGCCTTATTTAGATCCTTTGATACTAATTCATTAGATATTTCTTTCATAGGTACTGAGTTTTGATATGGGAAGTATGGAGAATACAGAACTGCAATTGTTAGTAGTATTATCTACAACAAGACAACATTAATTATTTCTTATGGATTAGCACTAAGATTTGCACCGTAATCAATCATTCTTGGATAATTGCCTATTATTTTATTTCAGGTTGGCATTTGATAAACTCTCTAAGATGGAATCATGTGGCTCCAATGGTTAAGAATTGATCATAATGACATTCTTCCTATACCTTAGCTTGATCAAGTAAAGAAGCAACAATGACCGATTGCGCCTCCTTTACAAACATTTTCAATTCTGGTGGATAAAGTCCATTAATCAATATAGACAAAACAAACAACTTTGTCATTTGGTTATTTGGCTATTTATAAAGAATATCTACTACTCGGCCATAATATGACTGCACCACTTCTCTCAATACCATTCTATTATTCATTAACCTTTTCCTAAGATGTTTTTCAAAACGTATTGATCAAAAATGGATTAAAAACATATTTTTTAATGCCTCCCAATTAAGAAATTGACCCACGGATTGACAATTATATCATTCAAATGTGTATCTTTTAAAGTCGCTAGCAACCATCTCAACCAAATATCTTCAATTCTACCATTATTGGCTATACATACAGTCAGGAGTTGAGACAAATGTTGATATGGGTCTACTCTTAGAAAACTTCTAAAGGTAGATAATAGGACTACGCTAGTTGTGCAATCGCCCATCGCATTCATTTGGACTACAATTGGGAGTACTAGATCTCCCACTAGTATTGAAAATGAGAATGTTCCATTCAATTCCTTATTAAAATAAATACTATCTTTTTCAATTTTTTTTTTGGAATTTCAAGCCTCCACAATTTACTATTATTATCCACAAATAATTTTATTCGTTGAAATTGAAGTAAAAATAATGGATTTTGAAACACACTAAATTAGCCCTTAATGGCAAGCAATTTATGCCATTCTGAAGAACCAGTCTTGCTAGAATCAGCTGTATCTACTATTAGAAAAGTATCCAATAGAATATCCAATTCTTCTGTGTCACATTCTCTTTTTGTTAATGAGCTTAGGAGATACGTTGGACTATTGTCTCTTTTTGTTAATGAGCTTAGGAGATACGTTGACCAAATTACCCGCTAGTGCTTTTGGCAATTTCTTTAACAATATATATGTCTGAAATATTAAAGATCTGTCGTGTTCTAGATATACTCGGATGTGTTGACAAGCATGCAACCATGGTTTAATTCAACTCTGTCAATGCTTCCTCTTTATATTCTGTTCTTGTTTGTCTCGCAACAAATTTCTTGCTTGCATTGTCGTGTTGTGATTTGGCTATTATGTAAAAAAATTATACATGTATATTTAATATATAATTTACTATAAAGCTAAATGAGAGCCATATCAGCTGACTTTTATCAGTACAAGATATGATTAGATTGTTAGTTTAGAAGAATCCATTTAAAAGGACTATTAATAAGGTTTATACAACCTTATTTTCTTTTTGATAGTAATTTTGAGGTTGATTTATATTGATAATAACTTTTATATATCTTAAGTCACCTTTGTTAGACATTGGTGATCCTTAAAATCTTAGTTTACTTCTTTTATTTGGTGCTTAAAGCACAAAGTATGTAAATCTTATAAGAAGAAGGGTTAGAAAAGGGTTTATAGTGTAAAAAGGATAGTTTGGCCATCCATGTGGATGGATAGAGGTGGATGATTGAAATCTCTATTCTAATTGGCCAAAAATCATTTCCAATGGGCTTCAAGGAGGCTGCCCGAGGGTTTATTAGGAGTTAGGGATTTTTTTTCAGAAGGAGTCAAATATTAAAGGCTAGAATCATAAGGTTTAGGTTTTTGGATATGGTTTTGGTGCAAATCTTGCATGATTTGGACTTTTAATGAAGAAGTTATAAGCGCTCAAAGTTAAGGTGTCAATTTTGGACCTACTGTCACTCTTTTGAATATAAATTGCGCATACAGAAAGCAATCAAGGATTGGCGACTAGGATTGGAGAGAGCACTTTTATGACTAAACTTTTTATATATAGCTTGATAAAATCCAAGTTAAGGTGAAGGAGATATTAGGAGTTGAAGTCAATGCTTGTAAGCTAAGGGTAGTAAGTGACCCCACTTAACTAGTGGTTATATTTTGAACTATATCTTAGGCAATTTGATAGACTTTTGGCTCAAAATTTTCATGAGTGTACATGTTTATGTCATAAGACTATGTGCAAAAGTTTTATAGTATTAGGATTTTGGATTTGTAAGATATAAGGAAAATAGTACTTGGGTGTCTCTAAGCTAAGGTTTTAAGTACTTGCTAGGGTTTTTGACATATCGGACAATCAAAAGTGAACTTATAATTGATTATTCTTTGTAAAGAAACTTAAAAGTATTACCTACACTTTGAAGTAAATTTTATAGAAATTAAATAATTGGATCAAGAGTTGTTGGACTCTAAAGTTTAGCAAGAAATAAGTCCTTGCAGGTGAATAAAATTTTGAAGGATTTTTGTAGAAATTTGAATCTTTTTTGTATAAACCTACTTGAATACAAGAAGTTTTTTATATATAAAACTTCTCTTTTGTAAGATTGTTATATTATTTGTCCTTTTTATTAAGGATAAATCACTTATTGGAGTTTTGCAAATAAATTTTCAAGTGAATTTTCCACAGCCAGGTACCTAGTGTATTCCCAAATAGAAAATCACGCCATACGATAGCGCTCTCTTTTGTTGTCCTTTCAACAAGTATATTTTTTTCTATGCGATATTTTCATTTTTATTAACCATAATCTTTTATCATTTTTTTGAAATTACTTTTCATCTCCAATCTAACTATACATTTGACTTCACTTTCAAACGGACATCAATTTTAGAACTTCTTTGTAGATCATGCAAAAACTACTCATTCAACAATTAATTCTTAACACTCAAAACTATTATTACTTTTTAATAGTGGCGCCAAAAATGTGCTTTGCCATTTTACTTACTCTTTTAATACTATTTAGAATAAACCTGTAAATGGGAGGTTTGAACATGGAGAAAGACTAAACACATGAGATACACTATTAGGATCATACAATTAACTACTTCTGAATGGCAAAGTCTAACAAACAAGTAATCGCTCTAAAGCAACCCCATCCTCTTTATCTTCCTACTACTTCGTAGTCAAGAATATACTTTGTAACACTATCTCCTATAATTCTCTTATTGTAATCTTTGGTCTTTTTCCAATCTCATAACAATATCAAGCGATATTGCATTATCTTAATAGATTGCATACAATCGCTTCACATTCCAATTACTGGAAATAACTTCTCACCAAAAAGCCATTTCAAAACTAATCATCTCTCCAATATTTTCTTTCACCACTCAACTCTCACAACCAATATTGTACAACATTCTCATTGACAATCAAGCTTTATTGATATATTTTGTCTTTGGTTGTCAATTTGCCACACCAAATTCAATCATCAAACAACTATAATTTTTTACTTATTTATATATGAATTGAATTTTTTGTTTTATTATTGTATTTCATAATTTACATGGTACGATCAATCGGAATGTATTTCAAATTCTCTACTATAATCTAACACAAAAAAAAATAAAAGAAAGAAGTAGCACTAAGCTTATCCCAACTCTCGACTTTCACAGTCTGGCCCTGATTTCTTCTTCCCTATTCTCTTTATAGTAAAAATTGACATGCCAATCATCATCTCATGTCTTAACCACTTTTTCAACCAACTTCCCTATGTTATTATCTATACTGGCCAACCAATGGATTAATCATCAAATTTATTAATTTTTAATCTTTACTCTACCATCCAAAAATATCTGTCTATTCTACACATACTTCATAGCAAAGTCAATTGCTTGACTTAATTTCTAAGAATCAAGTAAGTTGAGCATCAATTTTTTTACCTCATATTATAATCCATAGAAAAATTAGTTGATGAGTGTAGTATCATCCCACTTGATATCAATTGCTAATTGCTAAAATTATGAAGCATATAATGACATTGATCTATTGTCTTGTTACAAGATATAGATCTTGTTGGTTGCAACATGAATTATATTATGTTCTCTATACATAGATTAAAACTCCACTAAAATGTCTCTAAATTATCAAATATTGGATCACGTTGTTTAAAGAAAAATAAAAACCAAGATAAATTAGAACTTAAAAGTAGTGTTTTAATAAACTTAACTTGTGATCCTTGAATTAAATAACTTTGAAGTTGATGTTTGATCACCAATTGTATTTGATTGATGAATCCTCAAAGCTTAGATCTTATACTATTAAATTTCTCAAGTAAACTAATTTTTGATTTATTGATGCTTAAATGGTGTTTTATTGTAGATAAAGTTATATGGTTTAGTGTAGACATTGAAGCAGCTCCAATCATCTCTATATCTTTACTTTTTGTTAATCTTTTTGCTCTTTGAGGTGGTACATTGAGCTAATGCATTGCAAGCATTAACTCTCTTATTTTCTCTTATATTTTTGCCATTACACTCTTTATTTCAATAAGCTCTGCCATAATAATATTATAGAAAAAAAAATATTTATTTTTACTATACAATAAAATATTCAAAAAAAAAAAAAAAAAAAAAAAAAAAAAAAAAAAAAAAATCTAAGAATAATATCAATTTAGAAGTGGATAATCCACAACTTCTAATATGCTTATGTCTTATCAAGAAAAAAGGATAATCCACTCTTAATAAAAAAAAAAGACAGCTCTAGTATTATATGTACACTCTTGTCAATTTGTCAAAGATATGAATTGAAAGAAGATGCATAAGTCAATGAAATCTATGTCAAAAGAAAATAAATATATATATATATATATATATATATATATATATACATATATCCAAGAAGAAACTAGAATAGCTATTATCAAAGATTAGAAAATACAAAGACTCTTCAACTAGATTAGAAGCAAGAAAGGATTTGAGAAGAGTGAAGAAGGCTTTATTCTTATCTCTATATATATTATCTATCTAAAAGCTATGTGGTGATGTTCTATAAGACCTCCAATATATATCTAATTTGCAAGACATATGTCAAACTTGTAAAATAAGTTTTTTATATGTACACCATGTACTTAGCTTGTTATATAAGCTACTAATATGTGCAACGTGGCTAATTTGTTGACCAAGTTTCTAATCTATCAATTGCCTATAGACATGTATATAGGTGAAACCTCATCTATGAAGCTTTTAAAAAGCTTCTTCATAAGATATTATTAAATTAACTTACTTGCATTTCTTTCTATCTATCTATATTTATTAGATAATTATTAGAATAAATATTATGTCTGTGATAGATTGTAATACCAAATACGTTATATCTCACCATCAATTCAAGAAGGAATATATTATTCTTGAGGATCTTTATTTCTATTTTGTTGTTTTGAAGGTTGTAACAATCGTAATGTCTCATCTAGTAATACAACAAAGAATAGCTCTTGTGTTGAAATTTTCTTATTTATTTTCTATCTTTTAAATACTAAAAATTCTAAAAAAATAATAATCTATTTTTATAAACAAGTCTCATTCTATCTTTAAAATTTTTATCTTGACATTATGATAAAGTAATCATACCTTGTTAGTAACGTGGAATTAAGGTTGTTTCTTGCAATAGACATCTACATTGGCTTTTTGTTATTCTTGAGTTTTTTTTAATTGTGCCTTCATTGCTCTATGTAACTCTAATAATTGATTTTTTAAGTATTTTGCTATAGGATTATCAGCTTTTGAAAAGTCAAAAGTATCAAGTTATAGATAATAATTATAATTGGCAAAGAAAGATATTCATTGAGCAAAAAAATGTACCAAATTATTGTAAGAAAATTCTACTAATGGCAAAAGAGTTGTTCAATCATCTTAATGATAATCAATAGTATACTTCAAATATTGCTCAAAAATTTGATTTACTTGTTCCATTTGTCTATCAATTTGAGGATAAAAAGTTGAAGATAGTTTTATGTCCATCTTCAATATTTTGAAAAGAATTCTCCAAAATTTTGATACAAATTACGTCCTTGTATCTAATGTAATATCTCTTGACAATTCATGATAGTGATAGATATTATCAATGAAGAGTTTAACTATTTTTTTATATGTGAATTTTTTGTACATGATACAAAATGTTCCATCTTGGTGAAATGATCTACAATCACAAATATAAAATCATATGAACTTAAAATTTATAGATTTGTGATAAAATCTGTAGAGATAGAAGACCATGGTTGTTCCAATATAGATAATAGTTGGAGAAGTCCATAAAGTCAATGATAAGGAGTTTTTAATCTTAAACAAATATCACATGACTACACAAATTCTTTAATTGCCTTCCATATTTGAGGCCATCAAAAATCTCTTGATATTAGCTCCAAAGTCTTATTGTATTTAAAATATTTTATTACAAGGAAGTAATGAACTTCAAGAGTACGTAATCATGCTTCACTTTTTAAAACATTCAAGTATCTTTTACAATATAGTAGATTTTTTTTAAATTCAAAGTTGGAAGTATTATGAGACTTAGATGAATTATTCTTAATACTATGAACAAGAGGGTCTAAAATCATATTTGACTAGACTTATTTAAAAAAAGTTGAATCAACAATCAATGTTGATTTTATTGCTCCAAGATTAAATTATTCTAGCTTCAATAAGATCATCTCTTATTGATGAAAAGCTACATCTTTTTTTTTTGGTACAAAATAAGAACCTCTAAAAAAGACATTGGACATACCTTATTATTTTTTTAATTAATAAGTGATAATAAATTTGAATCTTGATAAAGACATGCTCCAACAAGCTTGACAACAATTCAACATGCATATTGACATGAAATATTTGAAGTTCCTATGATTTATATATATATATATATATATATATATATATATATATATATATGTATATAGTCAATGGATTAATAATATCTTCTAGATAGTAATGCCATTCTTCAAAAGAATCCACAATTACAAGAAATTCTTTATCATGGATTTTGTAGTTGATCTCTACTGCTAAAAAATTTATAGAATAAAAAACTATTAAGTGGAGTTTATTATCTACTCCCATTTGTGACAATACCACATCTAAGATAAAATCTAATTTTTTTGTTTCTATAAAAAATGCCTTGAAAAAGTCAATACAATACAACATTAGTGTAGAAATAAAATATATTTTTAAAGCTTCAAATAATGCTTCTCTTTTTGTATTCTACTT
Organism: Physcomitrellopsis africana; assembly: GCA_036785485.1. Classification (NCBI taxonomy): domain Eukaryota; kingdom Viridiplantae; phylum Streptophyta; class Bryopsida; order Funariales; family Funariaceae; genus Physcomitrellopsis; species Physcomitrellopsis africana. Next base: position 256,949 of record JAWRVF010000296.1, on the reverse strand, counting down.
AAGTTTGTTCTTATAAGGTAAGTATATAAGTAGAATTGTAATTTAAAAAAAGTTCTTAATAAAGATTCAATAATAATAATATTATATTCAAAATATTCATATCCCTTTCAATTGCTTGTATCTTTTGTTGTTCCTCCATGAATATACAAAAAGCCTTAAAAAACTCATTAATATTTGGCCCATCCAAAATATTCAACCTATCCAAAGACTTTGATGAAACATCTTCCATTTTGTTCTACAATGTTCAAAAATGTCTCTTGAAATGCTCCAATAAATAACTTATGATACTTCAAAATGCTCCAAGATGTCTATAAAGCCACATAATGTGTCTTGAAATACTCTATGATAATCCAAATGCCATTTTTATTTTTTAAGATATTTTCCAAAATTCAAAGCTTCAAAAAGCTTCAAAAAGCTTCAAAATCAACCTTCTTGCTATCTTGTCCTCTTTTGCTACCTCCACTTATTGCTCTACTTGCAACTCTATTAGAAGCTCTATCTATAACTCCATCAAAAATATATAACTCATCCAAAGACCTTAATGATACATCCTCCATTTTTATTCATAATGCTCAAAAATGTCTTTCAAAGAGTTGTAATAAATACCTTATAATACTTCAAAATGCTCCAAGATGTCTATAAAGCCCTATGATACTCCGTGATAATTCAAATACCATTTTTATTTTTTAAGATATTTTTTGAAGTTCAAAGCTTCTAATAGCTTCAAAATAAATCCTCTTGCCATCTTGTCCTCCTTTGCTACCTCCACTTGTTGCTCCACTTACAACTCCACTAGAAGCTCGAATTGATACACCATCCATAATTCTTCCTTCAACTTTCTTATCTTCTTTTTCCATAAGTCAAATAAATCAAAAAAATCCCAATAATCTTGCATGTTGGATTTATCAAATTATGTCATATGTCGTGAAGTCTTGCTTGAAAATACTCCGGGCACCTGGCTTTAGAAGATAAAAAGGAAATATGCAACAATAATTAGTCTTAACTTCTCTAATCAATTTTTAAATAATCTTTAATCACACCTTAAGTAAATCCTAGTCAACCTTGATTAAATTCAAATAAACTCTAAAATAAATCCTAACTAAATCTTAATTAATCCTAGTCAAATCCTAACAAATCTTAAAACAAATCCTATCTAAATCTTATTCAACCTTGGTCAAATCCTAACAAATCTTAAAACAAACCCTATCTAAATCTTATTCAACCTTGGTCAAATCCTAACAAATCCTAAATAAACCTTACTCAATCTTGGTCAAATCTTAACAAATCTTAAAACCCTAGTCAACTCCAGTCAAATCCTAATAAATCCTAAAACCTTAGTCAACCCTGGTCAAATCTTAACAATCTTAAAACAAATCCTAACTAAATCCTAATCAACTTTGGTCAAAATCTAATAAATCCTATAATAAATCCTAATTAAATCCTAGTTAATCCTGGTCAAATCTTAACAAATCTTAAATCAAACCCTAATTAAATCCAAGTCAACTTTGGTCAAATCCTAACAACCTAAAATAAACTCTAACTAAATCCTAGTCAACCCTAATCAAATTCTAACAAATTCTAAAACAAATCCTAAGTAAATCCTAGTCAATCCTAATCAAATCTTAATAAATCTTAAAACAAATCCTAACTAAATCCAAGTCAATCCTAGTTAAATCCTAATAAATCCTAAAACAAATCCTAACTAAATCCTAATCAACCCTGATCAAATCCTAACAAATCTTAAAACAAATTCTAATTAAACTCTAATCAATCCTAGTTAAATCCTAATAAATCCTAAAATAAATCCTAATTAAATCCTAATCAACCTTGGTCAAAATTTAATAAATTCTAAACAAATCCTAAATCCTAAATCCAACCCTAAATCCTAACCGAATCCTAACTAAGCCCTAAGTAATTCCTAAGATAGTTTTAGAACCTCAATAGCTATTGACTAAACTGTTGATCTTGCTTAAAAATTTATACACTCCTTAAAAACTAAATTAGCAGTAAGCACATAAAATTTGAAGAGGATCAAACTTACCAGCAAGAAATTCAACCCAAAATTTCAATCAAGTATCAACCGACCTCCTCCTCCTACCTTAATACTGATTGTCTAGTGCCAATATCTGTCAAGGACAATAATTGGATGAAGTCAAATAAACAAGTGAGACCTCTCTCAAAGAAATAAATATAAAGAAGTATATATATTAAAAAGAAACTGGAATGGCTAATGCCAAAAGACAAGAAAACTAGAGACCCTTGAACTAGACTGGAAACAAGAAAGGAGTTGACAAGAGTGAAGAAGGCTTCACTCTTGTCTCTATTTATACTATCTACCTAAGAGCTAAGTGGCGATGTTCTATAGGACCTCCAACACGTGTCCAATTTACAAGACATGTGTCCAAGTTACAAGACACGTGTCAAACTTGCAGGGCAAGTTTCCTATATGTTCGCCACGTATATACCTTGGTCTTCAAGCTACCAACATGTGCGACATGTGGCTAACTTATTGACCAAGTTTCTAATCCAAAAGTCTATTATGGACACTTATAAAGTCAAAGCAGCGTCTATGAAGTTTTTAGGAAGTTTCTCTAAAGATATTATAGAATTAATCTGCTTTTACCTTCTTTTATCTAGTTCTATCTGATCATATAGGTAACTATGTATATGTCCGTGACAATATCTCCTTGTTACACTATTCAATTGCTCCCAAATTTCACTTGCATATAGAAAATTAAGTCTCCTATACACACACATAAAATTCACTCCAATCCAACTAGTAGATTGCTAGAAATCTTAGGAAACCTAACTGACCTTCAATTCCTAATTTTTGAGACCCCAACCTACATAAACTTCAATAATCTTTGATTGAACTATTAGATCAATCTCAAATTTACAGCACCCTATAAGCACTATTGTATGTACCAACCTACAAAATTTCACATGTAAATCTATAATCAATCTCAGAGAATGCTTAAAAATATAAATCCCAATATATTTCAAAAAATCAAAGTCACTAAATTAACCCTGATTTTGCAAAGCCATTATAAAGTTATTAGCAACTCAAATCACTTTCAACTAATGCTCAAAGAAAGATCTTCTAGTTTGCTCTCTAATTTCACCTTTTGATCTACAAATAGCCTCTTAATCTGTCATAGGCATGCGGTTTTGTGCCTCGGGATCAGATTCTGACCCTGACTCATAATCGGCCCTCCATGGATATCTATTTTGAGATTTTTGTGATAAATTTTTCTAAAACCTATTCTCAACTTCTTTCTAAAGATGCCTATATTGTTTATTTTTCTAATCTACTTTGTTTTGCCTTATTTGTGGCCATACAAAGCAATTAGAAGTCACTTCTATAAAAGGTAGCATTAATACCTTTTGATTTTTTTCTACCTCCTTCTCTATTATTTGTTTTTTTAAGATAATTTTTTCAAATATTTTCATTTGAGCTTTTCTATAATATAACCACTTCTTTTTTCTTTCACCTAATAATCAAATTACTATATGACAATGTGTTATTTGGTTTAAAAATGCATTGGGCACTTGGCTGTGGAATGTAAGATTGTGTTTATAAAAATGCAAGAAATCCTAATAGATTCACTCCATATAAGAAGAATACAATCCAAATTTCAATGCAAAAGTGTTTAAATTTGATATAAAGTGCTCAAAAACACTCTTCTTAGTAATCTCAATTACACAGAACTCTAATTGCTTTGTTACCTTCATAATAAGACAACTTAGATTTTCTTTTCAAATCTTAATCCTAGTCACTGAGCTTCAGCACGCTACAACTCTTAATCTGATTGTCCACTTGATACAAAAAATTTCATACAAATACCACTATAAGTCATCTACATTCTCAAAAAAATTTAGTCTAATCCAACTTATAGATTGTAAGATAATGCCAAAATTCTGCATTGGTGTCTCTTGGTCTCTTACTCGAAGTTTGATGTAGATATGTCAGTAACAACTTCTCCTTTTTCAATTGTTAATTCTAGCTCAAACTTGGTGTATAGCTTGGTCTATGCGTTCTTTAATATTAAGCTTATTTTCACCTTGTTTTGACTAATAGATCTCTAGATATTATAAAATCCTTAAACAACTTTAAACTACCAACTTCCAGTACCTCCTCGCACTAATGGGCAAATATCTCCTAGCCGCATTGTTAGATTGTTACAAAAAAATTTATACTCTTAGCTCACCCAATCAACCAAACATTATCTAATTTGCAACTATAGATGTTGCATCAATTGCACAAAGCAATCAAAAGTGCTAGCCCTAACTTTATTACATAAAACTCAAATTGTCAATACAAACCCTGACTTTGAATAATCATTGCTCCGTCCTCACAAATCCTATGAAAGCAAACTTTTTGCCTTTAGAATGCTCTCAAAACCCTCTCCTAAGTCCTACTCATTGATCTCCAAATGTCATGAATCCCTATCTTTGGTGGTTATTTTTAAGGCTAGAGGTCCAATTTTAATCTTGCCTCTTACCGGGTCATCCCCCAGGTATTAATCCAACATATATTAAGGATTTTTAAACTTAATCCTATCCTCAACTCAACCTTGGTATCTACCATATTAACTTTTTATTTTTCTTATTTTATTTTTATTAACTTGTGGCTTTTTTAAAAGCCAAGAAATGATTTCTATAACCTAGAAGAAAAATTTTAATAACTAATTTTTATCTATTAGCTATTAAAACAAGAATTAATCTAAGAGGCTTTTATAAATCTTTTCTTAAGTACTTTAAGTTTCTAATGAATCAAGATAATTAAGTATTAAATAGAATTTATCCTTATTCATACTTTTCACTATATAAACATGTTACAATACAATAACGCTAAAAAATAACAATCCAGTAGGTGAAAGATATGCAAAGCAACTTTTATTACAGTAAACAACCTTGAAGCTTCAATTATGAGCAATTTAAGATGTTCAAAATATATTTGCAAATAAATTTAAGAATCAATTGTCTGCTTTTTATATTGGAAATTAAATATGGCTTCTTTAATAAAATATTAAGACCAAGTGATTAGGTGATAAGTTGGACTATCAAAGATTAGGACTATTTTCCATTGAGAAGTAAATTAATCTAATGGCATATTGCTTGGAACTACCATCTTCTTTGAAATTACATCCAATTTTCTATGTCTTTTTTTTAGAACCTTATAAAAAGTCACATATTCCAGGAAGAATATAACAATTGCCACCTAATATCAAAATTAAAAATCATGAAAAATATAAGGTCAAAAAGATACTTGATTCACGGTAAAAGTAGAATAAATTAAAATATTTTGTTTATTAGTACCGCTATGATATCAATGAACAAACGTAAAAATCAGCCAAAAATTTTGTCTATGTGCCTCAAAAGATATAAGAATTTCATCAATTCTATCTCTACAAATCCAAATATGTTTAATAATAATTTTTTGGTAAAAATTGAATCTGAAAAATATCTATAAGAAGAAAAGAGTCAAACCAAAGCCTTCATCAATATATAGTCATGTATTCTAAGATAGAATACAGTTGTAGAAACAAGTCAGTCACCATATCCAATCTTTAAGTATTGAGAAATTTAGCAGAATAAGATTCAAAAGATCCACTTGCTACTAAAGCTTTGAACAAACAAATACAACTTTCACAACTTTTAATTGAATAAAGTAAGGATGATATATTTCAGCACTAAGTATGACTATATATAGAGCCATTAGGAATAACATCCAACCATGTAAATCTCCATCTTAATGCTTAAGCTTTAGCAATATTGCTTGAGTTTTGAAAAGTGAATCTTCTTAAGTCTAAGATCTTGTTTAGAAGATGTTTTGAAGGTCATGATCAAGGTTAGATCCTTAGATAGAATGTTTCAATAATGGAGGTACTAAATCAAGGCCATAGATGATTTCTTTGAGGACCAATAGAACCTATTGCTCAAGAACAATGTTGTACTACAATTACTTACATTATATAAAAATCAAATAAAATATATAATATATTTATAAATCTAGATGTGTGTTATAATGGTTGGTAGATTAAATTAAAGAAAGTTGGTGTAAGAAACTTTATTTTGGTTTTTTTTACTTATTTTGATTATGATATTTAAATTATATAAGATCTAAATATTTAATATGAAGCCTTGAGAGGAGATTGAGGCCCAAAGATGAAAAACTAAATTACTAAGAGGCTTATTTGGAGGGATGAAAGCAAGGTATGGACAAATGAAGGCAAGGAATGAAGACCCTCATCCCTATTGGTCAATGGTCATGTCTAATAGGCTTTTAGCAAGTAGTTTGCAATAAGAATAAGGATTTCAACAACTTTAGATGGAAAATTTTAAAAATCAAAGATTAAGATTAAATAGTTTATTTTTTATATTATAATTTTGGTATAAAAATTAAGAGATTTTGAATTTTTATAAAAGAGGAATAGGCACTTGAAATTAAGGTATATGTATCATATCTATTGTCACTCTTTTGAGAATACAAAGAATTATATAAGAGCTTTTGGAGATTTAGAGATGCAATTTGAGAGATGATTTTAAAACCTACATCTTGTATAAAATAATTATTATATTTAAAATCTAAATTAAAAAGATATTAGAAGTTGAAGATAATAGATCTAATTCCAAGACAATAAATAGACCATTTTATTGATAGTGATGATTTCTACCATATCTTGAGCTTTTAGAAGAATTTTTTTATAAAAATTTCTAAAAAGATAAATTATTATGTTAAAAATCTATATACCAATTTTTGTCATATTTAAATGTTTTTTTTGTGAGATATAAAAAGTTTTGCATGTGAGTGTCAGTAAATAAGGGTTTGAAGTTGCTATTAGAATTTTGACAATATTTAAAGATTAACAACAAATTGACCATTGAATTTTCTTGTAGTAGTTATTAAAAGTACATCAATACTCTATATAAAATCTGAATACTTATGAACAATCTGATTTGGAGATATGCACTATTAAAGTTTGGAAAAAATCTCCCTTAAGGTTAATAAAGGATTTATTATATTTTGCTATATTTTAGAGATTGTAGAATATTTGAAGCTTGTATACTTGATATAATTTCCATTTTTAGGAACAATATTATAAAAATTTGGAATTTTTATGTATCTTGATACTAGATTGAAAAATTAGTGACAACTAGAAAATTCAGTTCTTTCTAGAGGCAAACTCTTTCTATTCCAACAATAGAGATCAAAATACATAGCTTCATTGGTGTAGCATATTTTCAACTCTCTACATACATAAGAAGATTCTTAAAGGTATGAGCTCCTCTTGGAACTTGTTGCTAAAAAAAGAATTGATGTTAAAGATATATACTTCAAAAGTTCATAGAACCTTTTAGAATATTCTAAAATTTTTTAAATTAGTATTATGATCATATACTTTGAAAGTTTATAAAATCTTTTAGAATATTTTAAAAGTTTATTAGTAAGTGGAAGTTATTTGAGAAGCTTCTTAGTTAGTAGAAAATACTTGAGAAGCTTTCAAGTTAATAGAAGCTGCTTAAAAAGCTTCTTAGTTTAATAGAAGCCACTCAAAAAGCTTCCTAGATAGAAATATATATTGGAATTGAGGTTGAAGAGTTCTTCAATCTTGACAATTCATCTTTTAGAGTTCTAACTTAGATTTTTTAGTATTGTTTGTATACTCATCTAGATAATTCAAGTCCTTGTTAGTTTTTTCTTGAAATCTCTTTATAATTCAAGTCTCTTGTTATATATTCTTATATCCTTGATAGCCATAAGGATTGTGTTGTTAAGATTGATAATCCTGTTAACCTTGACTATTGTATATATTAAATGTAAAGAAGTTCCTTGAGGAATTTTCTTAATACTTGGACGTGAAGCAAACCTAAGATCCTTCTATGATCATTTAAGATTTTGTAGAATATTTTAGGATCTTCCAAAACCTTCTTGGAAACTACTAGGATCTATCAAGACTTTCTTGAAATCATTGGAAATCTTTTAAAACCAACTAGAATCTTTTATAATCTTATAGAATCTTTTTCTATTGTATATCTTTGACACTTATTTTTTCTTAAGGGTATATTTGTTATATTTTTTTTTTATTGATATTTGATTATATATTTAATATTGATTTATAGCATTTGATCTATTATATATAATAATCTTTATTTTTACAATAACTCAATAAATTCAAACAATCACCATATCCTTGATTTAATTGTTTTAATTCATTTGCTAAGAATCTTAGATGTAGTATTTTTTTATCTAATTTTAAGATCTATATTAAATTATTAATATATTCTATATTGGCTTATGTATTAATGATTGTGTCCTTATAGATAAGAATCTAATATTATTATATAGCACTAAATAAAATTTATTTTAAAAATTTAAAATAATTTACTTTGGAGATATTTAATATTATTTAAAAATTAAAATTTATTAAAAAAAAATTCATCTATTATAAAATTTATTTATTAATAATATTTTAATTTATTTTAATATGATTAATTATAATCTAGTCTCTTCTCCTATACAAACTAATTTTTATCTTTCTAAAGATATGTTAGATATAACATTCTATGAATAATAAGAAATGAAATCTATTTCATATTTTCAAGAAATTGACTATTTTCTTTATTTGGTGGCAAGTATTCAACTCCACTTATTCTTTTTAATTTTAAAGTTGATACAATTTATGTCAAATCTTAATATGGTTCATTAAAATATTATTAAAAGAATTTTCTTATTAAGGTGCTAGAGACATTAGATTTAGGTATATTATATAAGTGAATTTGCTACTAATTCTTTAAAGATTGTATAATTTTAATTATGGAAGAAATATAGATGAATGAAGGTCTATAACAAGATATTATTTTACATTATCAAATGACATTATGTCCATATTATTTTTATCTACAAATAAAGCTGAATATATAAGTACCATTGAAGTAGCCAAAGAAGTATTATAGTTAAAAATATTGTTAAATGGTTTAAATGTTTAACAAATTCTATCTAATATTATTCATTGTGATAATTTAGTCCTTCTAATAATTGAAAATCACTTAATCTATGATATTTATAGACCTTTAATATAAAAAAATTTACTTAATCTAGGACATTTGTGTTCTACTTTAGAAGATGGCAACATGTAATTATTGAGTTTTAAATATAAAACTGCCTCTCTTCTACAGCTCTAGCATGTACAAGAACAGAAGCATTTTCCATTCACAAAGATATAATATCTTTTATGTCCTTTATTAGTAGAAATTTGTGTCTTATAATACTTAATATAGGACAAGCAAGACAATGTCATACTTTAGAAGGGATGGTGATAATCAATCATCAATACTTAAGAATCTCAACCAAAGATTATGTTCAAAGACAAAGTATATTGAAATAAGACATCATTTTATTTGTCAACAAGTTGAATGAGGCACCATTAGGCTGGAACACTGCAACACAAATCACATGCTTGTTATAAAAGCTATCACTATAGACAAACATTGTTATTGCTCAGATCAACTATATCAAGCTATCTCAGACCCAGCTTTAGGGGGAGTATTGACACAAATCTAAGTCAAGTCAGTGTATACTTGCAGGTAGGACTCTTCATATATTAAAGATCATGTCTCTTGAGTAATGTCACCATGAAGGACTCTCCTTGTAAATGTATTATTATTATTATTAATATTATTCAGTAAAGTTCCTCGTTCAGATAATCCATTCTTCATGAAAAGGAACTCATTCATCTGTCGCTAAACGAAAGACGTTCATCATTGAGAGACGCAACTCATCCATGCAGGAATTAGTGACGAGCGGGGTGGCGGCGCGTGGCGGGGGGCGAAGCGGGCAGGAGCTGAAGCCCAGGAGAGGGGTTACTCCTCCTCCCACTGCTGCTGCTCGTCTTGGTTGCTGCTGCTAGTCTTGGTTGCTGCTGCTAGTCTTGGTTGCTGCTGCATGCCCACGTTTCTCCGGTGCTGCGGCATCGGATGCTCGCTACCCGGGCCAGGCTGCAGCTTCCCCACCACCCCCAGATCAGCAACCTGCAAATGCTCTGGTGTCATGTATCCACACCTTTGCTTCACCGTCTTCTCCTCCTTCCTTGCAGTCATCTTCGCATCGGTCTGTGTCTGTGTGTGCCACTCTGCTGCCCACAGTTGCCTCACCTCCTCCACTAGTGTTGGTTGTTTCCATCACGATCATTTAGCGAACCCAGGACACCTGATATGATACTCTTTGTTTCTGCTGGGGATGCTTGTGGGGCAGTGTCAAGCTTGGACATCCCTGGTTCAGTTTTGGGTGAGTTTTGCGAGTTTGAATTGGTGGTTGTTGAGGAACGTGGTGTGGTGGTGAAGCTTGGTTTTGGGGAGGGCAATTTGTGGCTGGGGTCGATTTGAGTGTGTAGGGTTTGGGTAGGATTGGGGTGATCGAGCATCGGGGCGGATTGGTGTCGGTGGAAGGGAGGTTGTTGACGATCTGGGCTGTGGTGGTTTTTCGCAGATAGAAGGAGGTTGGTTGTGCTCAGTCGATTGAATGGTGGTTGATTATTGCTTCAATGGGGGCAGAAGTGGCGTGTCCGGGTTAGCTCAGCTGTTTGTCGAAAATGGTCAGAGATACGAGGAATTTCGCATTGAGGTCAATCTTGAGCTCCTACTGTGATTGGGAGCTATGGAGATCAAGAAGCAGGCTTGAAGGTATGCTCATCTAGTTGGGAGGAGAGAATTAAGATCCCGGTACTCTATTGTTTGATGACCGTTGAGCCCCTGTGGAAGTGGACATTATGGATGAAGCGTCTCGCCCTCCCTATTTCTTAATAGACATTGAGCTGTGGCAGAAATTTAATCTTGAGCTCAGGGCTGCTTGTCACTGGTGCACTCACCATCATACCACGACCCCAGCGGAGGCGGCCACGCTGTTGGAACAAGGGGAAGGGTGGCCTCGGGATTGGATATCTCGCAAGGTGAAAAACTCGACTCGCCAATTCGGCGGGTTGTTTATTTGCCCTGCTCCGGATTGCGCTGGACATTCCAATTCCAAAGGCGAACGTCGGCGCCGCTGGTTTTGCCGGTTTTGCATTAATAGACATTTGGGCGTAGACCTCAAGAATTTCTTTCAGTTTGATGTAGTGCAAGGCAAGTGGATTCAGGTGTGTGTTTTTCCGCGTCGTTTTGGTCCTGCTCGTTGCGTGTTACTTGGCTGGGTGATCGGGCACCTCTTTGGCTAGGTTGCATTGTTGACCATCTGTTCTATTCTTGCTGGGTATTTGTAATCTTTTTACATTTCTCCTCCTCCAAGCATTTCAACTCGCTGATTGGTTCTAGTGGGATTGCTGTGTACCGTCGCCTTTTGAAACGTAGACTTTAACACATAATTCCCAACATTACTGCTGGAACTAAGCCCGTTGAAGTTAGGTTGATTGTAGATGGTTGTTGTGTGCTCATATTGAAGATAGAGATTCATGTTATGTAAAATATGGAATGACGATTAACTCGAATGCAAGGCTATTCTGCTAGTTGTGGAATTATCGAGAGGCTGTCGGAGGATTTTGTCCGTGTTCTTTCTGGTCATCACCCCTGCCTCGAAAGCAGGTGTTTCACAGCGCCAACTAGTAAATTGATTAAACTACTATGCGGCAGGCAAGGGTATCTTTTGCTTCTTCGCAGATAATCTGCTTTGGTAATCCTCACGTATCTAACTCGTTCACAAAACTGATTATTGCAGATCCCCAATCTCTTCTGCTGGCATTGCCAAGCCAGGGTTGGACAGTCTGAGTGCATAAATTGTCCCCAGAAGCATACGAAACGGGGTAAGCGGGCGAGGGAGAACTCCCTGCCGCCAACACGATCACTGCTGGATCCATCAGGTCACTCTAATTTTGGATCAGGAGTTGCATCAGTCCTCCTGGCAGCAGCAAGGGACGATGACTATGATGGTGTGTCTGGTGAAGGAAGAGTAGGACTAACAAATGAAGCCCACAGTCTGGACGAGAGCAATTTTAGTATTGGTGAATCGCGTGTGCGATTGGGACTTCCTATTAATGCCTCTCCGGCTTCCGATTTTCGATGTGTTCCTTCCTTGCACCAGCAACAACATCCACCACCTCCTCGGCCTTTTTTTTCTAAGAAGGCAGGTTCCTCCTACCGATCCTTTCTTCGCGTCCATCTGGTGTATCGTCAACAATCTCTACAATGCTAGTTTGTTCATGCACGATAAAAATGAGGAATACCTCGTACCATGTACAGTGAGAAAAAATTGTGTTCTGCTGGGAGTATAGGCACGTTAGATAGTTCAGAGTTCAGGGTTCGGAGTTCGCTAAGTGCAGTTCGAGATCCTCTGCTGAAATTAGGTAGATGCCCTTCTTATTCTGTACCCAATCCTTTGGGAATTAACCGCTATTTAATATGATGCTGAGGAAGAGGAATTTTTAAATTGAGCAAATCGTGTTACTCGAGGAGCATATAAGTTGGGTTCGGTTTTCTATTGGTTGATGTGGGTAAATTACGTCATTGATTCTACAAGGTGCGTGGGGGAATTGCTGGTGCAGGGCCCTCATTGCAGGGAGCCACAGTCAAGTGTTGTACCACAATTACTTGAGTACGTGAACAACTCATGTACACCGTTTCATGCTACAGGTAATCACGAATGGAGCTTTTGGAATTTGTTACATGATCATGGTTTTTTATTGGGATGCACGTCAAGCTCTAAGATGTTTGTTGGTTCACTAGTCGTCAAAAATCATTAGCAACCGTACAAATCTCTCACCCTACTGATCTTCCTTATCTATATCATGCTGTATCTCTCCTAAGTTTCCCAGAGCTCCGTGTGAACTGTGAGGTAGTGAGAGAGCGCGTATTCGCGTACTAATGTCACGCTGAGCCTGGACCAGCGCTTGAAATGATCGGGGTTGTGTTTGACAGCGGAGGCAAAGAAACATTTACTAAGCACAGGATTTCAGCAATTAAGCGAAAGTGAAGAATGGGCATTGCGGCCGGGGGGACGCTACTTTTTCACCCGCAACATGTCTTCCATATTTGCTTTTGCCGTTGGTCAGAAGTGAGTGTGCATTTTTTGCCTGGTTCTATGAGCCGATAATCCCTTTCTGTTTCAACTTCGAGTCATATTTTTTTATGTTTTATTTCTAGGGTGTTATTGATGAACAACTAAATAACAGGTCCTGAAGGTGTTCATATTTTCTGATCACATTATTGATGAAGTTCAAGTCTTTATCCAGTCTGCTGTTGTTGCAAGACCTTGTTAAAATGTCCTTATTTTAGTCAGCTTTTCGCTTTCGCGTCATTGTTATATCTTGACACCATGCTTCTTTTTGTAGATACAAGCCTGGAAACGGTTTTCATGTGGTTTCTGCCCATACAGACAGTCCATGTTTTAAGTTGAAACCAGTTTCGTACTCAGCAAAAGGAGGTTTCTTGCATGTGCGTGTACAGCCATATGGAACTGGGGTTTGGCACACCTGGTTTGATAGGGATTTAAGCGTAGCTGGTCGAGTTATAATTCGAAGGAAAGATGGTGTGTCTGCTCATGAGCTTGTGCGGGTGAGGCGTCCCATACTTCGAATTCCATCACTAACCAAGCCTCTTGACAGGTTTCTGCCTAATCCGATCAACATATTCGCACACTTTTGTTGATGTAGTACTTCTTTGTAGTATTCGGATAATGTAAATGGGTGTATATTTGGCAAGTATTTCCGGAAATACTGTCGCATGTTTGTGTTGTTTCCGTTGTAGTTTGCAGAAGTGTGTTCATTGCAAACGCTTCTTACCTATTCATGGTCTGATTTTAGTTCTGGTACAGGAATCTGTATGCAGATGGTAACAAAGTCGATGGAGATGTGAATCTGGCACCGGTTCTGGCAATGCAGATAGAATCAGAACTTGCTATGTCTAGCATTTCTGAGTCATCAACGCCATTAGAGCATAGTGACCATGGATCGCACGTGTATCCTCAACCTGCTACTGGTCACCATCCACTTTTAATCCAGGTATGGCTTTCGTTAATATACTATAATCTACTACATGTTCGGGTTTGGCGTTTCATTGATGGTAAAGAATAGACTGGTGTTTAGTTGCATCACTCTTGTATGCCTATTTCTTTTTCCAGCTGACATAATCTTGGTGAAGCAAGAACCAGCTTTTGCTACATTCGATAACTAGTGGGTCTATCTCACGGTGTGGGTAATGTAGGTGTTGGCAGAGGAGCTCAACTGCGATGCAAGCGACGTTGCAGATTTTGAACTGAGTGTATATGATACACAACCTGGTTGTATTGGGGGTGCTCGTGATGACCTTGTTTACGCTGGACGGCTGGACAACCTAGCCTCAACATTCTGTGCATTGTGGGCACTTCTAGATACTTGCGCGGATCCTTCGTCTCTTGTTGATGAAAGCTGCATTCGTATGATTGCTCTTTTTGACAGTGCAGAGGTACGATAGCCTCTTCTGCTAAGTGTTCATGAGTGTTCCAATGACTATTTCGTTGCTTTGGTCTCGTAGCGGGTGTTCTTCAAGTTAGGCAGTGTTGGGATGATATTACTTGCCATTATGGATGCAGTTGGGAGGGCCAGATTCAGCAGTGGGACCAAAGATTATGCTGCAGGGTATGACGCGCATAGCTAGATGGCTTGCTCGCCGTTCAAATAGTGAAGGAGTTGTTGAGCGTGCCATTCGAAGGTCTTTGATTGGTAAGTGAAGAATGAAAGTTTGGGTTACATTTTTGGCTTTGACTTGACATTTATTTTTCGGGGTGGGTTTTCGTATCCTTCCTGAATTCTAATTTCATCATTTGGATTGGCTTGTGCAGTGTCAGCTGACATAGTGGATGCAATGCACTCTTCACAAGTGTGTCCAGCAGGTCAAGAAGAAACCTTTCATCTGCCCAAGCTCCATGATGGACTTGTCTTGAAGCATGATCCTGGCGATTCTAATGACATTGTAACGTCATTTTTATTTCGAGAAGTGGCTAAACGAAATAGTATCCCGACTCAGGTTTTTCTGCTCCTTCCAACAAGTTGTAGGTCTGGATGTAATTGATCAATAATTTTGTTTGTTGATCTAATGTACTCAGGAGAGAACGAGTAATTTTTTCTTACAATTTTCAAATTGTATCTTATGTAATCATTATACAAGACAGTCCTGATCAGTCTCTAGGTAGACTCATTTGTTTAACCTTTTGCATTCTGTTTTTGAAGGCTGCTTTGCATTGCATAAATTTGAAACGACACTGATATTTCTTATTTTACTAATTCGGTTGTTGGACTTGTGTTTTAATGACTTCAGAATTTTCTTGTGGGAAGAGACTTGGGCTGTTGCTCAACCGTCAACTCAGTATTAGCAGCGGGATTTGGGGTTCGATTTATCGACTGTGGGTTGCCCCTAATTTCCATGCACAGGTAATTTATCACTACTAACATTAAGTACAAATCTCTGCCTGCCAAGACGGTACAGGTCTGCGGACATACTGTACATTATGTGTCGAACCTTTTATATAAGAGTAGCCTCGTATACGCAGACTTGAATGTAGGAAGTCTTCTAGATTCGGTGTATGGCAGGTGCAATAGCATCCACTCTTAGTAGTTGGGTTGACTTCGATTGTCGTATTGTTCCACGTATTTTACTTCATCCAAACGGAAGCAATTATTCAAAAGAGAAAGATCCGAAATTGGAAACGTTTCAACACCTAATTCAAACATGCATGGATGGCTTTGCAGCGTGCGAGAAATGTGCAGTGCTGAGGATATCGATGTAGCTTTCCGACACTTCAGGGCTTTTTTCCAAAACTTTACCTCGATAGATGAGCAGCTGAGGGGCCAACAATAATTCTTTGGGATTGCGGCCTCTGCCTACTCTCAGTCTTAGGTTCTTAAATAGAAAGTTCCATTGATGCAAATTAGTTCAAGAATAATTGTAAATGTTTCTTAGAAGTCGTTTATCGTTACAATCAACCGTGAAGCAAATCCTTTAGTCATGGTATGATCCATTCTTTCATTGAATCTACTGATGCAGCGCAAGGTGATTTCTGCTGCTCAGGTCTGGTCTGGTGATTGGATTTTCCATTTTTCTGTTTGCGTTGTACCAATATCTTGGTCGAGGATTGCCCTTTCTCTCCATATGGAATTTCTTAAGAATTTCTGCAGTGGCAGGTAATGAATTTAAGAGAGATGGGGTCTGAATACTCCAAAAATGCACTGTTAACCTTAATTTATGTATTCCTAGCGACAAAATATGCTGTTGTAATAGTTTGATTAATTCACAGATGTTTTTTAAAAAAATATGTACCACATTTTAACAATCTGTGCAGAATAATTAAAGGAAGAAAAAACTAAAATTCAAATTAAAATATCTTTTACTTGTTGGTCAAAATTTTTAGGGGGAATTAGTGGCCAAAGCTATAGCTGTATGCAAAGGCTTAGAGTTTTGCATTTTAAAGAAGAAATAGTATATATATAATTAATTATTTAAAACCTTGTATTCATTTATATATTTTGAAG
Source organism: Physcomitrellopsis africana (assembly GCA_036785485.1). Classification (NCBI taxonomy): domain Eukaryota; kingdom Viridiplantae; phylum Streptophyta; class Bryopsida; order Funariales; family Funariaceae; genus Physcomitrellopsis; species Physcomitrellopsis africana. The sequence goes on along the minus strand of JAWRVF010000296.1, from coordinate 240,456 downwards.
CTAGCCCAAGAGTTAGTTTTATATTTTAATAAAATCATTGTATTTTATTTTTTATTTTTTTGATTATATTAAATCTTTGTATTAATATATTGGTAAATATAATTCATTTTAGTTGTAGAAATTCAAAGTTAAGTTACAATCAAATTAAGAGACTAAGAACAAAGACTGTTTTATAAAGGTTTTTTTTCCAAGATATCAACCTTAAATAAGTTATTACATAATATGAGGGTCTTTTAAAGTTTTTGTACTTTATTTGAAGCTTAAAAAAGTCAATTGAGTTTAACAAAGTCTAACAAGAGTATATATATATATATATATATATATACATATAAATATATATATAAATTAGATAATTTAAATAAATATAAAATAAGTATTAATAATTTTATTTGTAACTTTTATGTAGTTATAACATTGATAGGTGTAAAAATATAAATTTGGATTAATTTAACTATAGATTTTAATATGTATTGATTCCAAAAGATTTCTAAACTAATTTTTTTAATACAGTTAATTATTTTTATTTGATTTATTGATAATTTTTTTTACTTATTATATATATTATTTTATTGATTGATTTATTATTTATTATTTATATTTTATATATTTTAAAATGATAACTTAAAAAAACTAAAGTTCTTTTTGAACTTTGTTGAATAATTTTTTAATCAATATAAAAATAAGAAGCTATAAAAGAAATTTTACAAATTGGATGTATAATAAAATTTTTAATTCTAAATTTTTATCTATTTTTTATAAATAATTATTTTATTTCAATTCCTATTGGAATCTATAAATTGGTTTGAAGCATCAAAATACAAACAATGGTTAGAAGAGAAAATAAAATATTGATTTACAATGTGATGCTTCAAATCTTTAGATTCTTAGCCCAAGTGACATCTTCAAATAGAGCAAGAGAATGAATGGATTTTGTCTAGTCTTATTTTTTAAATTAAATTAATCATACATTTATTTAGATATGGATATTAGATTATTTAAAATAATATATTTAAAATTTAAAGTTAATATTAAATTATAAATATATTATTCAAAATTAATGTTTAATATATAAGAATGCACCAAATACATACAAAATTTTAAAACAATAATTAGATAGAAAGTAAAAGTTACAAAGATAAAAATATAAAGATTTTTAATATATAAACTAAATCAAATAAAATTTTAAATAATAGAAAAATTATTATTAACAATTTTAAATCCATTAGAAGATTCATTGTAAATTTAAGAATTTAGATACAATAAGACTTTAATTTGGTTCTAATAAAAACTAAAAGTAGCTACAAAAGACATGGAATGTCAAAATAGATGTTTGATTGAACTATGTGCTATTATATAATAAATTTAGAAATAGTAGTAGCCAAAATTTCATCAATAGGCAATATATATAATTAATACAAGTTAATATAATATTTATATATATATATATATATATATATATATATATATATATATTATTTTAACAATTTTTTTGCATTTAGTTTATTGTATTTGTAGATGTACAATCTATCTTGTATACATGTGACAAACAACTTATAGAACATAATATTATAAACATTTAATAAACAAAATACTAAAGCACAAGAACAAAGATTTAAAATTACTAGTATATTAAACATATTAAAATTTAAAAATTAAAAGTTTCTTAATGCATGTATTTATTTAAGTTTAAGATCTAACTTTTAAAAAAAAATAATATTGAATGTCCTTTATAACTTGATATCCTCTCTTCCTTGATATTGCTTCATATCCACCAATTGAATTAAAGAGCTATCAGTCAAGTTTAAAAAAGAACTCATAATTTGATGACCTCTACTATTCAATAAAATTCTTAGCTACGGATTGTATCAAATTAGAGAGGTGCAATTTTATATGTGCATATATATATATATACATATTTTAGTTATATAAAATTAATTAAAAATATTTGTTATTGAATCAAATACAAAGAAATAAATATATACAAAAGTAATACCTAAATCATTTATGTAGTTAAAAAATCTTTATTTATAGCTTGTAAGTATTAGAATTAAATAATTTTAAAAAATAATTTTAAAATATTTAAAATCTAAAAATATCTAAAAAAATTATCTAAAAATATTAGTTTTTGTAAATAATACTAATTCTTATTTATAAAAATTTAATAATTAAAGATATGAAAGATAATTTTGTTTATGGTGTAATAGCATTTGAATTAAGAAATGTTTTTAAAAATATGAATGTTGATATTATTTTTTAATAGTAGGATATAAATAATTACTTCTAATTTTTTAAAGTTTAAAATTTTTATCTCATTAGAAAAACATCTCCAAATATACCATAAAAATATAATTGTATAGATTTGAATTCAACAAAAGTTTGTAATATTTTTAAAAATATATCTAAATAATTTCATGTAGAACTTAGTAGTATTGGATATGTTGGACTTGTAAAAAAATCTGCATAAAAATATTGAAGTAATCTTTAAACATGTAACACATATTCTATTATTATGAAGGTATTAAATTCTTTAATTGAAATGACAAAGAAATTTACTTTTAAAAACTGCCATATTTGATAGTAGAAGATATATTGTGCCAATTTTAGAATATAACTTTGATATAGTAATAACCAAAATATCTATCTATAATTAAATAAGCTTTTTGATTAGAAGCCTCATTTATGATTTTTTAAAATAAAGAATATACAATCTAATTGTAACATTTATATCTTATAATTATACTTAAACTTGTCCTTGTCTGTTTATTTTTTGAATTAAAAAAATTAAAGATACCAAAATAAAATATTTTATTAATTTGATAAATATAATATTAATTATATAATGTAAGTTGATTAGACACAGGTTAGATATAATTAAGAAAAAATTTAATATATTGAATATATAAGTAAATAAAGTTCAATATAGTATTTGTCTATAAATATTAGAATATCAAAAAATAGTTAAATAAGATTACGCAAAGTATAATATATGATTTTTTAAATTAAATCTTGGTTTGATAAGTTAAATTATTATAGATTAAGATCCTTACAAAAATCTCATATAATATTTAAATTTATAATTTTATTAATTTAATTTATTATTTATTCTAGTATAATAAATAAAATAAATAGATTAATTTAAAATAAAATTTATATTTATAAAGATAATATCTTCTTTAAATAAAATATATTTTTTAAAAATTGTGCTTTAATACCAAATAATATGCTATTAGATTAATTTATAATATTTCTTTGATATATATATATATATATATATATATATATTGGACTTTTTATTAAGTTATAATATATCAATATATCTGAAATATATATATATATATTGGACTTTTTATTAAGTTATAATATATCAATATATCTGAAATATTTTTATTAAAATTTCCTATAATATTTAATATTAATCATCTTCAATAGACTATTATCTATGCTATAAATCTTATTTTTATATATATATTATCTATGCTATAAATCTTAAAAAATACCATATTAAAATATTATTATTTATATTTTAAAATTTAATTATATTATTTTAATAAAATTTATAATTATAATAGATGTTTTGATATTTTTGAGGTTTTAGAATGACAAGTGGCTGTTTGTTACATTATTTTTGTCCTCTATTTAGTATTGTTCAAATCTAGTATTTAGTCTCTTTTATAATTTATTCTTAAAATTTTATTCTTGTATATTTGAATTTCTTTAAAATTATTTGGTTTAAATAATATAAAATAATTATTTATCTAATATTTTTATTTTATTTTAAATTTATTAAAAGATAAAATTTATAAATATTTATATATTATAATATTTATAAATAGTTTATTTTAATATATATATCTTTAAATTTTAATATTATTATTTTTTAAAGATCTAATATAAATATTAGATTTATTATCTTTTATAAAAGATATATATTTTTATTTTTATTCTATTATTATAAATATTATAAAGTATTATCTATATCAACTTAAGTAAAAAGATATTCTAATATTAAAATGAATAAAATATTATAATTATTATAATTATATATAAATGATTTAATTCTATTAAGCCACTACAACCAAATAAATTACATGTTGTCCATTTCTCCTAATATTAATCAAATAAGATTATATGATCTTTAATAGTAGCTCTTTTAAACAAGCTCCTTCCAAAATAATAATCAAACCATATTTTGTAACCAACTAAAATCTACTAACATGGCTATCATCTAATTGTATAATAAATTATATTTTAAATATATATTTTTATTATTTTTACATGGTAGGCAAATTATAAAGTATAAAGGTGATTCCAAGTTTTTTTGAGCAAAAGAATTAGCGGAACAACTATAACTACAGGCTTGTCAATTTGGCCTTTAATGTAGGACTCAATTAGAGTCAAGTTAGATGTCAATCAAAACACCTTACAATCTTCTATTTGTATGGACAATTTGCAATTGAGGTCTCTCGTTATTTGGACTAAAGCCTTTTCAACTTGTATAATAAAGGATGCAATCTTGTAATTAGGAGAATGATGCACGCTTATATTTGAACCTTGCTTATATTGTTTTGCAACCAACTTATGATTGTCTTGAGAACTAGCTAGTACCATTTTTTTATTATTCTAATATATTGTTAATTTGTCTATTTATGTGAGCTTTTATGAGCTATGTTTCTTTTGGACAACATTCTCTGTAGTGATTCTACCAATCTTATAATTGCCAATAATAAATACAATCTTGTATTAATTTAACATCATTAGCTATTTTTTATTTATAATTCCAATTTGTATTATAGAATTTTTTAGTGTTTGTATACAAAATAATTGTCTTGATTTTTCTTCTATTAGTAGAATTGATGTTTATTGAGGTATTTGATCATCTATCTTTCAAATAGGATTAAGTTCAAAATTCCAAAGTTGATCATAATTTTGGATGTTCGTAGGACAATTTACATCATTTGAAATGCATCCTTGGCTCAAAACTATAGTGTAATCTATATCTTATAAAGACACCTTTTAAATCAATCTTTCTTTTCTTAATACTATTGAATGTTAAAAGTGTGCTTCCTTATCAAATAGAAAAGGAGTTTGGATTGGAACTAACGATGAATTAATTCCTAAGATCTGCTCAATTTTGGATCCAAAGTCAATGTGTATATTGGTTGGAATTAGAGTTATTTTAGACCCTATAAAACAGCCAACCTTTGGAATCTAATAAGAAGACATCTTATGCTTTTTTCAATTCTCTTAAGTGTCATTCTTTCTATCTATGGAAATAAATGTGATCTTGATCACAAAAGCTTGTAGTGTTACTCTTGTATTTATTCAATCAACATTTGTATTGTTTATGTTAATAGAAGGCATATCTAAAGTCATCTTAATTGCCTTAGAAAGTTTATAATTTTGATTTGTTAGAATTGAGTTAAAATCAATAATAGAAGCAAAAGAAGAATCAATTGTCTTTTGGCCTTGTGTAATTAAATTAAATTTTATAATTTATTGTTATTTGATTGCCTTTTTTTTTTTTTAGCTAATTTCTTATTATGTCTTATGGAAATAAAACCATCTATATTAAAAATCTAAGTGGTAGAAAAAATTGAAGATATAATAGGAGGCATATCTTGTGGGTTGGATTGGTCCAAATCACTATTAAATTTATTAATTGTAAGAATAGAAGCTGGTCCAAATTTAGGTTGGTCTATCCAATGCTTGGTCTTTTTTTTAGCTAATGCTTAATAGTCTTTAATGTAATATTTTGTCTCCATACAAGAGCAATATCTAGTAGGAATATTCACATAGTCAATCGCCACCAATTTGTACTTGTTAGTAACTAAGTTGGTAACTTTTACCTCTAATTCCTACTCGGCTCCAAATTCCATTGAAATATAAAAACAAGATTTAATAATTTTTTAATTTTCTATGCTAACATCTAATACTTATCTAAGGCCAATAGTAATTTTGTTTATCATTGGAAGTTCTTTTGGAGCAATCCAAGTAGAAATTTTGGAAGAAAAATATTACATATCATTTAGATTTCATATAGCTTTAGGATCAAAATTAGGATCTCAAACTTGAAATGAATATAAACCAAGAGTAGATTTATGTAAAGAGAGCATTAACACTTGGTGTTGTAAATCTTTAGAAGCGGTCTTTACATAGACATAGTTACGTCCTAAGATCTTTTCAAGAGTAATAGATCTTTCTATTATAATTTAAGTTTTTTTTTAAAATATTAGACTATAAGTAATTAACTTACTGTCCACAAAGTATATAATGATTGTCATGGATATAAGAATATAAAATAAGAAACTTGAATTAAAAAAAGATTTTAAGAAGAAATCAATAACAATTTAAATTAACTAGATGAATATATGAACAATACCAAGAAATATAAGCTAAAACTCTAAGAGATGCATTGTTGAGACTAAAGAACTCTTCAGCCTTGACTCTAATATATATTCTTATCTAGGAAGCTTCTTGAGTAGCTTCTATCACATTAAGAAGCTTCTTGAGCTTCTTCCACTAACTATGAAGCTTCTCGAGCTACTTTTATTAACTATGAAGCTTCTCAACCAACTTTTACTAACTAAAAAACTTCTAAAATATTCTAAAAGATTTTGTGAATTTTCAAAGTGTATGTTCCTAATATCACCTCTTTCTCTAATAATAAATTTTAAGGGAGCTTATACCTTCAAAAATCTTCTTACATATGTAAAAAGTCAAAAATATACTACACTAATGAAGCTATGTATTTTGTTCTCTGTTCTCAGACAATAGATTCTACTGGTCTTCAAACATATTGTCTATAGCCTTGAGCTAGTATTTTTGTTGTTAAAACATCCCATCAAAGAATTTGATCTTCATTGCAATCTTCAAAACATCTTCCAAGCAAGATCTCATGCTTAAAAAGATTCACTTTTTTAAGCTCAAGCAATACCACTAAAGCTCGAGCATTAGAATCCAGACTTACATGATTGGATGTTACTTTTAATGGCTCCAACCATGGTTGTACTTGGTATTGAAATATATTGTCTTCTCTTTGCTTGATTAAAGATTATAAAAACTATACTGGTTTATTCAAAGCTTATGTAACAAGTAAATCTTTTGAATCTTGTTTTTTTTAATGCGTGAAGGTTTGACATGGTGATTAACTTGCTTCTACAACTCTATTCTATTTTGAAACAAATGATTGCATATTGATGAAAGCTTTGGTTTGACTTTTCCACTCTTATAAATATTCTTTGAATCTAATCTTTACCAAAAAATTATCATCAAACTCATTTGAATTTGTGGAGATAGAATTAATAAAATTTCTATATCTTTTAAGATGCATTGGTGAGATTTCTAGCTGGTTTTTATATGTGCTCATTGATATTATAGTCGTGCCAATGAACAAGATATTCTAATTTGTCCCACTTTTGCTATGAATCAAATATTTTTTTGACCTCATATTTTTTATGATTTTTTATTTTGATATTAGGTGGCAATTATTGTATTCTCTCCAAAATATACTACTGTCTATAAAGCTCTAAAAAAAGATATGAAAAATTAAATGTACCTTTATAAAAGATGGTAGTTCTAAGCAATATGCCACTGGATTAATTTGCTTTTCAATAGAAAATGGTCCTAACTTCCAATAGTCTAACTTATTGCATAGCCATTTGATTTTGATGATTTATTGAAGAAGCCATACTTTATTTCCAATATGAAAAGCAAGCAATTCATTCCTAAATTTATTTATATGTGCCTTATAAGCATCTTGAACTACTTGTAATTGAAGCTTCAAGGTTGTTTGATATTACAATAGATGCTTTGTAAATCCTTCCGCTGCTAGATTGTTGTTCTTTGGCATATTCTATAGATCAAGCTTTGAATGATACTTATAGTTGAAATAAAATAATATTTATTAAATTGATGCATAAATAATATTATTATATATAAACTTTATTAATGATAGATATGAGATCCAATCATCTTATTCATAATTGATGCTGCATTATAAATACTATTCCAAAACTTGGTAAATTTTTTCTATTTGGTTGTCAATTTGAAGATAGAAAGTCAAAAAAAGTTTAATATTTATCTTCAATATTTCAAAAAAACATCTCCAAAACTTAGATACAAATTGGGATCTTTAATTAAATATGATATCATTTGATAGGCCATGATATTAATATATATTATCAAGAAAGATTCTTATTATTTCTTTACTAGAAGCAATCTTTTTACAAGGAATGAAATGAGCCATCTTTGTGAGTCAATCAACCACCACAAGGATGTTATCTAATAAATTAAATGGCAGTAGATTTATAATAAAATCCATTGAAATAGAAGACCATAATTATTTTATAATAGATAAGGGTTATAAGAATCTATAGAGGCAATGTCGAGGATTCTTAGACCTTCAACAAATGTCACAAGAGAGAACAAAATCCTTCACAGCCTTCTATATTTGAGGCCACTAAAAATCTTGAGAAATAAGTTCCAAGGTCATATTAAATCTAAAATGATCCTCAGTTGAAAAGTCATGGCAAGATTAAAGACACAATTATCTTGGCCCTTCTGGAATATACAAACATTCTTCAAAATATAAATCTTCTTCAAGCTTGAACTTGTTAGTATTTTCATAGAGGTGACACTTGATATCAAGGGCCAAAGCATCAATAGTGGTTGTAGTACATACCTCATTAAAAAAACTAAAATCAATACGTATTGATGTAATAGTGGTGCAAAGACAAAATTATTCTAATTTCAACAAAATTACATATTATTAATCAAATGATGCCTCTCTTGTCTTTGATATAAGATATAATCTCTTTGATAAAATATTAGACAATCTTTGTTACTTTCCAAGTTAATAAGTGATAACAAAGTTAAATTGAAATAATGACATATTCCATCGAGCTTGACAGTAATTAAGAATCTAAGTTGATATAAAATATTTCAAATTGTTATGATCTTTATATACAATTATAGGATACATTACTCTTTTAAGAAAATAACGCAATTCTTGAAAAGAATCTACAATACCAAAAAGCTTTTTATTATGGATTTCATAATTAATTTTGATAGCAAAATTTTTTTAAGAATAAAATGCAGTAGGATAGAATTTATTGTCTATATCCATTTATAAAAGTACATCTTCTAGTGCAAAATCCAAAGTATCAATCTCTATGTAGTTAATCCAAGAAATTATTGTATGTCTCTTACAGTCTTTGAGATGGTCCATTCCATAATCACCTCTATCTTCTTGGAATCCATCATCAAACCTTCAATAGATATGATGTATTCCAAAAATTCCATCTTTGATTGATGAAATATACATTACAAGATGCAAGTCTAAATGCTCTCAAAAGATGATATTCATTAAATGTTGAAAGATAGTAGGTGCATTTGTTAATCTAAAAGGTATGATATTATATTCAAAATATCTATACCTTATTTGAAATGCGGTCTTCTATTGTCTCCTTCTTTGATCTGTACCAAGTTGTATGCTCCATAGAGATTTATCTTAATATAGATATTAATTTAGCCAAGTTGTTTCAAAAATCTTGAGATTAATAGTAGTGGATAACGATTCTTCACTGTTATCTTATCTAGTCTTCAATAATCAATACAAATAAATAAAGAACCATCATTTTTCTTCACAAAGAGTACAAATGCATCTACTAAAGATTTTGAATGCCTAATAAAGTTTTTTGCAAGATTTTTATCAATATAATCCTTTAATGCTAAAAGATCATTTTGAAAAAGGTTATAAATTTGGCCAAATGGTAGTTGTATTCCATCTTGAAGATCTATTGCACAATTGTATGGTCAATATTTTAATAATATATTAGCATTCTTCTTTTAAAAAACATCTTAAAATTTTCTATACTACTCTGGAATACTTGCCAATGAAATGATATCTTCTTTAGTTGAAGTTGTATAAATAACAAATAGTATAAATTCTTTGGCCAATCTTATAAAGATCCTTGCTCCAACAAATAAAAGCTTACCAACTTGTGACTTTTTATGAAGTTTTTTTTACAAAGATTTCAATTAGAAATATTATTCTTTGCAATCTCTAATTTATAAATGGATTATACTTTTTCAACCAAGAAATTTCAAAAATAATAAGATTTGAAAGAATTCTAATAACATCAAATATAATTTGGTTGTTATGATCTTCAAACAATACTTCTATAGGCATTGTTTTATTGGTGACACTATCAAAGGATAAAGGTTGTTCATCTATTATCTCTATATGAATAAATTTGGATTTTTGTACTAGAAGAATTTTATGAAGCTTAGCAAACACCTCATCTAAGAAATAAGTGAACATCCTTAAATCCAATAAGACAATTGTTTGAAGCTTCTAAGGATTAAAATACAAAAGAATTATAAAGCAACAAAAAAATTGAATAGAAAGAGAGAAACTTGAATATTTTTGCAATGTTGAATTGTTCAATTGCAAAATCCCTATTGTAATTGAATATCTTTGTTTTCCTGAACAATTGCACTTTTGATTTTAGTGATGTGTTGATTTTGTTTCTTCAAACAATTGTCAATCTTGTGGCCTTCTTTGTCACAATATAGGTATAAACTTTCTTCTATCTAACGCTTTTTTTCTTATGGATTAAGAGGTTTAATATATATTACATCAAATTGTATATCTTTTATTTCTGAATATGAATTCAAATTGTTTGCTGATATAGTATGAGTATGTTGGATTACATCTTGTCTTGCTGAAGTCTTTGAATGTTGATTTTGACGACATTGAAATAGTCAATTATCACATTTCACAACTTGGTTGATGACTTCATTAAGCAATTATAGATCCAAAAGTGATAATAACAAATCCTTCATATTATCTTTTAATTTCTAATAAAATTGACTCATCAAGGCTTCTTCATTTCAATTAATATCATATTTAAATTGCCTAAAATCAAATATATAGAGTGATGTAGAATGTGCTTCTTGTTGTAATGCTCAGATCTTAATTACTATTCAACAAGCCTTATCATATTTTCTAAATGCTTCTGCAAATGCTTCTATAAAAACTTCAAAGTTACTTAAAATTGATGATTTCTTTTCAAATAAGGGAGCAAACCATGATAATGCTTATTTTGTAAGCAAGGTACCAACCAATCTAATCCTTGATTCTTTTATCAAATAAATATCAGATTATAGAATTGTTATCAATTGAATTTGATTAACAATTCCTTAAAACTTCAAACGTGTACCATCATATTTCTTTGGAAGACCAACTCTAAGTTCCTTATATTTTTGAATAGGTAGATTTTCTTAGCACAACATAGGTAGCATTGCATCCTCAAGCATAGAAGTTGGAGGTGGATATAATCTAGATTGTGATATTTTTGATGTTACGTTGTCATGGTGAGAGTCTTAACTCTAAGAAACATTGGATCTTTTGTGCCTCTAGTTAATCAAGTACAAGATAAGATCCACAAAAGTTCATAAAATTGAAGAATTTATATTAAAAAAATATACTTTATTAATCCTAACATATTCTACCTTTAGAGAACTGCCATCAATTTTGCTCATAAATCCTAGGATATCACATCAATTAAAGCAAAATTTAAATATAAGATACTTAAAGAAGTAAAAAAGCAAATCCTAGAAATTTTTTGATCATATCTATTGTGGTTAGGGAGAACCACATTGTCAAAGTTATCCCTCCTTGTAACCTTTAATTCTAGACCCCCTTTGCTTCACACCTTTATTGCTCTTTTTGATCCTCTTGGTCAAAAAGACCTCTCAACCCATGTCTTTCCACCTCTTCAACCTTTTCCCTTAGACTAACTTACAGAAATTTCTCTTTCTAAGGTGAATTTTTATTCTACCTTCTTACTACTAATTTTCTACTAACTTTTCTTTTAATTTTAGCCCACAATATATAAGTTCAGATCTAAGAGAGAAGAAAATAAAGATAAAATAGATCTAAGATAAATAGAAAAAAACCTAATAAATAAAAAAAAAAAATTTAAATTAGATTAGAGATAAAAAGAAAAGAACCACAACCCTTTTCTTTTTTCATCCTTTCTTCTTCCAATCTTAATCTTTTTATTTTAACATATTCTTTTATGTCTTTCACACTATGTTTTAATTTACAATGCGACAATGTCGTTATGAAGTTTTGTAATAATCCATTTAGTTTTTCCTATTCTAGCAGATAAAATAGTAAAAGCGCTTATGCTAGAATGTAACTTGGACTTAAAAGATTTGGTCATATTAATATCTTGACCTCCAATCATTCTATAAAAAAAAAAAAAAAAAAAAAAAAAAAATCTTGAGCAGCTTCCATCACACTAGGAAGCTTCTCAAACTCCTTCCACTAATTATGAAGCTTCTTGAGTTATTTTCACCAACTAGAAAGCTTTTCAAGTGACTTTTATTAAGTAAAAAATCTCTAAAATATTCTAGAAGGTTTTATGAACTTCTAAAATATATGTCCCTAACAATGATAGTACTATTGCATAGTTTAGAAATCTCATTTTGAATTGTTTTTTGATTCATAGAGATTTTTTAAGGCTCAATTCTTAGGAGTAAATTGATATAACTTCAAATAAATTCTAAAATTAATAATTTATTTAAAAAATATTACATTGGATGAGATTGACTATGTTTTGATTGTAGATTATAAATTACAATAAAGTCACATTCTTCTTTAAGGTTCATTAGAAGGTTTAGATTGTTATTGGGTACCATTTTATTTTTTTGCTATCATATTATAACATGGCTATACAGCGAAAGAAAAAAAAAAAAAAAAAAAAAAAAAAAAAAATCTATATTATAGAAGAACTTAATTGAAGATTTAATAATAAAATTATTTTAAAAAATATAAATAAAAGATAGAGAGATAATTTAAAAAATGAATATTTATACCATCTTTTTATAAAAAAATCTTTTATTTACTTTGTAAGACCATGTATAAGACAAAACAAGGTAGATTAGCAAAAATAATACTATAGGCATCTTTAGATTAAATTAAAAAATAATTTTTAGTAAAAATTATCTAAGAAAATCTTAGATTGATATCTAAAGAAGGTTGGTTGTAAATTAAGGTTGAAACCATATTCTAAGGCACAAAACTACATGCCTATAGTAAAGAGGGTTCTTTTATTAATCAAAGAATGAGATTGAGAAGCAAACTTACTAGAATTTCTTTAAGCATTGATTTGGAGGTTTTTAAGTTTGTAATGATTTTAAGAGAGTTAGTCAGGGTTCTATTTGGGTGACTTTGGTTGTTGAAAAATAAAGTGGATTCACATTTTAAAAAATTTGTGAATATTATAATAGATCTATTAATAAAAATTTGTGAGTATTTTAATATAATTATATTTAATGATTGATATAAATTTAAGCTTAATCAAATAACTAGATCAAAGGTTATTGGAATTCAAGTGAACTTTGGTTTCAAAAATTAGATTTTGAGGATCAATAAGGATTTCTATGATTTTAAGCAATTCGCTATTTAGATTGAAATGGTTTTTTTTAAGCTAATAGTTGAGTTAGTTTTTAGTATTTTTATAAAATTTTAGAATATATGAATGGTACAAAAAGAAAAATTTATATTGGAAGATTGATATCAAGATTGGAGAAGGAGGATGGTCAATACTTGAGTGGATTAGGAGCTTTTTCTTCCAATTTATAAGTTCAATTTCCTTCAACTTTTATATGCTTGTTGTCAATTAGTAGATTGAAAAATGTACAAAATTTTAATCAAAATCAATGGTTAATTTAATAATTATTAAGATTTTAAATTTACTATTGGATTTGATTAAGATTTATTAAAATTTGATTAATATTTTATTAGAATTTTTTTAGGATATTTTAAAGATTTTATTAGAATTTTTTAAGATTTATTTAGGATTTTATTTCGATTTGTTAGAATTTACTTAGAATTTAATTAGGATTCAATTAAAATTTACTTTGGATTATTTTAGGATTTTATTAGAATTTGTTTAGATTCAATTATGATTTTTTTAGTATTTTTTTAGGATTTTTTTTATGATTCTTTACAATTTCTTTAGAATTTTTTAAAAATTTGTTTGAAATTTTTTATAAAAATTTTATGATTTTTGTAGGATTTTTTTATAATTCTTTTAGGATTTCTTTAAGATTACGTTAGGATTTGATTAAAGTTTGATTAGAATTATTTAAGGATTCAATTTGGATTTATTTAGGAATTTATTAGAATTATTATTTTTTTGATTAGTTACAAAGTATAAGTTTATCTTTCACAATCAAGTGCCTAGTGCATTCTCAAATAAGATGATACATAATATGACACCACATAGAATTGCTCTCCATCCATATACACTCTGCATATATAATTTAAAAAAAAAAAAAAAAAAAAAAAAAACAATGGTGATTGCAAAGACATTATCACTACTATCTATTATGCATAGTGTCTTTGTTGTTATGAGTAAGTGTTGTATGACATGGCCAAGGTTGCACTAAATGCATTGCAAAATCTCCACGCAAAAATCCTATTTCTATTATACTAAGCTTTGCACCTATATCTATCCTCTATTATACAAAAAAAATTAAAAAAGATTCTTAGAATATACTTCTTATATAATAGTTTTAAATTACATAAAGCATAAGAAGTATTAAATTTAAAACATACTTCTTATACTTTATGTAATTTTTTAGTTTATTAAACTTTAATTTAAAACCATATAATTATTTTATTTTTATTTTAATATTAAATTATATATAATAATTTAGATTTAAATTAAAAATTTAAAAAAATTAAAAATCTAATAAAAAAATTAAATTAGAAGATATTTTTTTTATTCAATTTATATATAATAAATATAAATTATTCTTTTAATTGTGATTAATTATTTTATTTTAATATAAATAAAATATTACATCTTTAAATTATTATAAGTGATATAGATTCTAAAAAAAATATATTATTAATTTGGTTTTTTTATTAAAAGATTTTATAAAAAATCTAAAAACAAAGTATAATGTTTATAAGCAATGACGTAATTCATACTACCAAAATTTTGGATAAAAGCAATGGTTAATGAAATGTACACACTTAATTAGTGCTCTATAAGAGTTTTTGCATTAATAATGCTTTAAAAAATAGAATTATAAAAAACCTTGTATTGTACATATAAAGATTTTTAGATATATTATATATGCAAAAATATTAGATACTATGAATATAAATTTAATTTATAAGATATCAAGTGTATATTTCTTAAGAATTGTAAAAAATCAAAGGATATATTTTGATCTTTTTTTAAATATATATTATTAATATTTTTTATAGTATATAATTTAAAAGAATAAAAAATAAAAAAATAAAAAATAAAAAGCTTTATTAAGAATTTTAAGATGCATTCAAAAAGAAGGTTGTTAAATTTTTAATATATTTATAAATTCTTTAAATCTTAAAAAATAGAATGTTCTTGATATAAAATAAAATTTACAATAAACTTTGTTAGTATATAGATTTTTCTTTGATACTTGTTAATTTTAATATTTTTATAATTAATTAATTATTCAATTAAAAAAATCTATAAAAATACTTTATTTATATATTAAGGAGGTTTTTTGGCTCTAAATTATATCTATATTGTGACTAATTTGTCTTTTGAGGAAAAGTGATTATTTCTATCTTCAATTAATATAATTTCATATTTCCATCTCAACCAATTTTATTCCTTCTTAATTTCTCATTTTTAAACTTTTATAATTAATAAAGTTTAATGGATGCCTATTCTTCTATTTTAAAAAAAAATAGAAGTAATAGAATTAGATAGAATTATGTTGAATAGATTATTTTTTTTTCAAAAAATATCAACAAAGTTTCTTAGTTGGCAAATTAAATCTCTAGATTCTTCTAAAATTGCCACATAGCTATAGAATTTTTTTGTAAAAGCTTTCAACCTTTTGGAAGATTACCATAAAAGTATCCTATAACTTGAATACTTGGTCCTTAAGCTTCATGGTCCTTAAAAAGTTTCTATATGATTTTCTTGTTTGCTAGTATATATAGAAGTAAGACTAAAGCCATCTTTAGTCTTTTAATTCCTTTCTTATACTTTACTCTTATTTCAAAATTCTTCAGTTTCTTTATACTTGAAAATAGCCATTTAATTCATTTATATTTTATTATTATACCTATTTTTTATTTATTGCCATATTTTTTTAATAATAGAAGAATATTTTTTAAAAAATATTTATTTAAATTCATATCATTAATAGTTTGATAAGACTACTTTATATAATATAAGAATTCTATATTTTTAAATTAAAAATAAATTATATATTTTCTTTTGAACAATCAAAATATTTTAAAGGTTATAGATTATCTTTTTTCAAATTGATATTACTTCTATAATACTATTTTTTTTTTTAGTTAATTATTAATTTATTATATTTATATCATAAGAAGTAGAAATTTAAAAAATTATTATAATACAAATATGAGAACAAATGAAGTAATTAAAATTCACCATGTATTAACTTTATTTATTACCTCAACCAACATTAGAAGTGATTAATTAAGAAGATAAAAAAATAAGAAAATTTCTTCAATAAATTTATTCTTTCTAATAGCTTATAATAATATAACTACATCTACTAAAGAATAAAAAATATATATCTATTAGAGAAGTTTGATAGTATAAAATTAAAATATTAATATTTTATTAATGAAGTTTAATTTATTAATAAGGTCCAACTATTCAATTATCTTATTCAAACATTTAAGTTAAATTTATTTAAGTATTATATAAAAAAATTATTATTTTTTATTTTAATTATTTTTAGAATGAATAGATATAATATTAGATAACTTAGATATTTCTAATGTAATTTTAATTTATATAAAAATCATGATAAAATTTAATTTTTAGTTTAAAAAAATTATAAAATAATACTTTAGTTCTTTAATATACTTATAATAATTAATTTTATTAATTCAGATAAAAAAATTTAATACAAAATATATACATATTAATATTATATAACTCTAAACTCTTACAATGTGTCAAGGATAAGGACATGAATCATAAAAGAACAAAATATACTCTGGTGTTACCCCAAATCATTCAAAAATAATATAGTATTAAAACTAAAATGGCTATTGCCAAAGACAAGAAGATTAGAGATTCTTGAAACAAGACTAGAAATAAGAAAGGTGTTGACAAGAGTAAAGAAGACTTTACTCTTGTCTTTATATATACTATCTATTTAAAAACTATACGGCAGTGTTCTACAGCACCTCCAACATATGTCCAACTTATAAGACACATGTCAAACTTACAACTCAAGTTTCTTATATGAGCGCCCACATACTTAGATTGTTCAACAAGCTATCAACATGTGCAACACATGGCTAACTTGTTCCATAAGCTATCAACATGTGCGATACATGGCTAACTTATTGGCTAAGTTTCTAGCCTATCAATCATTTATAGACATGTATAAAGGTGAATCCACTGTTATATTATGTGTTGTTCTGTTTGGGAATGCGTCGGGCATCTGGTTGTAGAGGGTGAAGTTGCAGTTCAAAAATATCCAAAAATCCTTAATATCACGGACACAAAATATAGACTAAAAGTCTAAACAAGAAGTTCAAGAAGAATTGGCAAGAATTAGGTTAATCAGATGAGTACAAGAACAACAGCAAAGAGGTGAACTAGAGTTCCAAGAGATGTGTTGTCGAGACTGAAGAACTCTTCAGCCTTGATTCCAATATATATTCCTATCTGAGAAGCTTCTCAAGCAACTTCTACCAACTAGGGAGCTTCTCAAGCAACTTCTATTAATTAAGAAGCTTCTCAAATAACTTCTATCTACTTGGAAGATGCTAGAAGGTTCTGGAAGGTTCTAAAGAATTCTAAGTACCTTTTAAAATATTCTAGAACATTCTAACAAATATGTCCTTGACATCACCTCATCCTCTAGCTTCAAGGTCTTTGAGAAGCTATTTGAGACGTATGCTTATAAACGCAGGAAATCAAAGATTTGGCGCATAGTCTCTACAATATACTCCCAGTTGTTGTTTACAAGGTAGATGATTCATGAGTCCTTGTAGCCATCGGTAATGACTAATACCTTCCACTTGAGACCATGCCTGAACTTTTGTGTCTTCATTGTAGAAGCGGCCTAAAAATATTATTTTGCCACTACCTTCATGCACTAGTTTAGTTTCAAAGACAATCACGAGTGGCTTGCTACTTGGTATTCTTCGATGTCTTCTTGATTTTTCTAATTCTTCATCTCAAGGTTGACATCGTGAGCTACTCGATTGAGATGGCATCACTAGTACAGTATCCTCATTCTTACTAGCCATATCTAAATATATACTTTGAGATTAGATATCTTGATACTATAAGAAAGCAAAATGCAACAAGTTATATTTCAATAAGACCTTGATCCTACTTATATACATTCCTTTGGAAAAGGCTTCATCTTCATGTTTCATTAGTGGCCGATTTTTGATTTATCAAGATATCATTGATGAAATTACTGTACCTTTTGTAATGTATTTGTTATATTTTTTGTTGGCTCCCAAGTCCGCTCATTTATATCATAGCCACAATAATGAATTAAATATTCCAACTTCTTCCGTCTCTGTCACAAATCAAAGACTTGTTCTACCTCATATTCTACGTGGTCCTCGATTTCAACACAAGGTGGTGGTGGCTGTATCTATCTTGGTGAAGTTGATTCACTATAAGCTTCTAGAAGAGAAACATAAAAGACTGGATGTACCTTCATAGATGTGGATAGTTTCAACCAATAAGCCACCGGTGTCATGGTAGAGAAAATTTGCCTCAAAAAAGCGTTAAGCTTCTAGCTGCCACTAATTACTCAAGCAAGATCCAAGTATAATAAAATCTCCAAATTTATATAAAATATTTCTTCATATGGCTATTACATCCAATATATAAGCCTTATTTCTTCAAACCTCTCAAAACATAACAAATGCTCTAAAATCCTCATTCCCTTGTGAAAAGGGAATTTTTACCAAATTTCAATAATCTATAACTTTTAATCCAATTGTCTATATCCACTCCAAATTTACATGAAGTATTGATGTATTTTTCACAACTATCACTACAAATTTCAACCGTTGATTCATTATCGATCTTTAGATATTGCCAAAATCCAAGCAATAGCTTCAAACCCTTATTTATAAATATTTATGTACTAAATTATTTATATCTCACAGTCTAAAAGTCCAAATGCTATGAAACTTTGATATATAGCTTCTTAGCATAATAATACACCGTTTTAAAAAGTTTGAGACAAAAATTCGTCTAGAATCTTAAAATATGGCAAATCCCATCACTATCAACAAAATAGTCTATTTATTGCCTTGGAATTCGATCTACTGTCTTTGACTCCCAATATCTCCTTCTTTAGAACTTCAAATATAATAACTCTTCTATATTAAATGTAGAACTTGAATTCACCTCTCTAGCCGCACCTCTTGATTTCTAAAAGCTCTCATACAACTCCTTTAATCTTCAAAAGAGTGGCAATAGATACAATTTGTATGCCCTAACTTCAAGCACCTACTCTTCCCTCATTACAATTCCAAATCCGTTGATTTTTATACCAATATTATAGCCCAAAAAGCAAGCTTTCTAATCCTACTCTTTGATTTTCGAATCTATCCTTAAAGTCGCCAAAATCCTTGTTAAGGTTGCAGATGGCCTCCTCAAAGCCCATTGGGCATGGTATTTGACCAATAGCAATTACAAGTAGCTCAAGACTCGTATAAAGCTTTTGAAAATAAATTTTAGAAGGATTTTCTTGGTTTTCAAATTAGACATAAGGTTTGGCTCTTGCGACAAAACATCAAGATTACTTGACCTTGCGATAAGTTGGATTATAGGAGGTTGGGACCATTTTGCATTCAAGAGCAAATCAATCTGGTGTCGTACTGTAATTGCTAACAGTATGTAAAATCTACTCAAAATGCATAATATGTTTATAAGTTTAGATATGTGTTAGAATGGTTAGTAAAATAAAACTTTGTACTATTATGTTACCATTGTTCAAGATCAAAGAATCCTTGACATCACCCTTACGGGCTTTTACAACCTCTGCGAATTCCAAAGCGACCGTGGTCTTCAGTATCTATGGACTTCATTATAGATTTGCTACCTTCTGCAATATTTGATGCTATCTATGTGGTGGTAGATCGATTTATGAAGATGGCACATTTTTTTCCATACAGAAAGACAACTTCTAGTGAAGAAACAGCAAGATTGTTTATTTACAATATATATCGGTATCATGGTTTATTGGATGACATTATTTCGGATGGAGGACCTCAATTTATATCAAAGTTTTGGAGGTCACTTTTTGACATATTGAGGATAGATATCAAATTCTCTTGTGCCTTCCATCCTCAAATCGATGGTCAAACAAAGCGAGTTAATTAAGTCTTAGAGCAATATCTACGATGTGCGATCAACTATCAACAAGACAATTGGACTATATATCTACCATTGGCGGAGTTTGCATACAATAATTTGGTCCATGCTTCAATTCAACAAACACCTTTCTTTGCAAGTTATGAATATTATCCAAAACTCGATTTGTTGGATAAATTCAAAGATGAAAATCTAGTAGTTGAAGATCTTACAAAGTATTTAATAGAGATCCAGACCACCTTGAAGCTTCAAACCTCACCAAGGCTCACAAGTAGTGTATATAGGTGTCTTAGAGGGGCCACAAGGCCTTAGTCTTATCCTCCTACCTACATCCAAGGTGCCACAACCCATATGGGACTTGTACACCTCGAGCTACTACTGCAAGTTTGATTTTGACTCTTTCTTAGTGAAATTTATAAAGAATGTGGAAAATTGTGCTAGCTTTCTATCAAGACATTTCTTGTAGCATTTGGAGTTGGAGAGCAAAAGTTGTGAGCTTGAGAGTGGGAAAGGGTTTGCTGCCACCTGACAAAGAGGGGCAGAGACTTTGTTCAACCACCTAAGTCGGACAGTCTCTTCAATCTTTTTGATATTTTAGGTGCTTATAGCAGCTTGCGTAAGCTTTCTACAAAACAAAAATCAATACATTTAGAGCTTTGATGAAAGTTTTATGAGCCATGAAGTGTCAAAGAGAGCAAATTGTTGCTAGGGTTTGAAGAGTAGAATCAACTAGCTACAAAATCTGGAGTTTGAGAGGCATGCATGCAAAATTTTAGGGCAAGCTAGATGATGGAGTGAGCTTTCTAAAAAGCTATTGCATGTCCAATTTGGAGAAGGGAAGTGATCACAACAAAGGCTGAAGTGAAGAGGAGCTTTGCTGCCTTTGCATTTGCTTGGAAATTTTAGCGCCTACTTCTTTTAGCCATAACTTTTAAATGGTAAGTCATCTATTTGTGAAATTTTGATATATTTTACAATGGATTATTGGCTTTCCATAGGCTATAAGCACGCTTGATTCGACCTTTGGATGAATTTTTAGTGATTTATTTAGTTTCAGCTTGTTGTATAACTTGTATTCCTCATATGCGGTTGTATTTTGAGGTATACTTGAATACATACACACTTTGCTTATACCTTTTATACAAGTATATATACTTGTATCTATATCAAGTATTTATACAAGTATTTTATAAGTATTATACATAATATTTGTACAAGTATTTATATAAGTATTATACCAAGGATTATATAAGTATTATATCAAGTATTTATATAAGTATTTTATAAGTATTATATATAATATTTATACAAGTATTTATATAAGTATTATACCAAGGATTATATAAGTATTATACAAATATTTATATAAGTATTATTCAAGTATTTATACTTTATATTTGAAAAGACTTGTACAAGTATAATACAAGTATAATTTGAAAGCTTGAACAAATATTGTGCAAGTATAGAAGATACTTGTACAACTTCCTCTCATGTTCCCTGCTAGTTCTAGTAGTAGCTAGGAACTCGGCGTTTTTCCAAGGCGAATTCTCTCTACCCGACAGCGTATAATCCCACATCCCAAAGTTTTTATAATACCAACTTCACATGACCCTCACATTCTTGAACATTCTTAGAATAGATCAAAATATCATCGAGGTAACAAACAACAAATTTGTTCAAATACTCTCAGAAAACATCATTTATCAAATGTTGAAATATAGCTAGTGCAGTGGTCAATCTGAAAGGCATGACATTATATTCAAAATGTCCATACCTCGTCCGAAACTTTGTCTTCCATTCATCTTCCGCCTTTACTTACGGCTCTACGAAGATCTATCTTGGTGTATATTTTGGCTTCACCAAGTTGTTGCAAGAGTCCGGATATTAGTGGTAATGGATATTGATTCTTCATAGTGATCTTCTTCAAGCCTTGATAATCCACGCACATTTGTAATGAGCCATCTTTTTTTTTCACAAAGAAGATAGGTGCATCTATTGGAGATTTAGAATGCCGAATGAAGTTCTTCGCAAGATTCTCTTCAATGTAATCCTTCAATGTTGAGAGCTTGTCTTGTGATAAATTATAGATTGGGCCAAATAGTGGTTGTGCTCTCTCTTAGAGATCTATAGCATAATTGTACGGTTGATGCTTCGGTAGCATGTTAATATTTTTCTTCTCAAAGACATCCTTGAATTCTTCATATTGCTATAGAATAATCAAAGTCGGAGTCGAATCTTCTCAAGTTGGTGTTGCAAAGATGACAAGAGGTGTATTATGCTTGGCTTCCTTCATGAAGGCCCTCGCACCTATGAATAAAGGTTTGTTACTAGATATTATCTTGGCAGGTTTCACCTTCAAGGATTTTGTTTGAAATGTCACTTTTTACAACCTCCAATCTATCAATGGATTATATTTATCAAGCCATGATAGCTCCAAAATGACTGGACATGAAGGGATCTTGATAATATTAAACATAATGTTACTTTCATGATTTTCAAGATGTACCTTCAACGGTTTAGTTACATAAGTAACATCGCCAAAAGACAAAGATCAACCGTCTATGACTTCTACATGGATAGACTTTAGTTTCTTTACAAGAAGAAATTTGTGAAGCTTGGCAAACTCTTCATCTAAAAAGCAAGCAGATGCTCTTGAGTCTAATAGAGCATTGATTTGCAGTTTTTGAATATCAAAAAATAAAGGTATCATAAAGCAATAAAAAGGTTGAGCTGAGATAAAGGGACCTTGATTAATTTGGGGTGTTGAGATGTCCAGCCGCACGGTGTCGCGGTGAGAGTCTTAGCCCTAAGAAATAATGGGTTTTTTTTGCCTCTAGTTTCTCAAGTGCAAGATGAGATTCATAAAGTTCATAAAATTGAAGAATTTATATAAAAACATACTTTATTAATCCTAACAAATTCTGCCTTTAGAAACCTACCTTCAATTTTGCTCATAAATCCTAGGATATCATATCAATTGAAGCAAAATTTGGACACAAAGTACTTAAGAAAGTAAAGAAGCAAATTCCATAAACCTTTTGATTATAGCTCATGTGGTTAGAGAGAACCATGTTGTCAAAGTAACCCCTTCATGCTGCCTTTGATTCTAGACCCTCTTTGCTTCACACCTTCATTGCTCTTCATTAAAGAAGATCTAAGTGCTAAAATTTGGTAGGCTTATAGCTTATCTCATGTTGTAAACACTCTCCAAATATTGCTCCAAGAGCCTTCTCCAAACTTGAGTTATAGGTTCCATCCTTCTTCTTTAATTTTGCCTTCTAACAACTTTGGATCTGACCACAATTTTCCTTATAACTCCTCGAATATAACTCCAATAGCAATCATTTTTTACACAACTTAATAGACTCATATATCTACAAACCTCAACAAATTTTACTCAAAATAATACTCTGATCACAAAGATATGCTCCCTCAAACTTCACTGATTTGGAGATATATCCCTGTCACTTTGAAAGAGCATAACATTTTATTTATAAGACTAATGAGTATCAAACTTACACTCATCTCTTTCTTAACTTACATAGATCATTTCTATCAAATTTCACACTCAAATTCGTCTCTTAACTCCCTTTATACTCCAAAAAATCCACACACATGCACTGCCTATACAAACCGTCAACCCTACCTTCACTCTATTTCTCTTTTCATTCAAACTGGTTACAATTTCACTCATAACTCTTTTCTCAGAGGTCATATTGACTTGAGATTTTGATACAAAGTAGTTAACTCTATAAGAAAGAAAATCCCAACAAATTTTACTACTAAACTCTAAGTGGTTTCCAAGAACCAAGGCCCGAAATTTAATAACCCTCATTGCCCTAGTCTTAGACACTTGCTACTTTGATGACTCATATCTCTCTTGATACTTAATCAAAAGACATGAGAATTGTCTCTATGAGTTTTTTACCTTGTCTACTACAAACCTACAAAAACTTGCATCTAAAATCCTCTCTAAGCTTCTTCTATATACAAAAATATATACTGCCTATAAAAAAAATCCTATGCCTTCCAAAAAAACTCTCCTCCTTCTTCTTCACGACCCTTCCTTGTCATCTCCTTCCTGGTATTCTTTATCCTCTTGATCAAAAAGACCTCTTAGCCTATGTCTTTTCCACTTCCTCAACCTTTTCTTTTTTACTAACTTGAAAAAATTTCACTTTTCAAGGTAAATTTCCATTGTATCTTTTTACTACTAATTTTCTATCAACCTTTCTTCTAATCTTAATCTTTTTATTTTGATACATTCTTTTATATTTTTCACACTATGTTTTGATTTACAACATGACAACGGTCCCTATTGTGGCTAGGCATCCTTGTTTTTTGTATGCTTGTGCTCCTAAGTTTTGTTGTTCAAGGCGTCTATTTTCTAAGACAATTTCTAACTTTATGGCTTGCTTCTCTACAATATAAGCACAAATTTTGCTCAAATTATCACTTCTTTTTTTCAGCTATGAGGGGCTTAAAATATACCATATTGATTTGCATGTCTTCTGTTTCAGATTGAGCTTCCACACTCTTGATAGGAGCAGCCGAGTAGAACTAGTTTCCTCATGGATATCGTGTAACTCTAGAATAATAGTCTTGTCGTCGTTGAAAAAGTCAATTGTCACACTTCACCACTTGGCTGATTGCTTCATTGAGTGTTTGAGGATTGGATAGAGAAAGCAATAAATCCTTCACATCATCTCTGAGTCCCCAATAAAATTGACTCACCAGTGTTTCTTCTTCCCAATTGATATCACAGGCAAGTTGTCTGAAGTTCGATGAGTAAATAGATACAGAGCGTGATCCTTGACGCAAAGAACAAATCTTGGTGGTTTTCTTCTGAGCCTTATCATACTCTCCAAATGCCTCCTCAAATGCTTCTAGAAAGGTCTTAAAATTACTCAACATAGAAGACCTTTTCTCAAATAAGGGGGCAAATTAAGACAAAGCTTGTCCAGTGAGGAATGTCTCGACTAATCCAACTTGCAACTCCTCGATTGATTAGCATTCTGGTTGCAAGAATGTTACCAATCAAAATTGATTTACAAAACTACAAAATTTTGATCGGATATTATCAAACTTCTTTAGGAGACTGACTCGAGGCTCTTTGTACTACGCTGTAATAAAATTCTCACGTTGAGATGTAAATGGCAGTACTTCACTAGCTAGAGGTGGTTGTATTGTAGTCTGAGCCTTTTCCACTCTTATAGCTCTAGGGAGCTTAGCAAAATTTCCTTCAATTTCAACAATTGTAATTGCTAGAGCGTTAAGAGCATTTATGATCACATCTAACTTTGACTCCAAAGATTCTACCATGTTAACATTTTTTCTACCAACCATGCTGAGTAAAGAAGAAAAAATCAATACTGGTCCAAAGAAGGGTAATCTGCAACCCTTAGAATGCTCAAGTATTTTCAAAGAGAAAAATAGTCCACTCTCTACTTTAAAGAATTAAGCTTTGATATTGATAGAAGGATAGTCTTGACAAGCTGTCATGGATGCAAAATATAAATTAAAAGTCTAAATAAGAAGTTCAAGAAGAACTAGCAAGAATTAGGTTAATCAGATGAATACAAGAACAACTTTAGAGAGGTAAGTTAGAGTTCCAAGAGATGTATTATCAAGACTGAAGAACTCTTCAACCTCGACTCCAATATATACTCATACCTAGGAAGCTTCTCAAGCAACTTCCACCAATTAGGGAGCTTTTCAAGCAACTTCTACCAACTAGGAAGCTTCTCAAGCAACATCTATCTATTTAGAAGAGGCTAGAAGGTTTTGGAAGGTTATAGAGAGTTCTAAATATCTTCTAAAATATTCTAGAAGGTTCTAACAAGCATGCCCTTGACACTTAATAGGTTTCATCCGTATAAGAAGAATATGATTAAATATCAATACAAGGGTACTTAAGTCAATACAAAGTGCTTAAAAACACTCTTTTTCATAACTTCATCTATATATAAATCCCAATTGCTTTGTTACTTGTCACAATCAAGCAACTAAGATTTCTCTTTATAAGTCCTAGTTTTATTCAGTAAACTTCAATAAGCTATAACTCTTAATCTAACTATCAACTTGATATGAAATTTTCTATACAAATGTAAATATAAGTCTTCTATATGTTTAGAAAATTTCAATCCAATCTAACTTACAAATTGTAGAAAATCAACCAAAATCCACACTAATGTTACTTGGCCACTGGCTTGAAGGTTGATGTAGATATCTCAGTGATAAATTTTTCTTTTCCAACTATTAATTTTAGCTAAAATTTGATGTATAGCTTGCTATTTAAGTCTTCTAAGATTATACCAAATTTCACATTAATTTGACTCGTAGATCTTTAGATATTGTAGAAATCCTAAACAATCCTAAACTACCAATTTCTAGTACTTCTTTGTACTAAAGATCAAATAAGTCCTAATTGCATTATTAGATTGCTACAAATTCTTACTCAATCTTAACACACTCAATCATCCATACATCATCAAATTTTTAATTATAGATGTCACTTCAATTGCATACAATAGCCAAAAGTACTGGTTCTAACTTTATTGTATAAAAACTTAATTCCTAATACAAGCTTGACTTTAGATAGTAATTGCTAAGTCTTTGTAAACCCTCTGAAAACAAGCCTAATGTCTTTGGAGCAAACTTGAAGATAACTCTTCAATCTTAGTTGCTAATCTCCAAATAACTTGACCCTCTATCTTTGGTGGCCGTTCTTGTAGCTAAAGGTCTAATTTTGATCCTATCCTATATATGGTTGATCCCCGGGTATCAATCTAATTTATTCTAATGTATATAGTACAGCTATGCGCTTGGTTCTAATCTAGAACCATAGAGCCTCCAGATCACAAAGGTTGCAATCGGTTGGAAGTTAACCAATTTGATTGATACGTGCAATTTAAGAGGCTATTTAAGGATTTTCAACCTTGATCCTAGCCTCAACTTAATCCTAGTATCAACCATATTAATAATTTACTTCTTCTATCCTTATTTTATTAACTTATGGCTTTTTAAAAGCAGTGAAAGAATTTCTACAACCTAGAAGAAAAATTTAATAATTAAATTTTATTTATTAGCTATTAAAATAAGATAATAATCTAAGAGGCTTTCATAAAATCTTTTTTAAGTATCTTAAGTTCCTATTAAATTAAGATATTTGGATATTAAATAGAAATCACTATTGTTCATGTTTTTCACCACATAAATGTATTATAATATGACATCTACCCCCTCTGAACCTGCACATTCTCTAATATGCGCCAAACAAACCGTATGTCATAGTTGGCATTATACCATCTCTTCATTTTCTATATTAAGTTTTTTATCATCATATTTCTCATTCATTTCAATATAATTATCTTCTTCAAAATCATTGATATCTTCAACATCATCCTCCATATTGATTTCCTCATCTTGTCTTTTAAAAATCTTCACTCGCTTCTCAGCAATATGTATTTTCAACCTTCTACCATCCAACTCCCTCAATGAATATGTGACATTGTCATGGATTATTACCACTATATACAGTCCAAACTAACATTTTAAAAACTTTCGTAAAGTACTATGCTGGTTATTTAAACTACCGTCATAAACAAGCACTTAATTACCTTTTTCAATTGTTATCATTTATCAAACTGAGCCTTATTCTTTAGCCTTGGTTCTTGTAATCATTTTAATGCTAATTCCACATCTTTTGATTTTCGTTCAAGTTATCAAATTCTAATAGCCAATAATTCTTTTCTTGTTAATCCATCTTTCCAAGGTAGCATACTCTAAGTTGGTACATGTTTTTCAATTTGCATAGTAGGTTTTTGACTTGTCATGAGTTCCACTGGCATATATCCCGTTATTAAATTATGTGTTGTTTGATCAGCCTATAATGCATAAGGTAGAAGTTGAGGCCATTTTTTTATTCTTCCATTACAAGCTTTAACTAAGGCTTTTATAATTGATGGGTATCCATATTCACTCTTTGCATCCCCCTCTAGATTATAAACAATAATCAATGATAATTTAATTCTGCATCTTTTAAAAAATTCATGAGCTTCATATGCATCTAATTCTTGACAATCTGCAATGATCTTTTCCACACATCTATAGCAACAAATAACCTCCTCAAGTAAAAATCTATAGATTTCTTTTATAGACTTTGTTCTTAATGCCTTGTCTTTGACTTGGTTTGATAAATCTTCATAAGCCAAAACTAAATACCTCATTTGCCATAATCCCATTGGAATAATAACCAAATCCACAATCCATTTAAAATAAATAGTCAAAAGATATGTTGGATGTAGACCATCTCAATGATATATATTTAAATACATTTGATAAGTTATACAAGATTTTGCAAATAAAGCCACATCTCAATATATATTCTTCTACCAATATTGTTCCTTCAATTTAGCAAAAGTAACTCAAATTCCTCTATGCCCCGCGGATAAACTATCATGAAATTCCTTGAATAGTTTTTGTTTATCTTCTTTGATACCTACTATTTGTTGCGGCATTCTAATATTTGATTTTGGCCTCTTCTATAGAAATCCTCCTTGTAATATAAACTTGTATGTCTTTTTTTTTATTTGTTTAAATTTTTCAATTGACCAATTAATATGCTTGGTTAATGTGATCAAATAATGTCTAGTATCTAATAACTCATATTTATAATTTTTTTCATGAAATGACTTATCTTCTTTATTCAATTGTGAAATTGAATAAAACTTTGTATCCACATTATGAATATCTTCAATGATCTCATCTTCTCTATCATATTTTGTTAGAGATAGCATATCTGCTACCGGATTATTTTTTTCCACAACATGTCTAAATTCTAGATTTAATGACTTAATATAAGCAATCCACCTCAACATTGCAATATCCAGTGTTGTACAATTAATAAGCATCCCAAGTAAAGGCAAACAATCTATTTCAATCACTATCATTGTTCCAATTAAAAAATCCTTTTTAGCTTTCATAGTTGAAAAAACTCTCCATAATTCTCTTTTCACTTGTGGATATGCATGCTAGCAAGTACTTAGAACCTTAGTCTCAAATTAAACTACAAATCTATGTCTATTTGAATCATCTTGATCTACAATCCATCCAATAGCAATTAGACTAATATCCACTGTAAGAATCACTAGTCTATTGTACTTACAATCAATTTTTTTTAACAATAGAGGTGATGTCAATAAATCTTTGCATTCCTTTGATATGCTTTTTTTCTCATTTAAATCAATAATCCTTGCGTAATAATTCATATAACAAATGTGTTATATGAGCTTAGTGAGGAATCCAAATATGATAAAATACACATGCATCTAAAAACCTTTGTATCTTTGTTAAAGAAGTGCAATCTTCTTTCATTCTCCCAATTGCACCAACATTAGTTAGATCTGGTTTTCTTCTATAAAATCCACATAAATATCCAATAATTACAACTTCTTGTATTCTAAATATAGATTATACATCTAATAGGATAAGATGAACTTCTTCAAGCCAAGTCAATATTTTTTTATAATCTTATATATGATCAATAACATACTTGCAACATCTTCTCTTATCTAAAATTTCATCCTTGTCCTCTTCTTTGGACCCTTTTATAGAAACATCATCTAAAAAATGCAATCTTCTTAGGAATAAAATCTATTAACACCTTCTTCATTCCGTTCATCATATGTACAATTGAGTTAGTAGCACTTTAAGGAAGAGTACATATTCTAACTAGTTCAAGTGGTATTCTCATCATTGTCATGTCTCTATTCTCTATTGCAAGTTGAAATTGGTCATAGCTTGAATACAAATCACCTATTAAATAGATTGCCCTTCCTGCAATGTTTCAGCAAATTCATCTACTATTGGTCCAATTCATGTATTCTTGATAGTCACTGTATTTATTGATTGTATATCTAGAATAAATTATAATGATCTATTTTTTTTAGGCATTATAAATCATTGACTAGAATATGATACAAAAGAGGGCTTTAGAATCTTCATCTTCATCTTCTCTTTCAATAATTCCATTAAACTTGGCAAATATGCCCTTGGTATTGGAATTGGCCTCAAATTCCAATGCACATGTGGTATAGTGAAAATAACTAGTGGAGTTACTACATTTGGATCTACACATCCAATTTTATGAGATTCAAAGACAAATGATTTACCTCGTTTTATTAACATTTCTTTAAAGTACTGAATTTCTTCTAATAATAAAAAACCATTAGAACCAATTCTTAATTCCTCAAAAGTTTTTTTAATGAATTTGTGTCCAATATTCCTTGGATCCCTTAAATTCTTTTTCCTTGATACTTTTTTCATTTGTTCTTTAGAATCTTTTGGCAAAGATTTGGCAACATATTTCACCTTCTTATTTATTGTCTTATATTTTATTTCAATTATAATCTCTAGTCTTTAAAAAGATTCAAGTATAGAATAAATTTCTCTTGAATGAATTTGTACAACCTTATTATCATCTTTTAATCCAAATGATATAATTAATTCCAAAGAATCTTTTAATCCATTTTCTTTATAAATACCAAAAATCCTTTCATCATCCTTTAGTGTCTCCAATTCACATAATTCTTTTTTAATATCACATAGTCTTTTCTTTTCTTTTCTTTTTAAATTTGTGACTTTTTTATACCTCCATTTTTAAAAATATCAATAAAACTTGTATCAAAGGCATCTATATCTTGTAAGAGTACCTCCTCTTCTATACCTCTATAATCTCACTTTATAGTGGTATTCCTCAAAAATCCATAAATTCTTCAACAACCTTTAACAATGGATTATCTCTCAATTTGTCTTGATTGCGTTCATAATTTGGAGGCACAGTCAAAAATTGTACTCTTCTTTTTCCATCTTCACTACAAATCCGTGCATAAGCTGAACCATCATCAAGCATTTTTGTTTCCATCTGAGTTACAATAATAAATGATTGTTCCAAAATAAAAAGATAAGGTGTTGTATCTTGAATAAAAAAAATTTGCTCTATTATAACATGACCAATCCAAATTTTTACATTTGAGTAAGCACCATACAATTCACCTTCTATATTATTAGCTGTCCATATTATCCATCTATGCTCCATATCAATTCGTCACTTTTATTTTATATAAAGATCCTTAGACATAAGATTTATTTCCAAATAGTAATCAATCAAAGCAACAACTAGCTCATCTATATCTCCAATCTTCACTAATGCCTCTACAGTTGCTTTAGTCCAATGCTTTTTAATATAATGGCTCAAAATTTCTTTTTCCTTATTATTTGGATTATCAAAATGTGCTCTTTGATTATAATTCCTTCCTCCACTTGTTGATTGTTTGATTGAATTGTCAATTTCATCTTCTTCATCCTCACATATGTATGCATCAATAGCATAATTTGATCTAACTTCACCCATTAATTACCTCTTTCGCTTAATACTGTCAATAATGACATCATGAAATTCTTTCTTTGTAATATCTAAAATCTCCTTCAATTTAAATTCAACTTTAGCATTGAGCACACATTCTTCAAGCATCCTCTTTAAATTTGTTGTTATTTTAATATCAAAGAGAAGTTTATAAGTCATAGATTTTTTTTTTTTTTTAAGTATTTTAATTTTTTTTTTAATGATATTGATGTATCTTTTGTTGGTAATTCTTGTGAAGCCATCTCACGAGCCTTATCTCCTCAAATTTGCTTCTTTGAAGAATTTTCTTCTCTTGTCTCATTAGAATCCTGTCTTTTCTTTTTTTTCTATCAAGGCTTCATATTGGCTCTTAGCAATATAAGTATGTACTGATAAAGCTTCCACAAGATCCTCTCAATCCATAGTTTCACAAATTATTACAACAGTCCTCAATAAAGCTTTTCATCGCATCTTTTTTTTTATACATTATAGAAATGGCAGAAGACCAAAGTCTACTTAGTTCAATACTTCTAAAAAAATCTCAGTTGCCATTATCATCTACTCTAGCACCATAACTTCTAACTTCTATCATTGCAATCCTATTTGCTGCCAAATAATCTTTAATAAGTGTTTTTATACTTTCTTTATCAAAGTTAGTTTGGAAAAAATCACTAGTATATTTTAATGCTATTTTTCCATCTTTCTAAAAAATAATACCTTTTTGTACCATTTCATTGAATTCACCACAATCCTATCAAGAATGAAAATCATCATCACACCAAATACATCTTTGGACATACGCTTGCTTAAAAATAGCTTTTGAATTCATTGTAGAAGTTTTCTCCATAAGCCTTGCAAGTTTAATTTGAAGATCCCGCATTTTGTATATAAGTTCTTCAATTCTCACATCTTCTTTCTTTGATGTAGTTGTTGAAGGTTGAACAATAAATATTGTTGATTGTGAAGTAGATACTTGAGATTTATATACTTGCATAATTCTTTAAATATCAATCCTATCCTTTCTTCTTTCTTTTTTTGTAAGTAATTCCATTATATCTTCAATTTCTTTCCATTTTGTTGTCAATCCTTCATCCTCTTCTTTATCCTTAAGAAGAATTTTTAACCTTTCTTGCAATTCTCTATGAGTTACTTGAAGAAATAATTCAATCTTATTTGGTGCCAAGATTATCTTTTCTATTTTTGATAATTGAAAATATTATTTCTCAAACTCCCTTAATAATTCAATAGCTTATAATTTTTTATTAGGGTGCTCAATTCATTCAAAAAATGATTTTTTAGTGACCCGATTAGAGTCTTTTAAGAAATGCTTATCTTTTAATGCGTGACAGAATGTTTCTCAAGAACTTCCAAATTGTCTTATAATTGATTTTACATATTTTTTTATCTTCGGCATCATAGTAAATTCAAATAATAAAATCATATCATTTTTAGAAACTTGATTCAATTCCATTTTCTATACATAACATCTTAAATAATTAGAAATATCTCTTCCATCAAACTGGTTGATCTTGTTAACCATTGCTTATAAAACTTTAATTGCCAAAGCTTCCTTGTAATCATTATCCTGTTTCTATTGCATAAACAATGTAAATACTTAAAACATACTTGTAGTATTTGGATCCAGATACATACCTTATCCACCAAAAGAAAATCCACTTGAAGCTCTATTTGAAGATCTACTTGAAGCGCCATCCAAAGCTCTATAAAAAATTCCAAATTTTTTACTTATATTGTATTATGTGTTTTACTTATATTGTGTTATGTGTTGTTCTGTTTGGAAATGCGTTGAGCACGTGGCTGTAGAAGGTAAAATTGCAGTTCACAAATATCCAAGAACCTTTAATAGGTTTCATCCATATAAGAAGAATATGATTGAATATCAATATAAGAGTACTTAAGTCAATACAAAGTGCTTAAAAACACTCTTCTTCATAACTTCATCTATATATAAATCCCAATTGCTTTGTTACTTGTCACAATCAAGCAACTAAGATTTCTCTTTACAAGTCCTAGTCTTATTCAGTGAACTTCAATAAGCTATAACTCTTAATCTAACTATCAACTTGATATGAAATTTTCTATACAAATGTAAATATAAGTCTTCTATATGTTTAGAAAATTTCAATCCAATCTAACTTACAAATTGTAGAAAATCAACCAAAATCCACACTAATGTTACTTGGCCACTGGCTTGAAGGTTGATGTAGATATCTCAGTGATAAATTTTTCTTTTCCAACTATTAATTTTAGCTAAAATTTGATGTATAGCTTGCTATTTAAGTCTTCTAAGATTATACCAAATTTCACATTAATTTGACTCGTAGATCTTTAGATATTGTAGAAATCCTAAACAATCCTAAACTACCAATTTCTAGTACTTCTTTGTACTAAAGATCAAATAAGTCCTAATTGCATTATTAGATTGCTACAAATTCTTACTCAATCTTAACACACTCAATCATCCATACATCATCAAATTTTTAATTATAGATGTCACTTCAATTGCATACAATAGCCAAAAGTACTGGTTCTAACTTTATTGTATAAAAACTTAATTCCTAATACAAGCTTGACTTTAGATAGTAATTGCTAAGTCTTTGTAAACCCTCTGAAAACAAGCCTAATGTCTTTGGAGCAAACTTGAAGATAACTCTTCAATCTTAGTTGCTAATCTCCAAATAACTTGACCCTCTATCTTTGGTGGCCGTTCTTGTAGCTAGAGGTCTAATTTTGATCCTATCCTATATATGGTTGATCCCCGGATATCAATCTAACTTATTCTAAGGATTTTTAAGCTTGATCCTATCCTTAATTTAATCTTAGTGTCAATTATATTAATTATTTATGTCTTATATTCTAATTTTATTAACTTATGGTTTTTTAAAAGCAATGAAAGAATTTTTATAACTTGGAAGAAAACTTTAATAATATAATTTTATCTATTAGCTATTAAAATAAGAAAATAATCTAAAAGGCTTTTATAAAATCTTTCTGAAGTATCTAAAGTTCCTATTAAATTAAGATATTTGAATATTAAATAAAAATCACTATTGTTCCTATTTTTCACTACATAAACGTATTACAACATGATACCCTATCTATAAAGCTTCTAAGAAGCTTTTCTATAAGATATTATCAAATTAATCTATTTCTATCTACTTCTATCTATTTATATTAACTAAATAATTATTGGAATAAATCTTGACCATGACATTATCTCTTTTTCTAGAAATAAGTTTCACGAGGAGTGATGACTATATGTTGACGAAGTTTAAGATGCATCAAATTATATTTGCTATATATTGTGATCTTTTCACCCTTTGAAAGTAGTTGATAGGTCCTCTCATCTATCAATAGTATCTTATATTAGAGTAAGAGGACTATCTTAATATTTAATTATTGTTGAGACCTTTATAACTTCATTCAAAGAAAACATTTGGAACACCATCAAAAATAGTTCCTACTTCTAAAAGTATCACTAAACACCTAAAGTCTCTTCCAAGGTCATGATATCAAATATGTTGTATCTTGCCATCAATCCCAGGAAGAATATAAGATTCTCAACACTCCGACTTTGCTAATTGTCAAAGGCTTTCAAACCTAATGTATTTATCAATATATGATGCCTATCCTTTGCTAATGCCTTTTTCAACAAATCAACAAGCATGTCTTATGTTGCACAATACTTCATGTCAATAACTCCCATTTCAATCTTCTCTCGAATGAAGTGATGTTGAATGTCAATGTACTTGGTTCTTGAATGGTGCTTTGGATTCTTTGCAAAAGCAAAACATCTTTGATTATCACACTTTATTGGAGTTGCTTCCAATTGCACAAGTCCAATGTCCTCCAAAACTTGTCTTAACCATATTGCCTCCATCGCACCACGGCTTGCTGCCATATACTCTACCTCCATTGTGGACCTTGTAATTGTTGGTTGTCTCCTACAATTCCATGAAATTGCTCCCACTCCAACAAAGAATACATACCCCGTTGTTGACCTTCTATTATTTGTATCTCCTGCCCAATCCGCATCATAATAACCATGCAAAGTAGTGTTATCACCTCCAAGGCACAATTTAAAGTCTAATGTGCCTTTCAAGTACCTCATGATCCTCTTGATAGTTGTCCAATGGATTGGTCCTGCTTTTGATATGTGTTCACTTACAACACTTACCGCATATACAAGATCCACCTTTGTGCCAACCATTGCATATATGAGTAAACCAACTGCTGCCTTATATGGAACACCTTGTACTTGGCCTTCAACTTGAGCAAATTCCTCATCCGTGAGCTTCATCAACTTCAAATTGGACTTCAAAGGTGTTCAAATAGGCTTACAATCTTCCATGTTAAAACATTTCAAGATTCCTTCAATATACTTCCTCTGGTTCATTGTTATAGTCTTCTTAGCACGATCTCTTGCAAATTCCATTCCTAAACAATAATGAAGTTCTCCCAAATCACTCATCTCATATTCCTTTTCTAACTTTGCTTTCAACCAATCCATCATCTTCAATGTATTGGTTAAGATGATTAAATCATCTACATAAAAGATAACAATCAATAAGAACTCTTTTGATTGGATCACATATATAGAATGGTCAGCCTCACTCCTTACAAATCCTTCATTAATAAAGAATGTGTCAATTCTTTGATACCATGCCCTTGCTGATTGCTTGAGTCTATACAAGGATTTTTTCAACTTACAAACAAGATATTATTTTCCTTCTTCAACAAATCTATGGGATTGATCGATATAGATGTCTTCTTCCAACTGTCCATTGAAGAAAGCCGTCTTTACATCCATTTGATGTATTTCCAAGTCCATTATTCTTCCAATTGCCACAATGGTTCTAATGGTGGTGAATTTGGCTACAGGAACAAATGCCTCATTAAAATCAACAATAGCAACTTGTGAGTATCCTTTTGCAACTAATCTTGCTTTATACCTCACTTTATTACCCATTGCATCCGTCTTGATTCTAAACACCTACTTACAACCATTTGAAGATCGATTTGGTGGAAGTTGAGTCAATTCCCATGTTCTATTGTCCATGAGAGATTTGTACTCTTCTTCTATGGCCTCCTCTTACTTTAATGCATCTGTGGACTTCAATGTATCACATAAAATTAATGGATCAGCAAGAAGTGTAACATTGACATATTTTTTACTTACTTGAGGAAAGATGTGGTTCTTCCACCATTCACCAAGTGGTTTTCTCTCTCTTGTAGGATATCTCCTTTCATTTGAAGAAGATTCTCTTTGATGCACTCCATGGCCTCTTCCAACCTTCTTTTCTTTTAAAATATGTCTTTTCTCACTTAAACGTTGATATTCCTCATCATCATTATGATTGTCTTCAACTTCTTCATTGCTAGTCTTACCAATTGTATACACTTTCTTCTTCTTTGGCTCTTCATGTTGATTGGCATCTCCACTATCTTTATTATTTTCTTCTTCTTCTTCTTCTTTCTATGCTGAAATTGAAGATGTGTCCACAAACACACCATTACTTCCACTTGGACACATCTCCAAGTACTCACAAGCACTCTTATGTTCCACAAATTCAACATCATGACTTTTGATGATCTTTTTGGTATCCAAACACATTAACATATATGCCTTAGTACCTTCACAATACCTAAGAAACACACATTTTATACCTTTTGCATTAAATTTGGACCTCATACAATCTGGTATCTTTGTATAAGCAATACATTCAAAAATCCTCATGTGTGAAATACAAGATTTATTTCTACTCAAAGCTTCTTGTAGAGTCATTGATGTGAATGCATTTGTAGGACATCTATTCTTTATATACACTGCATTTACCATGACTTCTGCCCAATACTCATGCCCAAGGTTTTGAGCATGAAGCATACTCCTTGTCATCTCTACAATAGTTTGATTTGCTCTTTCAGCAACTCCATTTTGTTGTGGAGTGTAAGGAGTGGAGGTTTGTCTTACAATACCTTAAATCTTTAAATATTCATCAAAATGCTTTGACAAATATTCACCTCCATTGTCTGTATATAACACCTTAATCTTGCACTCACATTATTTTTTCACAAGT
Organism: Physcomitrellopsis africana; assembly: GCA_036785485.1. Classification (NCBI taxonomy): domain Eukaryota; kingdom Viridiplantae; phylum Streptophyta; class Bryopsida; order Funariales; family Funariaceae; genus Physcomitrellopsis; species Physcomitrellopsis africana. Next base: position 202,534 of record JAWRVF010000296.1, on the reverse strand, counting down.
GCCTTAAACTCTTTAAACCTTGAAAAACACTCACTCTTGGCTTTGAGGATGAAAATCCATACCTTTCTTAAAAAATCATCAATAAATGTGACAAAGTACCTTGTTCCTCCCATTGATGGCATCCTCATAGGTCCACAAACATCCGAATGCACAATCTCCAACAACTTGCTTGCAGATATTGCAACTCTACTTGGAAATGAAGCTCTTTGTTGTTTGCCTTGAATACAACCTTCACAAGTGAAATTGGTACATGATTGATCAAGATCTAAGCCACTTACCATGCATTGGAGCTCTTTCATATTTTTGGCATTCAAATGATCAAGGCGTCAATGCCAAATGCTAAACTTGTCTTGATCTTGTGGAAATTCAGCAAATGTCGCCACTTCAATTTCATTCACCTTCTTATAATTGATGAAGTAGAGATTGCCATCTCTAAAGCATTTCAAAACATCATCTCCATGTAATATTTTTACAAAGCATCCATTCATATCAAATTGCATCTTACAACCATGTGAAATAAGCTTGCTCACCGAAAGAAGGTTCTTCTTCATCTTTGGTATATGTAAGACTTCTTTCAATTTAATTCTCTTGATTTGATTCTTCACAACAACCTCCACCAATATGGAGCCAATTCCAACGGCTTGTACCATGCCATTGTCTCCTAACCAAACTTTTGTTGATGGAATAGACTCATAAGTGTCAAATAAACACTTGTATGGATTCATGTACTTGGAAGCACCCAAATCAATGATTCATTTGGACATGGCAGCCATAGAGGTCCTTCACTTGCCATGAATACATAATCATCTCCTCCAACTTCATCATGTGAATTGTTAGCATTCTCTCTATCTCCTTTCTTGGCCTTGTAACAATTTCGTGCAAAATGACCCGATTTTCTACATATGCAGCAAGTTTTGAAATTGCTTCTTACATTGTTACGTTGATTGGAATAGGTACCTTTGCCTTGTCTTGAAAAGAGAGCTAAATCTTCACTTTGATACTTCTTTTCTTTCCTTTTAGTTACTTTATGTGCAAGTCTTGATGTCACATAGTCTATGGTAAGTTCGTTCAACCTCATGGACTTCAATGTTACAATGAGGTAGTTGTAGGACTCCGGAAGGCTCATAAGTAAGGTCATGACAATATCACCATCTTCTAAAGGCTTATCAACAATTACTAATTGGTTTACAAGGGCCTTTACCTTATTAACATGAGCCATGAGGTCTTTACCTTCTTCCATCTTACTAGTGAAGAATTTCTTCTTTATAAAGAGGATGTTGGACAAGTTCTTGCTCTCATATATGTTGCAAAGAGTCTTCTATGCTTTTGCTGATTCTTTACTATAGATAATGTGAGAAAAATTGGCTTCAACTAAATTGGTGGCGATCATACCAAAAGCCTTCTTTTCATGTCTTTTGAAGTCCTTGTGGTCCTTAAGGCTTGCATCTATGCTTGGAGGGTCTTCACTCTCATCTACAATATCCCAAAGGTCCAAAGATGCCAACAAAAGTTCCATTTTTACCTTCTAATTGTAGAAATTATTGCCTCTAAATTTCTCAATCACTCTCAAACCTTCAATCTCACTAGAAGCCATGTCTAAGGAGTAGTGTATGAAAAAATATTGAGAAAAGAAGTCTCTATGTGCTTAAAATCACCAAAGCAAGTTTGCACTAGCAAAATCTCAGAATGCCATTTTATAAACAAAAGAGTGGTTTCTCACTCAAAACACCTTCAATTCAACTTTTGAAGCTTTCTCAAAGGTTTTACATTCACATAAACCTCACAATCAAATTCTTTCACTTATCTAAATCACTTTCTCATAAAATACATAAGATGAATGAAAAAACTTCACCAACACAAAAAGACACTATCAAGACTTTTCTATAAAGTCTTAAACTTATAAAGCAAGAAGATAAGAACCCACAAAGCAATGTTAGAGATGTATAAGCTCAAGAACAACAACCTCTTTATACCAACAATCCTAACATCAACAATTACCATAAGATCTATTCCGCACAAAAGCAACAACAAAAAAAGACTTCAATTTATTTGAATAGCACAACAAAGAGTGTGTGGATCCATAACCTATTGAAGAAATACAATAAGCATAATACAAGTAAATAAAAATCAATAAGGTGTCACGGACACAGAATATAGACTTGAAGTCTGAACAAGAAGTTCAAGAAGAACTAGCAAGAATTCGATTAATATCACGGACACAGAATATAGACTTGAAGTCTAAACAAGAAGTTCAAGAAGAATTGGCAAGAATTGAATTAATCAGATGAGTACAAAAACAACACCAGAGAGGTGAGCTAGAGCTCCAAGAGATGTGTTGTCGAGACTAAAGAACTCTTCAGCCTCGATTCCAATATATACTCCTACCTAGGAAGCTTCTCAAGCAGCTTCCTCCAACTAGGGAGCTTCTCAAGCAGCTTCCTCCAACTAGGGAGCTTCTCAAGCAACTTCTACTAACTAGGAAGATATTAGAAGGCTTTGGAAGGTTCTAGAGAGTTCTAGAAAACTTCTAGAATATTCTAGAAGGTTCTAACAAGTATGTCCTTGACACTAGGAAGATATTAGAAGACTCTGGAAGGTTCTAGAGAGTTCTAAGAACCTTCTAGAATATTCTAGAAGGTTCTAACAAGTATGTCCTTGATATCACCTCCTCCTCTAGCTTCGAGGTCTCCGAGAAGCCATTTGAGATGTATACTCACAAACGTAGGATATCAAAAATTTGTCGCATAGTCTCTGTAATATACTCCAGCTGTCGTTCACAAAGCAGATGATTCAAGGATCCTTGTAGCCATCGATAATGACCAATACCTTCTACTTGAAACCTGCTTGAACTTCTGTATCTTTATTGTGGAAATAATCTGAAAATATTGCTTCGCCACTACTTGCATGAGCTGGTTCAACTTCAAAGACAATTACAAGTGACTTGCTGCTTGGTATTCTTCGATGTCTTCTTGGCTCTTCTAATTCTTCGTCTTGAGATTGACGTCATGAGCTACTCAGTTGAGATGGTACCAGTAGTACAATATCTACATTCTCACTAGCCATATCTAAATACACCTTGATATTAGATATCTTGATACTATGAAATACAACGAGTTATGTTTTGATGAGACTTGGATTCTTTTTTTATTCATTTCTCTAGAGAAGGCTTCATCTTCACGCTTCGTTAATGACCAGCTTTTGATTTATTAGGATATCGTCGATGGAATTTCCGTACCTTTTGAGATGCATTGGTAAGATTTTTGGCCGATTCCCATGTTCTTTCATTAATATCGTAGCCGCTCCAATGCACAAAGTACTCTAATTTATTCCATCTTCGCCGTGAATCTAGTATCCTTTCCACCTCATATTCTTCATTGTTTTTAATTTCTATATTAAGTGGTGGACATTGCATTCTTCCAGGAAAAGACGATTCTCGATAAGGCTCTAACAGAGAAACATGAAAGATAGGGTGTACCTTCATACCAGCTGGTAACTCTAAGCGGTACGCCACAGGATTGATCTGCTTCTGGATAACAAATGGTCCCAATCTCCGGTAGTCCAACTTATCACATGACTACTTAGTCTTGATATTCCGTCGAAGCAGCCATATTTTATCTCCAATCTTGAAATTAGGTGCCTGATTCCGAAATTTATCCGCGGATGCTTTGTAAGACTCTTGAGCAATTTGCAATTGAAGCTTCAATGTGGTTTGAAGCTCCGATAGCGACTGCACCAATCCTTCAACTGCTGGGTTGTTATTCACTGACGGATTCAATAGATCAAGCTTCAGATGGTATCCATAATTGAAAAAGAATGGTGTTTTCTGAGTCGACCCATGAAGGGTGTTGTTATATACAAACTCGGCTAGCGGTAGATATGCAGTCCAATCATCTTGCTGATAGTTGATGTTGCATCGTAAATATTATTCCAAAACTTGATTCACCCGTTCCGTTTGGTCGTCACTTTGAGGATGGAATGTCGAAGAAAGCTTGACGTCTACCTTCAATATCTTAAAAAAAGATCTCCAAAACTTTGATACAAATTGGATTCCTCGATCTGACACGATATCATTTGGTAGACCATGATATCGATACACATTATCAAGGAAGAGCCTTGGTATATCTTTGCTTGACAATGTCTTCTTGCAAGGGATAAAATGTGCCATCTTTGTAAGTTGATCCATCACAACAAAGATGCTATCAAATGAATTCGATGGTGGCAGATCTGTAATAAAGTCCATGGAAACTGAAGACCATGGACGATACGGAATGGGCAATGGCTGTAGAAGTCCATAAGGGCGATGTCAAGGGTTCTTGGATCTTGAACAAATGTCACAAGAGTAGACGAAATCCTTCACATCCTCCCACATTTGGGGCCACCAGAAATCTTGGAAAATGAATTCCAAGGTTTTGTTGAATCCGAAATGTCTCGCAGCTGGAAAGTCATGATGAGATTGAAGGACTCGAAGTCGTGCTGGCCCTTTTGGAATATACAGCCGCTCCTCAAAGTATAAGAGATCTCTTTCAACCTTGAACTTGTCATCATTGATACGCTGCTTAATATCAAGGACTATTGAATCTTCAATGGTTGCAGCACGTACCTGGTTGAAGAAGTCAACATCAATTGGCACCACAACAGCACAAATCTTCAATTGCTCTAGCTTTAATAATGTCGTACATTGTTGATCAAGCGCTGCTTCTCCAATCTTTGGTGCAAGATATGATCTTCTTGATAAGTCATCGGATAGTCCTTGCTGCTTTCCAGGCCGATAAGTAATAACGAAGTCAAACCTAGATAGCGACATATTCCATCAAGCTTGACGACAATTTAGAATCCGAGCACACATGAAATATTCCACATTCTTGTGATCCGTATATACGGTCACCGGATGTGCAGCTCCTTCGAGGAAGTGACGCCACTCTTGAAAAGAATCCACTATAGCAAGGAGTTCCTTATCATGAATCTCGTAGTTGATCTCAGCTGCAGAAAACTTCCGTGAATAGAATGCAACCGGATGAAGCTTATTGTCGATGCCCATCTGTATGGCTCCTAAAGCAAAATCCGAAGCATCGGTTTTAAAATAGAAAGCCTTTGCAAAGTTTAGGTATACCAAGATTGGAGCCATAGTAAATGTCGTTTTAAGATTTTGAAATGCTTTTTTTGCTAGAAGTCCCCATTCCAGCTTATCTTTATATGTTAATCAAATGAGTGGAGCAGCAACTTGAGAATAATTCTTGATGAAGATCCGATAGAAGTTAGCAAAGCCAAAAAAATATTGTACGTCTCTAACCATCTTTGGAACTTTCCAGGACACAATTGCTTCCACCTTCTTGGGATCCATCTTCAAGCCTTCCGTAGTTGCAACAAATCCTAAAAACTCCATCTCAGTTTGGTGAAATAAGTACTTCTCCAACTTGGCGTAGAATCCTTGCTCGCCTAGTTTTTTGAATACCAAACAAACATGCTTCTTATGCTTTTCTTCGTTCTCAGAAAATATCAAGATATCATCCAGATAAATGACAACAAAATCGTCTAGATATTCTCAAAAAATATCTTTCATCATGTGTTGAAAAATCGCCAGAGCATTGGTAAGACCAAACGGCATGACATTATATTCAAAATGCCCATACCTTGTACGAAAAGCTGTCTTCTATTCGTCTCCTTCTTTGATTCACACAAGGTTGTAAGCTCCCCTTAGATCAATCTTTGTAAAGATCTTTGCACGTCCAAGTTGTTCCAGAAGACTAGAGATCAAAAGTATTGGATAGTGATTCTTCTTTGTCACCTTGTTGAGACCTCGATAGTCCATGCACATCCATAGTGAGCCATCCTTCTTCTTCACAAATAAGATTGGTGCCCCAGTTGGCGATTTTGAATGACAAATGAAGTTCTTAACTAAGTTCTCGTCAATGTATTTCCACAACTCAGCCAACTCCGTCTGCGATAGGTTGTAGATTGGGCCAAAAGGCGGTTGTGCTCCTTCTTGCAAATCTATGGTACAATCATATGGTCGATGTTCTGGTAGCATATCACCATTCTTCTTTTGAAATACGTCTTCAAAATCCTTATATTGTTCTGGTATTCCTGCTGTTGAAATCTGCTCTCTACTAATTAGAGCCGCATAAATAACCAATGGTGTGCCTTCCTTATATGATCTTACAAATATTCTTGCTCCAATGAATAAGGATTTTTTGGTTTGGGGTCTTCTTTTAGGCTTGTCCTCAGGTTGTTCTATGGGAAATATTATCCTCCACAACCTCCAATCTATGGATGGATTATATTTTCCCAACCAAGAAAGACCAAGAATAATAGGATTTGATGGGGTGTTAATAATATTAAAAACAATATAACTACTGTGGTCTTTAAACGTCACTTCTATAGGTTCTGATTCATGGATGACACTACTAGATAATAAAGGTCGTCCATCTATTACTTCTATGTGAACAGATTTGAATTTTTGTACTAGGGGAATTTTGTGACGCTTAGCAAATTCTTGATCTAAAAAACAAGCAGATGCTCTTGAATCTAATAAGGCTAAGGTTTTGAATTTTTTAGGACCAAAAGACAAAGGAATTGTAAAACAACGGGCAGGTTGAATAGAAAGAGAGGAACCTAGTTTTGATTTGTTTAGCCGCACGGTTCCTATTGTGGCTGGGCATCCTCGTTTTCCTAAACAAATGCACCTCTATTCTTGATGCTGCGTCCATTTTGCTTCTTCGGACACTTTCCAACTCTATGGCCTTCTCCACTGCAATAAAAGCACAAACCTTTCTCCATACGTTGCTTCTTTTCTTCTAGAGTAAGGGATTTGATACGTATCGCATCAATCTGCAAGCCCTCTGTCTTCGCTTGTGAATTTAGGCTATTTGCCGATATAATTGCGCCGCGATGACTTATATATTGTCTGGAGCGTTGGTCTTAGCGACGTTGAAATAGGCGATTATCGCACTTTACAGCTTCGCTAATGGCTTCGTTGAGCGTTTGTGTATCAGGAAGAGATAATAACAAATCCTTCACGTCATCCCTTAGACCCTAATAGAATTGGCTCATCAATGCTTTTTCATCCCAATTGATGTCGCATGCCAATTGCCTCAAATCCGATGCATAGACTAATGCAGAGCAAGTCCTTTATCGTAGTGATCAAATTTTTGTTGTAGCCCACCAAGCCTTGTCATGCTCCCCAAATGCTTCTGTAAATGCCTCCAAAAATAACTCAAAGTTGTTAAAAATCGGTGATCTTTTTTCAAATAAAGGAGCAAACCACGATAGAGCTTATCCCGTAAGCAAAGTTCCAACCAATCCAATGCGTGATTCCTCTGTCGAATAACGTTCGGATTGTAGAGCTGTTATTAATTTGATTTGATTGATGAAACCTCGAAACTTAGAGCGTGTGCCATCAAACTTGTCTGGAAGGCTAATTCGAGGTTCCTTTTGTTGTGGAAGTAATAATTCTCGTTGAACCACAAGTAAAGCTGCTTCTTCTGGTGCAGAAGCTCAAGGTTGATGAAGCCCAGATTGTGCTATTCCAGATGCTCCATCATTATGAAGTCTTGCAAAGACTCCTTCCATCATCGTAGTTCTCTGTGATAACATAGCAAGAGCATTCAGAATGGTGTCCATCTTGGACTCCAAACTTTCACTCATATTAATGTCTTGACCTCCAGCCATTCTAAGAGAAAGAAAGTAAGTGTTTCTACAAGGAGGAAATATTGGTTTAGAAGAAGGTACTCCGCAACCTCTAAAACGCCTTAAGACCTTCAAAAAGAGGGATAATCCACTTTTTCCAAGAAGAATAAGACTCCAATATTATAACAAAAAGATATCAGTTTAGAGGAGGGTAATCTGCAACCTCTAAAATACTAGTGTACCTTCAAGAAGAGCGGTAATCCACACTCCAACAAGAAAGAACTAACTCTGATATCCAAGGTGAGAGTAGTCTCGATAAACTGTCACAGACACAGAATATAGACTTGAAGTCTGAACAAGAAATTCAAGAAGAACTGGCAGGAAATGGATTAATATCACGGACACAGAATATAGACTTGAAGTCTAAACAAGAAGTTCAAGAAGAACTGGCAGGAACTGGATTAATCAGATGAGTATAAAAACAACACCAGAGAGGTGAGCTAGAGCTCCAAGAGATGTGTTGTCAAGACTGAAGAACTCTTCAGCCTCGACTCCAATATATATTCCTACCTAGGAAGCTTCTTAAGCAGCTTCCTCCAACTAGAGAGCTTCTCAAGCAACTTCTACAAACTAGGAAGATATTAGAAGGCTTTGGAAGGTTCTAGAGAGTTCTAAGAAACTTCTAGAATATTTTAGAAGGTTCTAACAAGTATGTCCTTGACACTAGGAAGATATTAGAAGGCTCTGGAAGGTTCTAGAGAATTCTAGGAAACTTCTAGAATATTCTAGAAGATTCTAATAAGTATGTCCTTGATATAAGGTTGCACATAAGAGAAGTGTGGAATGAGATTTCTTTCTCTTCCAACATCCATTACTTATAGGTGGTGGTTGTTGCCCTTAATGACAACATCCATCCTTATGCTTTTACATTCATCAAAAGATATATCAAGTATATCCTTTAGCATCTTATCTTCTTTAAAAATATACCTTTAGCATATCTAATATATCTTTAGCATATCCAATATTCCTTTAATATATCTAATATATCTTTAGCATATTTAATATTCTTTTAATATATTCTTTTAACATATCCTAATTCTTAAGTTGGCCATTCTACTTACTAAGAGATAATCCTTTGACCATTAATAATCTTTTTATGATAATATCTTTTAGTTAGTAATTTATTCTTTTATCAATTTATCTCAATAATTTTGTCGTCTTGAAGGTTGTAATAGTTATAATATCTCGTCTATTAAATTAGCAAACGATGGTTCTTAAGCTAAATTTGTAGGTTGTTGATTCTCTTTCTCTTTTGGTATGAATAAATTCAAAGAAATAATAGACAATGATACAAGATAGAATGAAACTTCTTTCAAACCTACTTGGCTTTATAGCAAGGATTTTTTTAACTCTTTATTGTAGTTTTGATAGATATTGTCAATGAAATACATTCACTTTTGCTGATGCATTTTCTAGATTTCTAAATGGTTCCCATGTGCATTCACTGATATTGTATCTGCACCAATGTACAAGATATTTCAGCCAATTTTGATGCCATCTTGAATCTAAGACCTCCTCTACCTCGAATTCTTCATTGTTATTCACTTCTATAAGAGGCGATGGCATTTGTCTTCTTTTTTGTATATCCATTGTCTTATATGGCTCAAATAATGATACATGGAATATATGATAGATCTTCATAGATTTTGATAGATATAATCAATAGGCAAGTGGATTAATTTGTTCATAAATTGAAAATGGTCTAAATCTACAATAATTCAGCTTATCACAAGGATGATTAGACTTGATATTACAACGAAGTAATCATACCTTATTGCCTACATGGTATTGAGGCTGTTTCTTATGATAGACATTTGTATTGATTTTTTGTCGTTCTTAAACTTCTTTTAATTGTACCTTCATTATTATATGTAGCTCTAACAACCAATTTATCAAATCTTTTGCCGGAAGGTTATTAGCCTTTAAAAATCAAAAGTATCAAATCATGGATGATAATCATAGTTGAAAAAGTCCATAAGATCAATGATGAGGAGTTTTTGATCTTAAACAAATATCAAGACTAATTTTGATCTAGAATAATTAATAAATTAATTTAAATAGACTTGATAGAAACTATATTTGATTATTTTTTTTTTTTTGGTTATAGTGTTTAAGTTATATGGAACCTAGATGTTTAGTATAATGTTCTAAGAGTTGAAATTGGACATAAGGATGAAAATCCAAATCACCAATGTAAAAAAATGGATGGATGAAGAGTAGGAATGGGAGTCTTCACCCCTATTGGTCGGTGGTCATGCCCAATGAGCTTCTAAGGGCTGTCTGCCGCGTTCTTGAGGCCGGGAGCAACTTTGAGGTGGCCATTTGAAGAACGCAGGTTAGAATTAGAAAGATTAGGGTTTTTTGGTATAATTTGAATATAAAAATTAGCCGATTTGGAGTTGGAATGAGAAAGATATAGTTGTTTAAAGTTAAGGTGAAGATTTGGTACATACTGTCACTTTTTTCAAGATATACGGAGTTGTACAAGGGCTTTTGGAGATTGAGAAAAGTGGTTGAAAAGGCGATTTTAAGACCTATATTTTTTATAAAGAAATAACTGCTTATGGAGTTTGGATGAAGGAGATATTGTAGATTGAAGTCAAGACATCCAATTCCAAGGGAAGTAAGTTTACTATTTGTTCATAGTGATGGTTTGAGCCATATCTTGCTCTCTTGCATGAGTTTTTGACTCAAAATTTTCAAAGATGTGTATTATTGTGTTGAAAAATTACATACCAAATTTTGGAATGTTTGGATGTTAGAGTTATGAGATATGAAGAATTTTGCATGCACGTACTAATAGTAAAAGGTTTGAAACTACTATAACATTATTAGTGATATCTAACGATCAGCAACAAATCTATAGTCAAAATTTATTTTGATAGTTGTTAAAAATATATCAGTACTTATTTAAAAAATTTGAGCTATTTTGGACAATCCGATTAGGAGATATGTACTGTTAGGTTTCAGATAAAATCCTTCTCAAGGTTAAATAAGATTTCAGTGTGTTTTACCAAACTTAGGTGCTCTTGTGCATCTAAGACTTTTGTATGTGATGTAATTGGCCCTAAAAAGGCAAAATATATATATAAATTTGGAATTTCTCTAATCTTGTAACTTGTTTGAGAAAATTAGTTGCAGCCAGAAGCCCGCTGCTTTCTTGAGGTAGACCCTCTCTTCCTCGACAGCGTGAGTTCATTGTGGTGAATTGGAGGTCGAAGACCGGATATGTCAATGAAGTTTGATTGTGGATGAGTGTTATGTCATATTGATTGTAAGAGTTGAGCGGTGAAGGAGAATATTGGAGAAACCATTTATTTTGAAAGACGTTCTTGGTGAGGAATTATTTCTAGTGATTGGAGAGAGAAGCGGGTGTATGTAGTCTACGGAAATGGTACAACATAGCCGGTTGTTGTTATGAGCTTAGAAAAAGACAGCAGATTATAATAGGAGAATTGGTGGAGGATTGTGTCACAAAATTTATCTTTAGTTGCAAAATAGCAAAACTAATAGAGTGGATGGCATTATTTTAAAAAGCGTGTACATGTGCATTAGACTCTAATATTTAGAAGGTGGTTAATTGTGTGACCCTAACATTTAATTCAATGCGGATAGTCTCTCAATATATTTGAATCCCCCTTTACAAGTTTACTCTAGGCAGTATTGGTAGAATAAGTAAGATGAAGAAGAATAACAATCTCTATGTCTTGGTAACTGTTTGGACCAATGTGATAAATATGGGATATCTTTGAATTCTAAAAAGTGTCAATTTGGCATATTATTAGAAAAGCTTTTGAGACACATCATTTTCGCGGCTGATATCACTACTGATCCAGATAAAATTACTCATATATTGGCTTTATCAAAGCCAGAAATAATGCCTGGTGTTTGTGGTTTCATAGGCCATGTCAACTATTATGGGCGATTCATTCATTTATTTGCAAAAATATGTCAATTGTTAACGAATCTCTTAAAGAAACCGCCATCGGATGGATCTAGTCCAATTTGAACTGAGGAATGTACAGTTGTATTCGAGGAGTTAAAATAAAAATTGGTGTCAGCACTAATACTTGTTGTACCTTCTTGGAAAAAATCCTTTCATATTTATATTGATGCCTCAAATATTGCTATTGGATCCATGTTAAGCCAAAAAGATGAAAAGGATTTGGATCATCCCATTTGTTATGCTAGTCGACAATTTGTTGCTGCGGAACAAAATTACACTACGACTGAACGGAAAGCCTTTGGCATGATCTATTTTATTCAAAAATTTTAGCATTATTTGCTTGGTTATCCATTTGTGTTTTATGTCGATCATGATGCTCTTAAGTATATGATTAATAAACCTTAATTAAGTAGACGCATTGCTCAATGGGTGTTATTCCTTCAAAAATTTAATTTTACTATTAATGTTCGACCAGGAAAGAATCATGCCAATGCAGATCATTTATCTCAATTGTCTAATATATTTGGTAACAAACCTATCAATGATACACTTCCTGATGCGGAATTATTTGCCGTTGACGTGATCACCCTAGAATATAATAAATTGATCCAGTATCTGACATTTTAGACATTTCCATCTATATATAATGAAAAACTTAAGAAATGCTTGATTTTCAAAAGTGCACCATATATGATGATTGGAGACGCCTTGTATAAGCAAGGGAGAGATGGAATTCTACACCGCTATATTTTTCAAAGTGAAGTACGTATCGTATTAGAAGGATGTCATTTAGATAGTTGTGGAGGGTATTTTGCCGGTGACAACACTGCCCGCAAAGCTTTAATGGCTGGATATTGGTGGCCAATAATGTTCTCAGATGCACACGAATATGTGCAATGTTGTAATCCTTGTCAGCGTATTGGTAGACCTACTAGAACTTCTGCCATGTCGTTGTCGGATAGAAAGAATTTGCCTTGGAAAAACGCCAAGTTCCTAGCTGCTACTAAAACTAATAGGAAACATGAGAGGAAGCCGTGCAAGTATCTTCTATACTTGCACAATATTTGTTCAAGCTTTCAAATTATACTTATATTATATTTGTATAAGACTTGTACAATTATAAAATATAAATCCTTGAATAATATTTATATAAATACTTATATAAAACTTGATATAATACTTATATAAATACTTGTATAAAATAGTATATAATCCTTGATATAATACTTGTACAAATACTTATATAAATACTTATATAAATACTTATACAAATATTATGTATATTACTTGTAGAATATTTATATAAATATTTGATATAAATACAAGTATATATATTTGTATAATAAGTATAAGCAAAGTATGTATATATTCAAGTATACCTCAAAATACAACCGCATATGAGGAATACAAGTTATACAACAAGCTGAAATTAAATAAATCACTAAAAATCCATCCAAAGTTCAAATTAAGTATATTTATAGTTTATATAAAGCTAATAATTTATTGCAAAGCATATCAAAATTTCAAAAATAAATGACCTACCGTTTAAAATTTATGGCTAAAAGAAATAGGCACTAAAATTTCTCAATAAATGCAAAGGCAGCAAAGCTCATCTTCACTTCAACCTTTGTTGTGATTACTTTCCTTCTCTAAATTAGGCATGTAATAGCTTTTTAGAAAGCTCACTCCATCATCTAACTTATTCTAAAATTTCACATGCATGCCTCTCAAATTCCAGATTTTATAGCTAGTTGATTCTACTCTTCAAACCCTAGCAACAATTTGCCCTCTTGACAATTCAAGGGTCATAAAACTTTCATAAAAGCTCGAAATGTATTGATTTTTGTTTTCATCAAAATCTTACAAAAGCTACTATAAGCATCTAAAACATCAAAAAGATTGAAGAGATTGTCCAACTTGGGTGGCTGAACAAAATCTCTGCCCCTCTTCGTTTGGTGGCAGTAAATCTTTTTCCACTCTCAAGCTCACACCTTTTCCTCTCCAACTCCAAATGCTACAAATGTCTTGATAGAAAGCTAGCACAATTTTCAACACTCTCAATAAGTTTCACTAAAAAAGACTTGAAATCAAACTTGCAGTGGCAGATCAAAGTTTCTATCGTCACATTTTGATAGCAACATATCTCACTCTATTAAAACAAGCATAACTTTTTGCTCACAACTCCAATATAAGCAAATGAGTAGGTTCTACAATCCTCACAACTGGAAGAATACATATTTTAATTTTCATTACAAATGCTTCTATATCCTTGGAGCTTTCTCTGTCCAAATTTCACTACTTAAAAAATTACCAAATCCTAGGTCTAGCGAGAGGAGTATATCCCCCTTTCCTTCTATATTAGACTATGACACGCCTACATGGGCAACCAAATCCTATTGGTCACATCTTATTCACCCCATGCTCTTCTTTTTTTATCCCTCACAAGGTCCATTCTACCTCAAAAATCAACAAGAAAGATAAAACAATCTTTATCTTTCTTCTAATTACAAAAGAGTCTATTCTAAGATATAAGTAAGGTAGGAACAAAACAAATAGCCATCTTAATTCACTAACTAAGTGGCTATAATAAATCTTCTCCTTATAATATCTTCTAAAATAACCTCTAGCACTCACACATGTAATAACAATAGATACAAGATATATAATATTTTTATACACTGTACATAAATGCAATATGACACCGTTGGTACCAATTTTAGCACAAGCACCATTTGAAAAATGGGATATTGATTTTGAAGGACCAATTGCACTAGCCTCGTGTAATAGACAGAAAAGATATATTTTGGTAGTGACTGATTATGTAACAAAATGGGTGGAGGCAATGGCAACAAAAATTGATAATGCCAATACCGTAGCCACATTTTTATATGAGAATATTATCACTCGATTTGGGTGTCTCAAAGAATTGGTTAGTGATTGTGAAACCCATTTTATTAATTCTACAATTGCGGCTTTGATAGATAAATACGAGATCAAGCATTGAAAGACAATCCCATATCACCTTCAGACCAATGGGCAGACTGAAAGGACCAACAGTATTTTGTGCAAAATTTTAATTAAAACAGTGTCTAATGTGAGAACGGACTGGGATACAAAATTGTTTGCAGCCTTGTGGGCATATCGTATTGTGTATAAAGTGACTTCCAGGTCCACACCATTCCAATTGGTGTACGGTGTCGAGTAGAGAGAATTCGCCTTAGAAAAACGTCGGGTTCCTAGCTGCTATTAGAACTAACAGGGAATATGAGAGGAAGCCGTGCAAGTATCTTCTATACTTGTACAATATTTGTTCAAGCTTTTAAGTTATATTTGTATTATACTTGTACAAGTCTTTTACAAATATAAAGTATAAATACTTGAATAATACTTGTACAAATAATTGTATAAAATAATATATAATCCTTGGTATAATACTTATATAAATACTTGTATAAATATTATGTATAATACTTATAGAATACTTATATAAATACTTGGTATAAATACAAGTATATATACTTATATAAAAGGTATAAGCAAAGTATGTATATATTCAAGTATACCTCAAAATACAACCGCATATGAAGAATACAAGTTATACAACAAGCTGAGACTAAATAAATCACTAAAAATTCATCCAAAGGTCGAATCAAGCGTGCTTATAGCCTATGAAAAGCCAATAATCTATTGTAAAATATATCAAATTTTCACAAATAGATTACTTACCATTTAAAAGTTATGGCTAAAAGAAGTAGGCGCTAAAATTTCCAAGTGAATGCAAAGGCAGTAAAGCTCCTCTTCACTTCAGCCTTTGTTGTGATCACTTCCCTTCTCCAAATTGGACATGCAATAGCTTTTTAGAAAGCTCACTCTATTATCTAACTTGTTCTAAAATTTCGCATGCACGTCTTTCAAACTCCAGATCTTGTAGCTAGTTGATTCTACTCTTCAAACCCTAGCAACAATTTGCCCTCTTTGACACTTCACGGCTCATAAAACTTTCATCAAAGCTCCAAATGTATTAATTTTTGTTTTGTAGAAAGCTTACACAAGCTACTATAAGCACCTAAATTATCAAAAAGATTAAAGAGACTGTCCGACTTGGGTGGTTGAACAAAGTCTCTGCCCCTCTTCATTGGGTGGCAGCAAACCCTTTCCCACTCTCAAGCTCACAACTTCTCCTCTCCAATTCCAAATGCTACAAGAGATGTCTTCATAGAAATCTAGCACAATTTTCCACATTCTTTATAAATTTCACTAAGAAAGAGTTGAAATCAAACTTGCAGTAGCAGCTCGAAGTTTCTGCCCCTCTTCGTCAGGTGACAGCAAACCTCACTCTACTAAAACAAGCATAACCTTTTGTTCACAACTCCAATACAAGCAAGTGAGTAGGTTCTAGAATCCTCACAACTCAAAGAACACACCTACCAATTTTCACTACAAACACTTCTATCTCCTTGGAGCTATCTCTCTCCAAAGTTCACCACTGAAAAACTGCCTCCCCTCTCGGTCTAGCAAGAGGAGTATATCTCCCTTTCTTTCCATATTAGACTATGAGATGTCCACATAAGCAGCCAAATCCTATTGGATGGGCCTTATTCACCCCATGCTCTTCTTTCTTATCCCTCACAAGGTCCATTCTACCTCAAAAGTCAACAAGAAAGGTAAAACAACCTTCACTTTTCTTCTGATTACAAAAGAGTCTGTTCTAGGATATAAATAAGGTAGGAACAAAACAAATAGCCATCTTAATTCACTAACTAAGTGGCTATAATAAATCCTCTCCTTATAATATCTTCTAAAATAACCTCTAGCACTCATACATATATTAACAATAGATACAAGATTTTTAATATTTTTATACACTGCACGTAAATGCAGTACGACAACGGGCAAAAGGCAATATTACCAATTGAATTGGAAGTTCCGAGTTTACGAATTGTATTAAATGAACATCTTGGTGACAAGGAATCCCTCCAACATTGGTTAGCACAATTGAAAAAATTGGATGAAGTTAGGGCTACGGCTCTTTTAACTATAGAAACTACACAGCGCTGTCATAAGAATTATTATGATAGTAAATTACGTCTTAAATCTTTTATGCCTAATGATCTTGTGCTTCTTTATGATAGCCGCTTTCATAATTTTTCGGGGAAATTCCAAGTTCGTTGGCATGGACCTTATCGAGTAATTGAAGTCTTTCCTAATGGTTCAATTCAATTGGAAGATTTTATGGGTACTCAATTTACCACCCGAGTTAACGGCAATCGTTTATGTCTTTATTTTACGTAAATCCAGGATGGATTTTTAAAATTGGAGAGGAAAGAGGGTGTACGTGTTCATGATAGCTTACTTTTATTGAAGGTGCATGATGGTTAAAAAAGACGGCTGATGGTCAATTTTGGGTCCTAATACAAATTAGTCAAGCAAATCGAAAGTGATGATCTAGTACATTGGATTAAAGATTGTTGATTCAGACCTTGAGTAAAAGCTTAGGAGCGGGGCACTTAGTGGGAGTTTTTGTTAGCATTCTATTTTGAGCTTGGTTGACTGAGTGTATACTTATTGGAGTGTAGAGTTTTTTGCAATCAGAGAATAACGATTAGTACGAGCAAGGAGTACGTAGTCAGCATTATACAATATCACTGGAAAGGTTAAAGAGAGCTACAGACAGAGAGGAGAATGTCCAAAACATACGAAGTAAGAATATTTGAACCCTTTTTGTACAAACTTACTTGAATACAAAAGGGTTTATATACATAACTTCTTTTTTATGAGTTTTTTGTATTATTTGTCTTTTTTATTGAGGACAAACGACGTGTTGGATTTTGCCATCAAATTTCAAATAAACTCTCCATAGCCAGGTACCCAGTGTATTCCCAGATAGAAGGCCACTGCAGTGGAGCATCTCGAATGCAGCTTGATCCTGCTACAACTCAAATGTTTCAAGCATTTGCTCTTTATATGCAGTAACAACTAGCAGTGAAGCATAAGAAAGCTATGGCTACCAAAGCCTTACAATTTGTTGTGGGCATATTGGATCAATTTGATGGAAAAAACATTTCCAAGTATTTGAAGTATTATTCGCGGGAGATGGAGCTTAATAAAGTACTGGAGAAGGAGATGATCTTAATATTTGAATTAGCAGTTGTACCTGAACTCCATGAGCACATCAAGGGGATTATTCAAATTCATGGAGCAAAATGGGAAGATTTTACCTTTCAGCTAAAAGAAGAATATTCTTTGGAGGATGCTGAAAGGATGACAAAAAAATCACTTATGGAATGGGTTAATAAATCCAACAAGGAGTTGGTAGCAACAGAGTTATTTCGGGAGTTTGAAAGGCAATTTCTTCAATTGTCTTGGGTGGAAAAATTTACACTTGAAAATGACAAGGTAGAGCTATTTCTCCAGTCAGCTAATAGTGAGTTACAGAAGGAGTTGGAATTATTATTGGAGGATAATACAGAAGACAATGGACTTACTACTGGCTGGAAGAAGGTCTCGGAAGCAGTAGGTATACTTGCTAAGAGAGAATACCGAAGAGGCAAGGTAGCGGTAAGACAAGAAACTAGACCTCTTCCAATTACAATATCTCACAGGCAAGTATCAGAACCTGCTATACTAGTAAGTACTATTCCAATTCCTATGTCCACAGTTGTACCACAAAAAGATGTAATTGAGGAGTTAGTGAAAGGAATGAAAGACTTACAAATCAAATTGGCAAAGCTAGAAGAAAAAAGAGGAATATCTGAGATCAAACCTACATCAAAGCAAGGATATATACAGCGATGTATTTGGTGCCATAGTATGGAGCATCCTCGTAAGGAATGTAGAGATTTTGTTGATATTCTGCAACAAGGAGTAATTATATGGAAAGATGGATAGATTGCACTGCATGACACAAGTGAGTTCTTCAAAACCAACTTTGGAAAAGGAGGGATGAAAAGGGTTTTAGAAGATTATTTATCTCAACATACTATGGCATCAAGAAAAGCTACCACTTCTGATATCGAGGTTATAAGGGAGAAAGAGGATGTTTTTAACAAACATGTAGACACGGGGGATTTATGGAATCATGTTATCACTAGCATGAATAAGGAAAAAACATCATGGCAAGAATTACTCAATATAGCCATAGTAATTAGGTTTGCAACAAGATGGGATGACCCTGTTGATACCATGTCTGTACATGCTTATATGGCAAAATCCCATCATGAAGCTTTGATGGATGTAAAAAGAGGAAGAAATATAACAGAAGAAAATCTCCAGGAATCAGATAACAAAAGGAGATTTCAAAAGGATACAAAAACAATACAGAACAAGAAAGTACCTATATTATAAGGTAGTAGACTATCGAAGGTTGAGCCATCAACATCACATTCTGGAGATGCATCACTACAAAAAGAAAAATGGAAAGAAGGGATGGAAGCCAGTAAAAATAAAAAAAAATGATAAGCTTGTTGCCTATAAGCTGCAATAGGATATAGAGGCAACTACAGATTTAAAAGGGGTGTTGGAAGAAAGGGTGTTGAATGCCAGAATTGAATTCACTTTACGTAAAATTTTAGGCATTGCAAAAAAAAAAAATTCATGATGTCATTATTGACACCATTAAACGGAAAAGACAATTGATAGGAGAATCAACAATGTCTAATGCTTTAGATACAACGTTAACAGAAGAAGAAGAGCTGGAGTTGGCTGAATGTTGTATCAATCAAAAGGATCAATTTTCCTTGGATGAAGATAAGATTGATGACAAAGGTCCTAGTCATTACTCTAAGAAGCATTGGGCTAGAGCCACTACAGAAACTTTGGTGAAGGTGGGAGATTTGACAGATCCAGTAGTTGCTCTTATTGACCATGGATCTGAAATCAATATTATGCCTAAAGACATTTATAAATGTGGGAGGTGGCCTATTGACACTGAATATGGTTGGGTGATCCGAGCAGCAAATAACACACGTGAAGATCTTTATGGTGCTTGTCCAGATGTAAAGGTGAAAATTGGAGATGTATCTACTGAACAAAACTTCTTTGTTCAGAACAATACTTCATATCCAATAATTCTTAGACAACCATATATTATTGATGTGAGGATGGAAACCAAAGTATTAGATGATGGATCTGCATGTGCTCGTATTAGAAGCCAAGATGGTAAACGAGCAGTGTAGTTTTTAACAATACCTGCTAATCATGAGTGCAACAGGGATTATCTACGAAGTGGCACATTATCAAAAATTGATGAAAAATTTAAGGATTTTTGCACGGTACTACTATAGAGCGAGGATGTGGTAGTACATCAGAGAAGGTACTCTCGCAAGGAGAAGAAAGTATCTTTTGTACAGGAATTGTAGAATTTTTTAAAAGTGGATTTGCTATACATATGCAAATTAATATTCTACAAAAACGAGAGAAAAGGATTGTGAGAAAAACAAAAAAAGACCTAAAAAGAGTGGGTGTGCTTGATGAAGATGACAAGATAATAGGTATATACACAAAAACAGGTTTAGAAGATATATTGGAAGAACTTATAAAGGTTGAAGTAACAGATGAAGATCAAGTGGTGCAAGTACATTCAAGAGAGCTCTACTCTATTATACAAGCGTTTTAGGGTTATGAAGTCGAAGTTGAAACTAGGTACAAAATAGTAGAAAGAAAAATAAAACCTGTGGCTACACCATTGCCTAGTGATTCAAACCACCAAGTTCAAGAGGCTTCAAAGGAAAGAGATTTACGAAATCTTGATCAAATTGGCCATAAGTTTACAGAAAGTACGTTCAAGGAGTTGAAAGTAGGATCCGCGGATTTTCTTCTACCTACCGAAGAAATAGAATTCAGAAAAATATTGAGGAAGCATGGAAAAGCTTTTGCTTTTGAACCCTTAGAAATTGGATGTGTGGATCCAAGTATTGTGGCACCAATGGTTATATTTACAGTTCCACATGCTCCATGGGATCTAAGGCCAATTCCAGTACCTAGAGCGCATCTATCCAAACTTATAGAGCTATTAAAAAAAAAGATATGGATGAAAATCTTAGAACCATCATTTGCACCATATTCTAGTCGTTGGTTTACAATACCAAAGAAGAATGGAACTCTACGGTTTATTCAAGATATGCAACTAGTGAATCAAGTGACCATTAGAAATACAAGAGTGGGACCAATTGTTGGAGAATTTGTTGAAGCATTTGCTGGTAGAGCCATTTATTCTATTGGAGATCTTTATTTTGGGTACGACCAGTTTCAACTTGCGGAAGGAAGCAGGGATATCACTACTATGAGGACACCTTTAGGATTGGTAAAAATGTGTACATTACCACAAGGAGCAACAAACTCACTTGCTCATATGATGAATGGGATGAATAAGGTACTATGTGATTTTATTCCAGAAAAGACTATGCCTTTTTTGGATGACATTCCAATAAAAGGGTGTATATAAGAAAGAAAAGAGGAAATAATGGATCAGAGGGGGTGTTGTAAATTTGTATCTAGTCATATTTTGGATTGTGATAAGATTTTATCGCGGCTTGAAGAAGTCGACTTGACCTTATCAGGAGCTAAATCAACCTTTGGCGTTCGAGAGGTTGTTATTGTGGGGCATTTATGTGGATGGTTTGGTCGTAAATGAGATCCTACTAAAGTAGATGTCATACAACGGATGAAAGAAGTTTGTAGCTCACAAATAGAGGTATGGAGATTTTTGGAGGCTTGTATATTTTATTATATATGGATTGCACATTATGTACATATAGCAGATCCTTTCTATGGTCTGCTACGAAAAGAGAAGAGGTTTGAATGGGAGAAGATACATATAGAAGCAATACAAAGGTTGAAGCAATCATTATCTTCTCCACTTGTGCTGCGTACAATTAATTATGAGAATAGAAAATCGGTGATACTTACAATTGATATTAGTCCAATAGCTATTGGTTGGACACTAGGACAGGATGATGAAGAAGGGAATCGATTTGCTATACGATTTGGAGCCAAGATATTAAGTGAAAGACAAAGGTGATATCCACAAGTAAAACGAGAATTATGGGGGGCAGTGACAGCCATGAAAACTGATAGAGATTATCTAATTAGAGCATCAATGATAGTGGAAATAGATTGTTTGCCACTATTGGGAATGATCACGAATTGTAATACTCCTGATATTGCTATGCTGAGGTGGATTGCATATATTAAGTCTTTAAATCCTGAATTCAAGCACATAGCAGGTAAAAATAATCTAGTGGCGGATATGCTATCTTGGGCTAGGTATGAACAAGAAGAAGATTTAATTAATGATACCAAAGATGTAGGTATTATCTTCTATTCTCGAATACAACAAGGAGAGAAGGAGTATCCAAAACTATTCATGGAAGAACTATATGAAAAAGAATGGTTAGATATTGGATACTATTTGAGCACGTTATCAAGACAACCAAAATGGAATGATATTTATTTTAAGCGAATTAGGCAGAAAGCCTACAACTACCTTTTACGAGATGGATACTTATGGAAGCGATGTAAAAGGGACAGTGGTATACCACAAAGAATAATTTGCAAGAAAGAAATGCAAGAGCAATTGATTCAAGAATTCCATGATAGCTTGTGGGCGGGTCATAGAAGTATTTATGCTACCTTTAAAAAGCTTAAAGAAAAATATTGGTGGCGTAATATGTATAGAGATGTAGTAAAGTTTGTGGAATCATGTCAAACTTGCCAAATGTATTCAGAGATTCGACATAGAGATGGGTTGCATCCTACATATCCTCTAATAATATATTATAAATGGGGGGTGGATTTAGTTACTATGCCTATGGGATTATAGCAAATGCGATACTTGGTTTTGGCACGAGAAGATTTATCCAACTAGGTGGAAGGAAGAGCTCTACGAACAAAATCCACTAAAGGAGTTTGTAGATTTTTACTAGAGGATGTGATTTGTAGATACAGATATATTAGAAAAATTATTGCTGATCATGGAGAATTAGATATGTATGAGGCAAGGAAATTTTTTGAAAGATGTGGGATCAAGCTTGCACTTACAACAGCGTATAATCCAGAGGTTAATGCCAAAAGTGAGCGAGGTCATCCTCCGATAGTAAAAGCCATTATTAAAGCATGTAAAGGAAGGGCAAAAGAATGGCCAAGATTATTACCATTTGCTCTATGGGCTGATCGTACTACTCATAGTTCAATAACTAGATATATGCCCACAGAATTGATTAAGGATAAAAGCCTATTATGCCGATTGAAGAGCAAATATATACTTGGAATGTATTACCTTGGCAAGACAATGTGTCTAGAGAAGAACTTCTTGCACTTTGAATCCGTCAATTGGAGAGAAGATCTGAAGATATAGAAAAAGCAGTTGTTAAACTAAGGGAGGCACGAATCAAAAATAAAGATAGATTTGACAAGCGACATTGATTAAGGCCAAAAGAAATTCAAGACGGTGATTGGGTTTTGGTGTATGATAGTAGCTTGGATAACCAGCATAGTACTCTTAGAAAATTTTCTAAACGCTGGTTTGGACCTTATGTGGTTGTAAATGTTTTGGATAATGCCACATATGTATTAAGAGAGCTGGATGGAACACACCTTAAAGTTCCAATTGCAGAAAAACACATAAAACTCTTCAAACAACGGGGTCAAGACATAACATATGAAGATATAAGAGAAGAAATTGACTTCTTTACACATGAAGAAGAAGAACAAGATTTTGAAGAAGATATTGTTAGAGCAATAGTGTGACGCCGACCACAACTTAACCTCTTGTTGGTGCATACTGGAGGATGCACAGGTTTGGAGGGGGTGGATGTCATGTTGTGGTTCGGCTACTATGTGAAAAAATTATACATGTATATTTAATGTACAATTTACTACTTAGCTAAATGAAAGTCATATCAATAGATTTTATTGGTTATAGGATGTGATTAGGTTGCTGGTTTAGAAAGGATCTATTAAAAGGATTATTATTTAGATTTATACAACCTTATTTTTTTTCTAGTAGTGACTTGTGAAGTTAATTTTATATTGATAGTAACTTGTGTATATCTTAAGTCTCCTTTGTTAGACAATGGTGATCCTTAAGATCTTATTTACTTCTTTTATTTGGTGCTTAAAGCACCAAGTATGTAAATCTTATAAGAAGAAGGGTTAGAAAAGGGTTTGTAGTGTAAAAAGGGTAGTTTGGCCATCCATGTGGATGAATAGAGGTGGATGATAGAAATCTCTACTCTAATTGGCCAAAAATCATGCCCAATGGGCTTCAAGGAGGCTGCCCGAGGGTTTATTAGGAGTTAGGGTTTGTTTTTGGAGGGGAGTGGAACATCAGAGGCTAGGATCGTAAGGTTTAGGTTTTTGGATCTGGTTTAGGTGCAAATTTTGTGTGATTTGCACTTTTTATGAAGAAGTTATAGGCGCCCAAAGTTAAGGTGTTGATTTTGGACCTACTGTCACTCTTTTGGATATAACTCGCGCATACAGAGCGCAATTGAGGATCAGCGACTAAGGTTGAAGAAATCACTTTCACGGCTACACTTTTCACTTACAGCTTAATAAAATCCAAGCTAGGATGAAGGAGATATTGGGAGTTGAAGTCAATGCTTACAACCTTAAGGGCAGTAAGTGATCCGATTACATAGTGGTTACATTTTGAGCTATATCTAATGAAATTTGATAGATTTTTGGCTCAAAATTTTCAAGAGTGTAAATGCTTATGTCACAAGACTATGTGCAAAAAATTTTTGGCATTAGGATTTTGGATTTGTGAGATATAAGGAAAATAGTGCTCAGGTGTCTCTGAGCTAGGGTTTTAAGCACCTGCTAGGGATTTTGAGATTTCAGACGATCGGAAATGAATTTACAATTGATTCTTTCTTGTGGTGAAACTTAAGAGAATTATCTACACTTTGAACTAAATTTTATAGAAATTGAACGGTTGAATCAAGAGGTATTGGACTATAAAGTTTAGCAAGAAATTAGTCCTTGCATGTGAATAAAGTTTTGAAGGGTTTTTGTGGAAATTTGAACCCTTTTTGTACAAACTTACTTGAATACAAAAGGGTTTATATACATAACTTCTTTTTTATGAGTTTTTTGTATTATTTGTCCTTTTTATTGAGGACAAACAACGTGTTGGATTTTGCCATCAAATTTCAAATAAACTCTGCACAGCCAGGTATCCAGTGTATTCCCAGATAGAAGGCCACGTCATACGACACCGTACAACAAGACTATTTCTAGAGAGGAAACAGCCAAGTTTTTTATTGATAATATTTACCGAATACATGGCCTTCTAATTGATATTATTTCAGATCGAGGACCACAATTTGTATCAAACTTTTGGAGAGGATTATTTCGGCTTTTAAAGATCAAGATCAACCTCTCATCTGCTTATCATCCTCAAATTGACGGTCAAACAGAACGAGTGAATCAGATCTTCAAACAATATCTTTGTTGCAGTATAAATTACCAATAAGATGATTGGACGGACTTTCTACCATTGGCTGAGCTTGCATACAATAATTCCTAACATTCTTCAACAAAGCAAACTCCATTCTTCTCAAATTATGGATACCACCTTCGAGTAGATCCATTCCAAATTGAAGATGTGGAAAGCCCTGCTGCAGAGAATCAAGCTACTTATATAAAAACCATCCATGAAGAACTGAAATTCCAATTACAAATAGCCCAAGATCGATATAAAGACTATGCAGACATTCATCACAAGAACCAACCAAATTTCAAAGTAGGAGATCATATCTAGTTACTTTGACGAAATATAAAAACAAATCGACCATCACAAAAATTAGACTATCAAAGACTTGGACCTTTTATAATTCTATACCAAGTAAATCTAATAAGTTTTTGTCTCGAACTACCAAGTAGCATGCACATTCATCCAATCTTTCATATCTCACTTTTAGAAACCTATTATAAATCAAATATTGTTGGAAGAACTATTCCACCACCAGCTCCAGTTGAAATCAATCAAGAGATTGAATACGAGGTAGATGAAATATTGGATTCACGTATAAGGCATAGACGATTGGAATACTTCATCCATTGGAAGGGCTATGGAGTTAGCAAAAGAACATGGGAACCCTCACATAACCTTAAGAATGCACCTAAGAAGGTTTTCTAATTCCATCAACAATATCCTAAAAAATCTAGATTCAATGGTCATTGAAGATTTTATAGACAATAACATCTCTTGGCTTTTAAATGACGCTTCTTATCAACAACAAAAGACCAATATAAAAAGGAGAGAGCCACGCCAAGACCTGCACTTGTATTTTCCTAGGATAGAATAGATCTTGCTAGAAGCTTATTAGTTATCATGTCAAATCTTTATTTTTCAAGGGAATTGCAAGAATAAGAGTTAGAAGACTCTTCTGGCATACAAGCGGCTGGGGAATCATTGTAACTTTCACAATCTACTAGGTTTGAAGAACATGGACAAGATGAAGAAGGAGTATCCCAACGTCAAGTAAGGCCACGCTTGGAGTCTTTAGAGATACGGCCTCATCACAAAAATCTTGATTCAAATGCCCGAGCTTTAGTAATACTCCTCAAAGTTGGAAGGGTGATTCCAAGTGGATCAGAAATTATGTTCGGAAGATGTTTTGAAGGTCGCAACAAAGAACAAATTCTTGGATGGGATGTTGGTCTAACAGAGGTTATATCTAGAGGTCATCGACGCCATCTCAAGGGTCCTGTTGAATCGATAACCAACGCACAAAAGACGGAATATATTACTTCTCTATTCCGACGAATTCTAGAATTTTTACACATATGATTTGATTATCAAATTGCTTTGGCTCCTCATGAAACTCGTCGCTAGAAGAAAAGATGATGTCACGGACATACTTAAGCTACTATTAGAACTTTCGATAGTCTTTTAGAATCTTCTATAGCTTTTAAAAATCTTTTAGAATCTTCTTCAACCTTCCAAGATCTCCCGTAGACTTTTTAGAGTCTTCCAAAATCTTCTTCAAACTTCTAAAATATTCTAAGATACTCTTAGGATCTTCTAGAATCTTCATCAAGCTTCCAAGATTCCTCGTAGACTTTTTAGAGTCTTCCAGAATCTTCCTCAAGCTTCTAGAATGTTCTAAGATACTCTTAGAAGGTCCAATAGGACATAAGGCCTCATAGTATAAATAAGAAGCAAGACTGAGGAGTACCTCAGTCTTGCCAACACAAGTCTTGGAATAATCCAGAGTGTTGCCTTGTTCTTGATATTAATCCAGTTTCTTATTCTTGATCTAGTTCTTGTTCTTTTCCATCCAGTTCTTTGTTCTTGAAGTTATTCTGGTTCTGATTTCTTCTCCTTAATTTCTTGCTAACCTGCTAACTTGCATCCTTGACAGAATGGATGAAGAAGTTAGAAAAAGTAATTATCATCAATTGTATAGTAGTTAACATAGATGGAATAAGTATAAATTGATTTGGTATGGAGGAGTCGGGGCCAGACTATGATAGTCCTGAGTCGGGATAAGCTTGGTGCTACCTCTCTCTTTTTTTTTGTTAGGCTGTAGTAGAGGATCCGGATTCTATTCCGACGGATTATACCATATCAATGATGAAGTACAGTAATAAAATAAAAAAATTTATATATGTGGATGAATAAGAAATTATAATTATTTGATGCATGAGTTCATTGTAGTGAATTGGAGGTCAAAGATCAGATATATCAATGAAGTTTGATTGTGGATGAGAGTGTCATGTCTTATTAACTGTGAGAGTTGAGAGGTGAAGGAGAATATTGTAGAAACCATTTGTTTCAAAAGATGTTCTTGGTGAGGAATTATTTCTAGTAATTGGAGAGAGAAGCGGATGTATGCAGTCTATGGAAATGGTGCAACATTGCCAGTTGTTGTTATGCAGTCGGAAGAAGACAGCAGATTACAGTAAGAGAATTGGTGGAAGATTGTGTGATAAAGTTTATCTTTAGTTGCGAAATAGTAAAACCAATAGAGTAGACGGCATTATTTTAAAAAGCGTGTACGTGTGCATTAGACTCCAATATTCAGAAGGTGGTTAGTTGTGTGACACTAACAGTTTAACTCAATGCGGATAGTCTCTCAATGTATTTGAATCCCCCTTTACAAGTTTACTCTAGGCAGTATTGGTAGAGTAAGTGAGATAAAAAAGAATAACAATCTCTAAGTTTTTGTAATATACAACAAATATGAAGTTCATGTTCTTCTATATTCTTAGAATAGATCAAAATATCATCTAAATAACAGACAACAAAATTATCAAGAAATTCATAAAAAATATCATTTATAAGATATTGAAAAGCAGTTGGTGTATTTGTAAGTTCAAAAGACATGATATTATATTTGAAATATCCATATCTAGTTCAAAATATAGTCTTCTATTCATCACTTTCTTTGATGCGGACCAAATTATATATTCTTTATAAGTCTATTTTTATATAAATCTTTTTTTAACTGAATTAATCAAAAAATCTTGAAATCAAAGGTAAAGGATATCTATTCTTTATGCGCACTTTTCAAATCATAAAGAAGTTGTGAATCTTTTTTCATCAAAGGTGCAAATCAAAAAAAAAAACTTCCAAATAAAAGTGCGCATATGAATCCAACTTGAGTAAATCCATTAGAGTATTAGAAAAAATACAACTTTAGATATAGCTTGATATGTATAAAATTAACTAAATAATTATTAGAGTAAATCTTGACTGTGATACAATATATAAAAAATTTAATATTTGCAAGAAGAATTTTTCTTAGATTATAAGGAATTAAAATATATTATCTAATATTATCTTAAAAAGAGGCTAAACCACAAAATAAAGAATAAAATCCTAAAAAAAATAATGGATTAAAAAATAAATTTGCCTAATTATAATAAAAATTATATGAATAAATTCTTATATATTTTTATTTTGTGAAGTTCTTTTATGATCTCCTAATTTTTTTAAATTTTTTAAATTTAAAAATCACTTATAAATATATTAAATCTACTTATAAAAGAAATTAAATTGAAAATATATGTAATTAATTTTAGATTTATCAAATTCACCATTAAGAGTAGTTTTTTTTTTAATATTTGATATAAAGATCTCTTAAAAATTTGGTGAAGTAAAAATTTATACTAAAAAATATAAATTTATAGATATATCAATATATATATATATATAGATATTTAGAGCCTATAATTCAATATTTATTTATAAATATAATAAATAATAAATCATATTTTGAATTAAATATAATAAATTTAGAATTAAAAAATACTATAATTTTTTTTAATAAGAATAATATTTTTATCTTATCTATAAATTGTTATTGATAAAAATTAAAAATAATAAAAATAAAATATTTAAAAATATCTATTGATATTATAAAGTTTTAATTGACATATTTGATTAATGACTTTAATTTGTATCATGGTTTTCGAGAATGTTCCATAAGATATTAAATATAAATATCAATTTTTCTTCAATTTTTTATCTTCCAACTAATAGACAAATCTTATATATAAAATAAGTATTTAAAAAATATATAGGATGTTTTATAAATTATCATCCAAATAATTAGATATTATTTAATTATTAATAAAAATATATAAAATAATATAATATATTCTTCCACTCAATAAATATTATTTTTTACTAATTATGATTAATATTATTATCATCTATAATTTAATACTTTAGATTTTAAGAATTTAATAATTGATTAATAAAATATTTAAATAATAATAAGTTTATTTTATCTTTAACAATTAAAATATATAATAAAAAGTTTATATTTAATAAAAAAATATTTAATTAAAATAATTTATAAAATATATTAGACCTATGCAAATTTTTTAAAAATCTATTATATATAATAACTAAAGATGTATAACAAATTTGTAAAGAATCCATTATGCCATTTTTTTACAAAATATGTTAATTTTTTATATTGATTTCTTTAAAAAAAACTTAAAGATAGAATAATATAACATTCTTATAAATATTGAGATTAGATTTTTTTTTTTTTTTTTTTCCCTAAGTAGTAATGTTTAAGATTACTACTTATTTTATTTTTTATATAGCTTCTTAGGTATCTAAATCTTATAAGAGTTTGATCTTTTAATTGATATTTAAGACCAATTTTAATAACTTATATTTTTTTGAAGTATTTTATTTTATTTACACTAATAGATTTTTATTTAAGTTTTTATTCAAAATTAAAGTAATAAAATATTTTTAAAAAAAACACATTTCAAAATACAGAATATATACAAATAAATAAATAACCTACCACAAGTTGACAAGTTGCACCAAAAATAAAATACAAAATCATAACTATAAAATAACCATGATTGATTGATGGCCCCAACACCAGGATTACCTCAATTGCTTCAAAAAGCAAGACACCAACATTGAGTAAAAACTAATGAAGGAGAGTTGACAACTGAGATGTCTATGCTCTACAATACGAACTAGATTGGATTAAAAGCTTCATGTTCATGTGGGAGTTTCTGCACAAGTGGCAGTGCATCATGAGTCAGTGAGTGAGAGAGATGGGGTTGTTGGGGGGGGGAGGGGGATTATTATTAATATTTTGTTGTTTTCCAGCCCCCTATATTAAGCGACGCAGCAGGGATTGCAGCAACGTGAAGCTCGGAATGGAGAGTGTGTTACATTCAGCCAGCAAAATACCTGAAAAAAGATCGACAACTTCCATCCCAGTTGGCCATCCGCAAAGAGTAGGTAGTCGCAGGATTTAAGTTTACAGCATTTTTCAAATGCTGCGATGCGGTGTTGGTGGGGGCGGTGGCTGAAATAGATCATGGTGGTCAGCTCCATTCCAAAGGTGGTCGTGTGAATTGCTGCCCAAATTTATGCACAAGTTTGTCAGTAAACCCAGATTTTCCCGTGAGTTAAAACTGGGATGAGCAAACTGAGTCGAAGTTTTCTAAAATCGTCGATTGGTTCGACAACTCAAGGATCACAAGTTCGTTGAAAAGGAAGGGAAAACAAAAATAGTAATAATGGGGGTTTAGGCGGTGGATTTTGTGAGGATGTGCACACAAAAAAAGCAGAGAAAATACTTGTTCAAAATGCGGAAGATACAAGCATTGACTAAGTCGTGGAATTGCGGAAGGGGAGTCAGCTCCCCTCCCCGGGGATGATGGTGGTTGTGACAAGGACTTCGACTGCGTTCAAGAGGTATTATCATCGGAGAGCTTACCGCAACGCAAAAGGTACTGCAGCCACAACTGGGTCATGCAAATGGTCGGGAAGGCCAACGAAGGGAAAGGATGGAGAGAGAGCGAGAGCGAGAGTGAGCGAGGCGAAGCCGCCGACGACGACGACGACGACTTGTCAAGCGAGTTTTCGAGAAAGGTTGACTGGTTCAATCTCGTTGGCGGGGTCGTTCGTTCGTTGGAGCTTGTGGATCTTTCGCAGGGCATCGCGCAAGGTTTTAGTCGAATGTTTGGTTAATTGGCCCGACAGAATCTTCGTTTCGATCGCCATAGCTGGTCACCACCACGACTAGGCCCAGGTCTGGGTCAGAGCCAGTTCCAGCCGCAGGCCCCACATGCTCTCGCATCTCGCGTTGCGACCTTGAGGTAGACTACAGTATGGTTAAGAGCCGGCTTGCGGGTGGAGAGAATTGGGCTGTGTTCGATAGAGGCTGGTGGTGCTGCAGTGGTGGAGCCGTCGCTTTACGGAAAGGGGCTGATGCCGAGGTTGTATGCTTTGGAGCAATGGCGCTTTGATTTTACGATCTGGCAGGGACGATCGATTGTTGGAATATCGCAGCGAGACGATGGGATTTGCGAGGAAGCGTCACAGCTAGTGATGAGAGTGGAGGATTGCATTCGCAACTGGAAAGGGGATTCCCTCCCTGGACGATTGAATGTTGGAACGGCTTCCGGATTGATCACAGATCGTGTGAGCGGTAAGAATCCAGTCTTCGCCCTCATTTTCCAAATGATTTGAGCGCTTCTAGTACTTTAGTGAGGAACTGTGGCCTATGATTGTTCCCCCAGCTGGAGTGCCAAGCTCGATGATCTTCATCGCACCAATCAGCACCACCACTAAACCATTCGCATTCAGAATAAGTGAAGCACTATGCCATCTCAGTGGCAAAAACTAAAGAGGCTAACTTGAAGGCAAGTAATTTTGACTTGTACATTTGTCCCCTAAGCCTAGACAAAGCGTCAACTTGTTACCTTGTATGTATAGAGGTATGACTAAGGCTATCTTTAGTCTTGTCATTGCTTTTTTAATACTCTAGTCTTAGTTCAAGGCTCTTTAGTTTTTCTCAACTTAATAATTACAATTTTTAAAATGCATCTCTTTTTTATTTTTTATTTTTTATTTTATTTTAGATCAATCATCCAACTAAAAATATTTTGTTGTTGATAAGATATTCCATAAAATAGAATTAGAATTTTTATATATTTTATTATTCTAAAAAAGCATCTGTTGTAGCAAAACAGAAATATACATTTTTCAGTTAAATTAATCAATGTAATTTAGAAGCATACAAACATATATATATAATTTAAAGTGTATTTTATGATAATCAATTGATCCTTATGCAATCCCATAATGAAATAAAATATATATACATACATAGATATTTGTGTTATTCTTTAAAGCATTCTATATATCTTGGGTGTAGATAGCATGTGACAATAAAAGAACCAATAACAGATCAAAAACTGGGTTCAAGACATTTAATATTTTAAATCCAAATATGTTCCCAGGAAGAATCACCAATGCAATCATGAATTTGAAAACTCAAAAAAACATAAGCTATCTTGTGTTATGTAATGCTATTTATTGCTTGTTGTAAAGGATTAGAAGATGAACATTTTCCACCACAACGTATTTCTTCAGGAATCACTTCCCAGCATTGATTAAGACCATGTACCTTAGTACATCAAATAATCTGCATTATATTTCCTGTATCAATGAGATCAAACACGACAAATAAATGCAGGACAGAGCCTCCCCCATTATACCCTTCTTGTTTATTACAGCTACCGGTGAACTTCATCAGTTTGTACATTAAAGCTGCTTCTTCTTCTCCTTCTCCGCTTCTGTCTCTTCTTTTTGTCTTTCTGTTGTCCTTCTTTTTGTCTTTCTGTTGTCCTTCTTTTTGTCTTTCTGTTGTCCTTCTTTTTGTCTTTCTGTTGTCCTTCTTTTTTCTTTCTTTCTTCTATACATCTAAACTTACATATATGCATGTATGTAGATATATTAAAATGTGGAATGCACTGGAGATGGTCAATTGCTATCTGTTGACAAAATGCAGACAGTAGGTTCATACAAACAGGGGCATGCTGTCTAAAACATTGTAGCTGGACCCAAGTGGGGGATACCTCATGCAACCTCTAGTAATATAGATAGATAGATAGATATGAATGTAAATCTACACATGTATGTATATATATTCATAAATAAAAATATAACTAAGAAAGAGTACGGAGGGGGGGGGTATAGATATGCTACCATGTACCAGGACCGGCAGCATCCCTGTCAACTTCTGGAGGTCCAAGATCACGTTGTCACGGGCGCACAATCTCTGGGCGGATGGATCGCAAAAGTGGAGGATCGACATATCCAAGGCCAAGGATGCAGGAGGGAACGACAAGCCTACCCACCTTCTGCGAGTTATGACGTGTGTACATCCAGTGATAATAAGGAGCCGGCTTTGATCACAGCAAATCCTGAATATTGGGATCCACAAGAGTAATTGTTCCCTCTCATGCATCACAGCTTGGACCTGCCCAGCTTTTACCTCTCCATGCTCCACCGCCGGAGCTCTCGGTGCTACTACCCCGTTTGGCCAAACCCAACCCAATCCTATGTGCCTGCCCGACCTCCGCTCCTACTCCTCCTGCTCCACCTCCCTGCAACTCTTAAAACTGCTGCTCTTGACTCGTCCATGCCCCATCTCAGATCACTTGCATGACACCCAGCTGGATTCGTCTCCAGGCGCCCGGTCGTATCTATTTGCTATCCGTCTGTCTGTCACGCACACCGTGCAGGTGGTGCTCAGTCGAAGCAGTCGCCGAAGGGTCCTGGTATCCAGCCCTCACCGGAGACAGTTCGCTTCGGAGTGGCGAGGACTGATAAGGCCGTCGATGTTGCATGGAGCAGCACTGGCGGAGGTGCTTCTGATACTGTGTGTTCCAGCCACGCTACTCGGTGCACTGCAGGTAGGTGGTTACATGACTCTACTGTGTGGGTAGTCTGGGCGCAAGTCGATCGACATACCAGATGTGGCCCACTTGCGTATATGTGTGTGTGTGTGTGGTTTTTGTTCCCGTTTCGATTGCGAATACCTTGAGTGTGGAGCTCCGTTTCGGTCCAATAGTGGCTGCAGCGGAAAGTGGTCCCGCTGCCGAATCACACGTCCGGGTTGCATATCGGGGGGAGGCCCCGATACGGTATTCGAACGTTTGTTCCGGGAGCTGGTCGATCTTCCGCTCAGCGTCTCTTGGACTGAAGGGAGCTCCACTCTTGTCGTCGCTCGTATCGCACTGTCAGTGGTGGTCTTAAGTTGACTCTACCAGTTGGGTTAGGGTTCTTGCAAATATAACCATCCCGTCTACCTTGTGTTCCTGCTCTTTGATGTCGATGTTGTTGACCAAGCCTTTGTATTAACATGTTTCAAGTTCCGGATGTCGATGCCTAAGCGTCTGACTGACAGTACCAGGATTTCTAAGGTATGTTCATGCAGTTTCCATGATTCTTGATGTTGGAGTAGTTGCAGTAATGCTTGGAGGGACTCTTCAGGAGTTCTGAAGTGCGAATTGGTGGTGGAGTTGGCCACTTCGAAATGTTCACCGTCGGAAAGCTTGTTCGGAAGCTTTAGAGCTCTGTGAAATGCTAGCGGCATGTGATCGTGCATCGCCTTCCATCATCCGCATTTTCGAGTAAGAGTGTAGATCTTCAGAGTTTTACCTTTGTATTATGGAAATATTTGTAACACCAATTCCTTCAGACTCATGTTCGTCTTGCTCGGATTTTCTAGAAAGGTGAAATATCGATCTTCTGTAGCTAAGCTTGGAATCGATTTGGACTCGGTGTCTAAGTTGTCAGAGGTATCTACAGGCAATGAATAATGCCAAAGCTTCATCAAGTTAAACTCTTAGGAAAAAAGTAGAGACAACTGCTTGTAAGAATAGTGTCATTTAACCCTTTCATGCGTAGGAAATAAAAGTCACGAACTGTGAGGATTTTGGACCTCCTCGATTGGCATATGCTGTGCTTCCGCGTTAGTAACTATATATCTAAAAGAATGAAAATGAAGATGAGCACTCGGAACTGCGCTTATACAGTCTGCATATGGACTTGGACTTTTATATCAGTGAAGCGAATCTCTTTTCAATCATACACTGATGTTGAGATTTGTATGTTCTGAAGTATGTTTTAACCAGAATGCCGCCATGAGCATTTCTCACATCGACGAGCTATTTCCTTCACACTGTGAATACATACAAATCAGAGTCCTTACGCAGTTGTCTAGATTACCAAAAGCGAACGTTCCTTTCACCGAAATGCTTCATCAGTTCCACATCAGGTCGTACGTACAGAACACTAATCAACACGCAGCGCGAATCCAACAAGATTACCCAAATTCCAAGGTTCACGTACCAGATCACTTCATGTACAGATTTTGCAGTACCCTTCAGACCGTATATCAATGAATACCTCAGATGTTTGTGACCTCCTGAATCAATCACCACATGGTCTTTTGGAAATGACGAAACCATTGTGTGAGAGCTGGAGATTCGTGCTCTGTTTTGACAACTTCTGAAGTGTGTTCTCAGATTGTGCGATACAATTGCGTGCAATATGACCCTGATTTAGTTGGACTTATTAATTGTGACGTACGTCCCCTTTGAATACTAAACTCTGGGAGAAATTCCGAATGTGGCAGATTCGACCAACAAAGTACATCTGCATCAACATGACAGAAATCAAAGCTTCACAAACCTTGATCTCCTCTTAATTATATTCACACTGTTCTGGATCATTAACTGGATACAGCTGTTGCCGTCCCACTTTTGTCCAGATTTCTCTGGAACCCTTCCCAGTTTCTAACCCTAAGTTCAGATTAAGGGGTGGCTTATTCTTTCTTCTTTCTTCTCATTGTTAATAGTTTTTGGAAAAGTTCAAAACACTTTCACAAACTTCAAAACGTCACATTGTCCTCCAACCAAGCTCAAGTTGATTATGTACAACTATTGAATTTTGAAGATTTGTTCACCATGTGAGCCTTGACCAACTGAATGTCATGATAACTCTCTTCTTCTTTTTTTTCCTTTTTTTTTTTTTTTTGTTTTTTTTTTTTTTTACCACTTTGTTTAGGATGTGCATTGAATTTTATTTAGGTTTATGGCTTCAAATAGTTGGTAAAATCACATGAGGTAAGTTAAAAAAATTTTAAAAAATAGTAATAATAATATACCACTAAAAATCAAGTGTAATGGAGATGAAATCCTTAGATCTAAAGCTAAGAGTGAAACAAGTGCATGTAAATGCACTAGGAGAAGGATTTTTCTAAGTTTTTGGATGTTTCATCAGTAAATCAAAGGTCATGACTACTTTAAACGTAACTATTTTTAATTTAAAAATTCTTCCTCTACAATCATTTTTAACTACCTCATGGGAGAATTGTTTTAAGAAAATAATTTAATAAATAAATATTTTTTAAAAAATTAGAATAGATAAATAGCTAAGTGGGATGAAAATATATTTGTGTTAAATTAAATACTTTTTGATACACTTTTTATAAAATAATTCAGTTTTTATGTTTATATAGATAGTGAAAAATATGATGGTTTTATTAAAATTTATGGTCCTTAGAAATAAGTAAATATTTTTTTTAATAAGAAAAAAACTCATTAATAAATTTTTTTTGTTGAATTTATTCATAATAAATTTTTGATAAAGGGTGGTTTTAAAAGAGAAAAAAGAAAAAGAAAAAAAGAAGCCTTACCTACTTAATAAGTTACTATACAAACTTACAAACACAATTGATTTGGAAATTCATGAATTATCTTATTGAGAAAAGGTCTAAATTCATGAATTTCCAAATCTATAAACTTGCTGAGAAAAGGTCTAGAAGCAATGCTAAATCCATCTTCAAGTTCATATATACATGAATTTGATTTTGTATACTTTGTGGTCTGCAATCCAAATTATATTTTGGAATTTTTTTATTTTTATATTGTAATACTTTGACACAATTAGTCTTTCTTGTTGTTTATTAATCTTTTATCAAAGAATTTTTAATACATTTTTGATGTGTCATATCAGGTCTTTGGTCTTTGGATAGAATAAAAAAAATATTCAATCTTAATGCTCATTAAATTATCCTTGTATAGGCTCATATATTAATAATATTTTTAAAATTTTTATTATCTTAATAATCTTATTATAATTGATTTTAATATATATATATATATATATATATATATAATTACGTAGATATAAAATAAAATGATAGTGTTAACAAGTAGAATAGAATAGCTTAGATTCATGCCACTATCAATAGACTATCTTTTGAAGATACAAATATAAAAAACAAATATCTAAAAAAAAACATACCAATAAATTGGTATCTTATAAAAAAAGAAATAAAAAGAAATAAATAAAAAACTATTTTTATATATTTTAATTTATAATTAGAAAAATAGTCCACTAAAATTATATATATGTTAAGTTTATTACCAAGTAGTAATATTATTTAAACAAATCTTAAGTTTTTAATTGATTAAGTTGTCAAAATTATAGATAAAAAGAATTTTAAATTATATTTATAAATTAAATACTTATTTATTAATTTTATTAACTTTAATTAGAAAATATCTATATTTATAAGATTTTGTCATATCATATTTAAAAACACTTTGAATATGACCAATTTAGATTAAATTTATAGATGGTTGTCAAATCTTGGTATTTAATATAAATGTTTGTATAAAAGGCCCTTGTGTTAATGTGTAATTAAAGCAAATGACTAAGAATTTAATAAAATAAATTATAATTTATATTATTCTTTTTGAATAATAAAAAACTTTATTTTATTCTTATGTTATGAAACATATTACTAAAAAGGAATACAATGTTACAAACATAGAATTATAAAAACTATATACAATCTTTTCTCAACAAGATAAATTCATGATACAAGATCTTTGAATTATATGTATGACATTATATTAAAGAACCTTATATATTTTTTTAAATTATTTCTACACCTTTTACATGTTATTAGATTCTTAGGAGGCAAATCTTTTTAATAAGTTTGTTTCAATAGTTTATACATAAAAGAAGTACATACTTTGATATGTAGCTCTTAACCTTACAAATAACATCTAAAAAGACATTGATAAAGACATCTTCCAAGTCATCAACTATTGTCTTAATTTTTTTGACCTTATTTGTTGAATACTTTATTAAATTGTGGTATAGGCGTTCAACTTTCTTGTTATCATTACTAGAAATAATCTTTGCAACTACATCTCAACTACCATTTTAAAAGAAATTTTCTTTTATTGAATGAAGAAAACTTATTTTCTTGACATCCTATAAATTAATATATTAGGTTAAAAATATTAGTATTTTGGAGAAATATAAAACAACCCAAATAATCAATAGTGCCAAATGAATGTGCCTTGAATCAAAACAAATTAACATCTTTCCATCGAATACAACACTATTGAGTGGCAAGAGCCAGGCCAACACCTCACAATCCATCAACACCAAACAAGTAAACAAATGCTCATACAAATGCGACCTCCCACTAAAACAAAAAAAAAAAAAAAAAAAAAAAAAACACTTGCACGGCTTCATAAATTGATTGCAACAATTGCGATCCTACACAACACTGTGGGTCCACCCCAACACAGGGGCTGCATTCGCATCACACCCTGAAATGCTCAAAAGCTGCTCCCCACACTCCCCCATTGCAAACTCTCTCACGTCCATGTGCACCTCGTGATCCTGCTCTGTCCCTTTGCCCACTTCTTGTATACTTAAAAGTACTCGTGTCCCCTCTTATTGCCTCAGAGCCCATTGCAGCAGCTAACTTTGATTGCTGCGATATTACAGCGTAGTCATGCCGGGCCAGAGCAGACTTGTTGAAGATGGCATCCGATGACACCACTGCGGTCGATCCTGCTTGCAGATACCCTTCTACCACATCTGCGTGTACACCATGCATTCATCCCACAAGACACAATGAGCTCACTGCCCATGTCCAACGCAAAAATCTCACACGCGTACATGCCACAAAATCACGACACTCCTCGGCATCCTTCTGATGACCTAGTTGGTTGCCAGCCTTCGGTGTTTCAACTTCCATACGATTGCAACGTCAATCCTACCCTGCCCTCTTTCCGCATCTCGAGTGGAAATGCACGTGTTCGACAGTTGTTGTGGCTCACCACACAACTGGAGCTTCTGCAACTTCGACGCAGAAACGACTATACTCACCCAAGGATATGCCATTTGCAGGAATGATTGGCATGCTTGGATGCAAACGCTTCAGCAGTTTGACGTAATCCATTCCTCCAACAAGAGACACTGGGTATAACTGCAAAAATGAGCACCTACGTGCATCAGCCTCCCAATGAGTCAACACTCCACGACACCCAAACATATACACCGGTCCCAAAGTTCACAGTTACCATGGTAACACAGAGAAAGAAGGTGGGATGCACGAAAGCGCCAACGTGACCCAACTCACACTACTTACCTTCACGCATGAAGCACCCCATCTCCGAGCTTGAAGAATCTGCACTACAAAAATAAGAAAAACAAACACACACACACACACACACACACACACAGACAAACTCATCAGATGTCCCCTAACATGGCCTGCTACATCATTTTCTGACCACTGCAAACAGCTATCAATACGGCATCACCCTGTGCTCGCCCATGGTTCGCTAACTCAACAGTAAGATCGGCATTCTATCCAACCTCAGATGGAGACATCACCCCAGGTACGAACAGAATTTCACTTCTGCAGTGCGCCTCAACGAGCTCCTGCACAGTCGAAACGGGGTTAGATGAACAACCCGCTTCACCCGATTGCTCCTAGCCTTCGAACACATGCCTCCACCTGCAAGTCGTCTGCGGCACTTCCTAAATGATCAATAAGCATTTCTAAGCAAATTCATCACACCAAATCTCCGCATCCCAGGTTCAGATACCAGCCTTGTTTGCCACAGGGCTCATCAAAAATGATGCCCCTGCTTCTTTGGCCCTTTCTGCATCCTCCCGTGTCAATACCGTACCAGCCTGCAACCATGGTCGTCGTCCAACAAAGTCAGCGAAACAACCTCGTTGTACTTCCTCATGGATCACATCCAAACGCATGACCAGCCCCAGCGCGACGTACTCCTGCACTCAGTGTCCTTACTGTGCAATAGATACGAAAGCATCACCACCTCCATGGCACATAAACTCGACCGGCGAATATACCCCCAACACCAGTTCCCATCTGTCGACATACTCCGGAAATAGGTGCTCTCCACATCAAAGCACTCGCTACTGTACATTCTAACCATATCTCCAACAACGATTCTATGCATCCACACCGCAACTCAGCTGACACCTCAACGCACCCCTACGGTTGCTGATGGATACTCGTCCACAAGCTTGCTGATGACCTGCGCGCAGCCACAAACCACACCATGAGCTTCGGCGGCATAATCACCAGCTCATGCATCAACCATGTTCCCCTTGCTCTGCTGCATACTGCTAGTTATTAACTGCGACAAGATGCCTGATTCTAGTGCCCAAGTAGGACTCACCTGGGCAGCCCCTGGCGTCCTCATTGTCACCTCCAACTGCAAGTCCATGTCCCGCCACACCCGGTTTCAGTGTCAGACCACAGTTCAACTAAGCAATCTCACAAACTCCCAAATTCTCCCACGCCTACACCCTCAGGAAATAGCACACCCACTACCCTTAACACCACATGCTCTGTTCGTGAATACTGCGTGACATTCCAATATACACATCCCTTCAAGGGACAAAGCGGCGAGCTCAGACAAAGTACCACAGAAACTCCGCCATTCAGTGCCGCACGACCGGCATTCAGTGCAACCTCTTCACTGCACGATCCCACCACCCGGATGTCAAACCCGCTTGACCAGTGGAACAAAAACCGGTCGAACTCTCGCCCAAATACCATGGTGTATAAAACCCATGCATTGAACACGCCATTGAAAGCGTGTTTTCTCATCAAATTCATGCGCCCATCCCCGGTGCAAAGTTCACATTTTCAATTCGTGGATTCCTTACACACAAGAGACGTGAAACTCCAGCAAATCACACGGTCCACGTTTGGGTTAGGAAAACCCTAAAACCCTGACTTGTTCAGATACAAGACAGTCCTCCACGCAGAAGAAACATCAACAACTCACCAAAGCGCCAAGTCGTCACTCATTCAACTGCCAAACAGCATTTTTCGAAACAGCTCACCCAAAGCGACAGAAGCGCGATTGAATCCCGCTAACCCAATAGAATTGTGAGGCCAAAACATCAATAAAAACGGCATGCTTACTTGTCCGAGCGCAGGCAGGCAACGATACCAGAACTCTGGATACGCTCGAATGTGGCTTTTCTGGCAAAGAAAGCAGTTACATCATTATCACCATCATTGGAATCGGATGTCGAGCTGCCATGGTTGCGGACATCGCCGTTGCACTGGCGCTCGCCAACTGCGCTCACAATCTCCAATGATGGGTTGCG
The DNA here is from genome assembly GCA_036785485.1 of Physcomitrellopsis africana. NCBI lineage: Eukaryota > Viridiplantae > Streptophyta > Bryopsida > Funariales > Funariaceae > Physcomitrellopsis > Physcomitrellopsis africana. The sequence continues at coordinate 161,147 of JAWRVF010000296.1, read as the reverse complement.
GGATCCGACCACACTGTGTTGGCTGAAGTGGCGGTTACGGCAAAGCGGCAGGGCGGTGACAAGAGCGGCATGTTGACGAAGTTTGGAGAAGGGGAAATCGGGGTGCGGATGGGCAAAGCAGCAGGAATGCTTCGCAGCGGAAGGAAGACACAACGATGCTTGAGTCGAAACACCCAAAGCAGAATTGTAGAAATCCATGGACACTCTTTCTCTCTCTTTTTCTTCTGTTCAAGGTCTAGTGAAGAGCCCTCCTTCCAGACCCAATTGCCAAATTTTCTCTCTCGCCCTCTATTGTTCACCGTATTCCTCGCCACAGCCTGTTGTTGCTGCAGCAGTAATCGCCAATCCTGCACATGTAGCAATATGCACACAACACAACAACACAGTGCAACAATCCAAATTGGAAAGAAGAAAACGCGGTCAACGCTTCTTCTTGTCCTTTAGCATCTTTGGAGGAGGACGGTAGCAGTAGTAGTCTCGAACCTTCACTCACAAGTGAAGCTTTATCCATCCTGCACACTCTCTGCACAGTTGTATTTTATATTGAATGCACATGTGAAAATCTCAATGGTATTGTAAAATTTTCTAAAATTTAGTTTCTATTCTTTTTTCGTTATTTTTTACCACCCTCTAGTTTTAAATTGATTTAACCAATTCAGTTCAATTTCTTACAAAATTCTAGATGTTAATCAAATTAGAAGCAAAGCCATAATCTTCTATAGTGTTTTTAGAATTTGGTACTAGATGCCCATTCTAGGTTATCTAGAATTAAGCGCCTACAAGCTAATTTCAAGACCACAGTTCTATGCTTGATTGTTTCATGCATCCATTCAACTTTTTTTTTTGACACTTGTAATGGTAGACTATGTTCTTTTGACATGCATTGGCTCAAAGTCTAAGAAAGGTCCTAAGTGGATGAAGACCCCACCATATGAATCATTATATCCTATTCTACATTAAAATATTGATGTCCATGTTGATATGTCTACTATCATGAACAAGGTTAAGGAACTATACAAGATTATAATAAAATATTGGAATACATGAGTCTTATTGCAAGGCAATGCAATACAAGAACAACAACAAGATTAGAAAGTCCAAACTAGACCACAAAACATGAGTTGTCAAGATTGAGGAGCCCCTTATACTTGACACCTATATATAATAAGAATAATTAGGGTCTTGTCGGTGATCAGGGCAGAAATGAATCTATGTCCCTTAGCAACGCTGTTTAAATCTCATGGTTTGAATCTTTAATCAGTCGTGACAGCAGGGCTGGTTTAACCACATTCAATGACATGGGTTACCACGTCTTCTGCACGTGAGATTTTAACTTTCACACAGAATGATGCTATACAGAAGATTTACCTGTTGCTTGATTCGGAAGAGTAGTATAACTAACGTTCGGAGTTCACAATCTTGTGTGGAAACCAAGAGTAGAGTAGATTGGAAATGACCAATATTAAAAAAACCAACGCATGTTGTGTATTGAAGGAAAAGATAGGTAAAACTTAGAGGTGGAGAGAAAGTGGAGAACTGTAGAACCTGAACGTGCCGCAAGCGTACATTGGATTGTTTTCCAATGGTCAGGTTCAATTCAAACTACTATAAGGACCCGCATGCAAATAGTCCCTACACTGGCCGCATGAGAGTAAGAACAGCCACACGTAGTTGGTGACGTGGAAGCTTTTAAATCAAACGACCAATCATGGACACTTTGTCTAAAAAATCACATATTAACTACCGCCAACATACACATCAAAGTGAGTCAGTAAAAAATATCACGTCAGAAGCTACAGCTTTCCACAAACTTGATCTATTGCAAACCTTGCAGAAGTTTGGAGCTAAACTTAGGATATTCAGTCCCAGCAGAAAGAGCAAGCAAACCAAGTCTGTTGATTTTCGTGATGCAGCCGATAATGGTAGCGTAAGGGCATTAATTTCTGTAGCAAACATGGCTTGATGGAGGAGCTCAACCGGACTGAAACCTTGTGCTCATGTCGAGGGGCTGTCGAATATAATGTATACATTCAATTATATCAATATATATTTTTAATAGAACCACGGTCTATCACTATTTTAATATAAGTTGACTGAAAGTATATATCTTCTTTTACAATTAATAGAATAAGATTCAAAAACTAATAACACCATACTTGTATAATTTGTTGTATATTAAGAAATGAGTACTTTAACATCTCTATATTATAAATCAAAAATCTTATTGATCAAAGGTAAAAAAGAAACAATAAAAATAAAAGAACCAAACTATGTAACAAATAAATCTACAAGTGTTTCAATGAGTACAAAGAAGAGTCTTTCAAGTTGTAAAAGTCTTCTATAAGTTTTTGATATTGATAAAATACAAGACAAGAAATTTGAACCAAACTTTGATTAATGAATGCAAGATTTTGGTCATTTCAATTAAAGAAAACCATAGTACTAAGTTGATTATCTTGAAGATATTAATAGAAATTATTACAAACAATTAAAAAAAAAATCTCTTATCTTAGTTAATACCAAGGGATTTGCAAAATTATAAAAGAAATCAAAATTAATTTACTTATTATTCTTTTAAATATCACTTATACATGTAATAGAAGATATGGATGTACAAATGTATATGTATATATAGTTGTTAAGATCATATTAGAATTGATTAATGAACAAGTTGAGATTGCTTTACATTAAATGTTATCTAAAATAATGCAACAATATTTTTTAATGATTATATATTGGATTGACAATAAATGAACACTAAAGAATGTTATGTTTGAGTCCAAATAATTTTCACATTTATATAATTAGTTGACCACATTAAAATTCATTATCGTGGACATAGCTAAAAGAAACACTAGAAGGGTAACATTCAGCCACATGTTAAAGAATTTTTAACATAAAAGTAAGTTTATGTGTGTCTTTGTAAATATGAGATGAAGAAGTTAAGCAATGCCCGGCAGACAAGATGAAGATCGCAAAAGAAAGATGAAGCACTTGGGTTCATGTTTGTCCTCACAATCTGTGCAAACCCTAAACCTGGTGAGAATGCCAATCGAGAGCTCACGAAGAGGGAGGAGATTTGTGGGAGAGATCGTGAGGGTCGCAAGTCAATTGGGCTATGGTGGGGGAACCCAATGACTCTCCAAATCCAACAGCCGCTTTATTGCAGCAATTCGGTGTCAATGCAGATTCGATTAAGAACTAAGCTTATCGAAGGAATTTACGTTTCTGCAACCCTAAACCTGTTTTTTAACAACTGCAATCTCGTTGCCATCAAAACATAAGACGTGGGTTTTCACTCAGAGCCGCGGCATTCGAGGGATGTGAAAATTACTACTGAAACTTTCCACATGTTTCAAATTGAACGTGATGGTTGATGCGGTAATTTAAAAAGCCCTATAAGTAGAGTACCGTGTTCAACATCGCAACAATATGCATGAATTGGAAAAGATCTATTCCCCTTTTGTGTCTTTGTAGCCCATCTGTTTACACTCTACCAACGTGGAGCTCAGCTGTTTGAACCAACCTTTGTCTAATCCTCGTCGGCGGCACTACTGAAGAAACCCTCTTCGTTGCCTCGCACGTATGGTGAGCTTGCATTTTTTTCTGTCCTATCGCCGTGTATTTTCACGGTTTCCTGATTGATGACATTCGGAGTTTTGAGTCTGCAACTTGCAAAACTGTGCTGCATTCTCACGAGGAGCTTGATTGTCACAGACGCAGAGTTTTGGATGGGTTTTAGTCGAGTTAGCTGGAGTGAGAATCCAGAGCTTGTAATTGATGTTGATCAATGCCGACATTGGTTGGATTAGGAGTGAGGCTTTAAATGGTTTGTGAGATTTGGAATACAATGGAGATGGAAATCATCATGGCACATTGCAGTGGGATGGGTTGGGTAAATGTGTTGCAGCAGTATCTATGAAGGGTGATGTTTACCTCCAGGGGCACTGGTATGTTTCAACTTTGTGACGGTTGCAGTATACCGTGTTGATGTGGTTTGCGATGATGTGAAGGAACGATTTTCCGCTTGTGGAATTACAGTGGTGCTTTTCAGAGCAAGTGGAATGCTATGTTGGATTGTGAGGACTTGGATGTTTTTGAAATGTTTTTGAGGTTCTTTCAGTGCTGGATGGCGTTAAATAGTTTGATGTTTTGCATTTTCCTTGATAGGCATGACCTTAATTAGAAATATGAGCATTGGAACAAGAAAACTGGGGAGCAGTGGGCGTCTTCTAGGTCTACAGCTCCTGCCATCTCCCTCGCATGTCTCCGATCTTATACCAGCTTGTGTTAGATTCGCTCACTATGGATATGCTAAAGAATGTTCCCCGCCCGCACCACCGGAACTGCCACTTCAAAGTGCATCTGCATTGCCACCATTTGCTTGGCTGCTCTCTTTTACCCCATTACTGGGAGCGAGTAAAGATATCGCTGATGTGAACAGCCGTGAGCAATATAAATGTGCGAAAGAAAATTCTTTCGCATCAAGCGACACCGACCAGGAGGTTGAAGTGGTGAAACGAACAGATATCCATGTTGGTAAAATTGAGGGGGCAGCAGAAACTCCATGTGAATGGGCTACATATGTTGGTCTTGGTAGTAAGGGCATGGGTGCCGAAGCTTCTCCGCCAGGTGCTGAATCGCGCCCCACAATTTCTCCGGAGGAGGATATCAATGGGACCTTCAGCAAAGAGTCTGGTGAGAAAGTTCTTTCTCAAAGCCATGGACTCGGATTAAAGCTCAACGGCATTCTTTCGCTCGTTCCTAGTCACTCAAAACAGTTCATGACGGAGATGCCTGGCATTCCGTCGACCTCACTTACGCAACGACATTCAAAGGCGGACAGCAAGATATGCTCTGCTGCACAGAAGGAATATTTTTCCCGCATGGTGAATGGTTTGAATATGGACACGAATATCTCTCCAGTTCCTTGTTGTGGTGCCCCAGGGGGGTACGTTGGCAGATATACTGATGCCTCCGACATGAGCGTCCGAGCCGATTTATTTTGGTATGAATACAAATTTAAAGACGGATGGAATGTAGACCCGTGGCATTTCGAGCAACGAAACATCCTGATTAGGACTTTGCGTGTTATGCGGTGCGACTCTGAATCCCTCAAGGTAGTAACATTTCGTGATACATAAGTCTCAGTTCACTTAGATGTGTTGCTTGTATGTAATGGAACGGTCTCAATTTCAGAGTCAGTCTCAATATTTGTGAGGTATAATTTAAAGGACACAAGGCATCCTGCAAAGACGAGTTACCTTTTGTTTGATGACACAGTTTGTTTTCCTCTTAATCCTTATTTTGACTTGTAAGATTGCATCCATGCTCTTAGGGCTTTCGTTTCCAGGAGTGATTATAAAGTTTCATTAAGTTCAGATCTCATCTCTTCTTAAGCAATATCGAACTGAAAATTACCTTGCAGAGCTACATGCCGACCTACATACATCCAGTATTGATGAGCAATTCAACATCGTCGAAAGTGAAACAAGGTCCTTGCAAACTAGCCGATGATGATCTACCCAATATCCGGGAAAACCTTCTCAAGGGTGACAAGGGATTAATTCAGATTGTAGAGAAAGATCACGTTCCTAAACCTGACAAAGATGTTATTGTTGAGGCGCCTCAAGCGGAGAATGAAGAGAGGGACCAGTCAGCAAGTCTGTGGACTCATGTTTATTCAAAAGGGAAGAAACAGTGGTGGAAGGAACTTTTAGCCACATTCGGATTGGCAGTTTGGATAATTACTGGAGCAGTGCTTGCTGCAAAGGCTCTAGGTGTTCCAAACCTGTTAGTTAGTCAGAATGTGGCCTACAGCGGGTTTTGGGGGCGTCCTGAAGACGACCAAACCAAAAGCTCAAAGTAAACTTTTAAAAATCCTCATGCATTCTTTTCAGAGCTATTTTTTGTTTAACAAATGTCAAACAAACTCCAATCAGTCCAAAAAGATTGGAAAATGAGAAAAAACGACTGACTACTCAGCTTCCTTTTATTTTGTTTTGTTTTGTTTCGATTTCCAGTCAAGGATCGCAGACGGAAGTATTGGAGCTCAGTTCCAGTAATTTTGATGAGGTCATTATGAAAAGGTAACAATCTTTCAGTCAATCAAATACCTCTTCGTTCATACATGCTTGTAACTTAGTTTCAAAGGCGATTACAATCTCAGCTTGCGTTTTGCGCAATCTGGGGATTAATGTCTTGTCCGCAAACTACTAGTCACTTTCAACCTTTCTTCAGTTGAATCAGGCGATAAGATCTTCATGACCTTGCCCATGATCCTGTCTTCAATATTGTTTACCACTGTAAGTTGAGGCTTTTGGGTTGAAAATGTCTGCGTTCTCCGCAGATCGAGAGCAACAAAAAGTTCTGAACACCTTGTGCACCGTTTCCTGTACAGATCCACATTTGTTATGTTTTACGCACCGTGGTGTCCTCACTGCCAACACTTGCATCCTGTTTGGAAAGAACTTGCCAGTGTGTTGAGCAGGGAAGGATGTGATGTTCAGGTACTTGTCACTTCTTGGCTATGCAGTTTTCCACATTCATATCGATGCAAAGATCGGTCTGCTTTCCAGTCTCATTTCTAAGATGACTTCAGAGATTTTCATGCCTTGAAACTTTTCGCATTTAATTTGTCTCCAGCCTGAGAATTCACATTTCTTCTCCCCTTTGAATTCATCCTCAGGCTTCTTCATAATATGTACCGACTCTGCTGACTTCTGTCGCCTTCATCTCAACAGCTGGCAGCAGTGGACGCTACAAAACATGCGAGGCTTGCAGACAAATATGAGGTGCAAGGATATCCTTCACTAATCATGTTTAAGAGAGGAATACCAGTTGGTAGACACAGAGGACCACGCGACATAAGCACCCTCATGTCCTTTATCAATCACAAAAAGTAGGCGCTGAATGATTGACTGCATTTCTGCAGTTGAATTCCTAGATGATGCTGCGAACCACTCAAATCAACTCTCTACAACCAAATCTTGTACCTCTTATCGAGAATTAGCACCCCACTTTTTGCCCTGATCAAATCTTTGCCTGAAGCGAATGTAATGTTCGTCTTCGTCACGAATTCATAAGCATAAAGGTTAGTATTAATGATATGAAAGAGTAGATTCTAGAACTTTATGTTTTGCCACCGTTGTGCAGCACAGGAGGAAATCGAGTTCATCTTGCAAAAGCTTTGTTACAAGTTGGGCCTGTGCTCTGGACATTTTAGAAATCAATGGTCTAAATCACAGTGTGTTAGGGTTGTGTGCATGGTTCACCTTGTTCAGGGCATGTCATTTTAATTACAATCATGCCCTGTGCATTAACTTGTTCGTTGTTGCAGTTACTAGAACAGTATGTTATTTTTAAGCCTTCTAAAGTCATTAGTTCAACGCTCCCCTTTGTTTTTTTTGAGTATGGACCAAAGACTGAGTGAAGTTTAGAAAGATAACACGTCACCTGGGTTTGTAATTGTGGAACACTATCACGTTTAATAATGCTTGTGGTGCCCACCTCAACAACTTCATCCCTCTCTCTCTAATGGTCATGAATGGTACTTTGCTTGAAAAAATGCATCATCCACTACCCATATTGTTTGATCTCTTGGGTCACCCTGTTAGCTTGCAATGTGGATAAGCTGCATTCTTCACTTCAATTGGATTTTAAATTTATAAAACTAGTACCACTTATTACAGCAACATTGGTTTTTCTGGTCAACTTTTTCATCATAATAAGAATAAAATTGAAAATAAATTTTTCATTTTTTCTACACTTTAAGCATCTCAAAATCTATATATATATGTAGTATTGTGTATGTATGTATATTATCTTGTATATCTTCTTTATTAACATAAGAGGTTTTTGTTTGTATGTAAGACTATTCAATGTCTGAATACAATTTTATTTTGCATGAAGGTGATGGTTCTTTATCACAAGACAATTTCATATTCTGAAGTGAGAGAGGCTAAGGTGGTACAAGACATGTTATTTGTCACTTTCTCTGATTGCCTCATTCAAAGCTCCAAATTTATACCTACACATGTGTAAGAAGACAATTACATCTTCAAAATACAAAATTATTAAAATCCTTACAAATTACAAAAAAGATGTTTATCCTATATGAAAATGAATTTGTCCACTCCATCTCCAGTCATAGATTCTCAAAGACTTAGTCACTTTAGTGAATAAATCTAGATCAATATGTGTCTAGAAACAACAAGTCTACAAAAATATTATTACCCATGTAGAGCAACATCTCATCTCCAAGACATAGATGAAGGGGATGAGCAAGAATACTTGATGTCACTTAAAGAAGAAATATAAAAATAGTAGGATCAACTTTTCCCAAAATGTGGTACCAATGTATCTTAACACTAAGCAATATATATTTTACCTTGGTCTTTGAACTTCTATGACAAAACAATTTCTTATTGCATATGTACAATGTATATTATTCATAAAGTTAATCAAGAGATTCTTATGCTAATATATATATGTATATATATATTAAAGATAATGATGTTTATGTGTATGCATCAATCTAAACTACTATCTATGTATTTCTATATTTATTCATCTATTTGACTAATTTGCAATATTTCAATATATGACTTCAAAATATGCATTGGTTTCCATCTCAATGTCAATTACCATAATTACAAAGAAGTGCACAAATAACAATAATATTACAATGCTTACTACAACCATTTATCTTACAATTGAAGAACTCAAAATCTACCAATAGGTTCCACAATTGTGGGGCTTATTATAATCCTTGCTCTTGCATTAGTTATTAGAGACACATCTTGACAAGAATTGAATCCAAGACTTTTGTAATGAAACTATTAGATGTTATTGTACTATCATAGATTCTAAACTCATACTCATCAAAGAATTATTTCTATACTTTATCTCATTTAAAGCATTATCTATTATCACATCTTTTGTCTTTGGAAAATTAAAAGAACACAATTCAAATAATAATTTTCCAATCTATATAAACAATATTATAAATTAAAATTCTTTATGAAATTACTTAATAATATTGATAAATATTTAATTATATAAAAAATTAAAATTAAAATTAAAATAAATTGATAAACTTATATTGTTAAATTTAAATATTTAAAATATATAATGTAATAAAAAATTTATTATCAACAACCTTGTGGAGCATCTATAATTTTCATTTATCATCATTTTTAGAATTAAAATAAAATATTTATCATTCTTAATAAAATACATTAAATTTTTATAATAAATATTTCAAAAAAATAATAGTTATTATATTATCTAAAAAACCATATTTTACTAATCCAAAATATTTTAAATATTATATAATAAATATTAAAAATTATATATATATATATATATATATATATATATGTATATATTTAATTTTTTATTTAATTTTTTTTACTTTAGAATATGTCACAATAATATCACTTTAAAATCAATATGAAGTGTAGAACACTTAATTTTTTTATAATTTAATAAATCAATCAATTAAATTGAATAATAAAATATTTATCCTATAATCATTATTTTATTATAATAGATATTAAAACAAATACAAGAATCCATTTCTATCAAAAAGTTAGAAATTAAAATTTTAATTAATCATATAGTTACATTACATAATTTCAAATCATAGTAAGCAATATTAGAAAATTTACTATTATATATATATATATATATATATATATATGTGTGTGTGTGTGTGTGTGTGTGTGTGTTTTAAAAAACAAAGTAAAAATACTTTTTTTTTGTTTATCTATCCGTATATCTATTCAAATTATATTTTTTAATTTCACCTCCAAAATAATTATTACACTTCTAAAACAAAGTAAGGGGCTTTAATTCTAGTGTGTGTGTGTATATATATATATATATATATTGAGCGAGAGAGAGAGAGAGAGATACTTTTAAAGATATAAAATATAAACTAAATATTATTTTATTTTAATTATTTTATAAATTTTATAAAATCATAAATAAATATTTATATCTCTTCAATCTTGCAATTGACTTTATCATATTATTACACAACTTTTCAGAAATTCATTTATTTATTTATTTATCTATTTATAATGGTGTATCAAAAACTTTATAGGAATTTATAAGAAGTAATAAAAAAATTAAATTAAATTAATATGGAATTTTTATAATATGTACAAATGATAATGTAACCAAAAATCTCTTGCATTACAAATTTTTGAAGTATCTCATTCAAAAAAAAAAAAAAAAAAAAAAAAAAAACTATTGTGCATAGAAAAGTATAGTAGCAACAAATTTGTTAGACAAAATTAGCTATATTTCTTATTAAGAAGAGCATTATTACTTATGTTTGTTTTTATTTTATATTAGCACCTCTACTTCTTTGAAAGATTTCAAAAGATACAACAATGTAAATAAAAGTTATATATATTTTTTATTTTATGATATAACTTTTATTTGCAGATAATCATGAGATTAATTTTTTTTTTTTTTTAAATAACTAATAGAAGATGATGCAAAAAATAGTAAGTACATTGAGATTATTGTTTGTAAAATTGTAGTTTTTGAATCCTATAAATATTAAATTTATTATTAAATACTAATATTATAACTATCACAAATGACTTTTTTAATATTTTTAACTTTATCAAAAAAAATACTAATATAAATATTTTATTAGAAATATTTTATTAGAAATTTTAATATAAAATTGATAGATGTATACTATCTAATTAATTAATTAAAACTTCTATGCTAATATTGTTGGTCATACAAAAAAAATGCAATGCACCAAAAACCATATAATTTTATCCATAAGTATTATGTATATTGATAAGTTAAACCATCAAAACTTCTACAACTTTCCTAGTAATAAAATCATATTTTTCTTGGTACACTTAGTTTCTACTAATAATAAGAAGAAAAATTGTGCAATCAATAAAATTAAATTCTTGAACATTCTTTTAATTAATAAAATCTCATCTTATTATCTAACTTTAAAGGTTAGAACTTCTATTATTATATTATAAAGCATTATTCAAATTTTGCTAAGAGACAAAGAAAGATTTAAACTTATTTATAAAAGAAAATAATAGAATAAAAAAGATTAAGAAATAAAAATCAAATTTTATTTTTGCAATATTCAAAATAGCCACTTTGATGGTACTTTTAGAAGATATTGTTGTTTAAACTAAAGAATTTAATCTACTAGTGTTGTTTGCTAAATTACTAAGAATACACTTATTACAATAATATTATAAGCAAGTTTTTTAAAAATAAATTTCAATAATAATTTACTTCAATATATTATTTTTTAAATAAAGCAAAAGCTCCCAATATTAATATTATTTATTATGACAGCAAAATGGTGTTATTTCTATCCTTATTATCAACAATTATGTTATTTATTAAAATAACTACTAATTTAAAATTATTCATTGTATGATGTAATTTCTAAAAATGTATATTATATATTTAAGATTTGATGTATAAATAACACAAAAGTAGTAAATCCTTATATTCAAATATACATTTTATCACAAAAACTAATATAACTTCACACAAAAAAATCTAATTGCATGTATTTGATTATATATTTTTAAACATTCTCTCATCATTATGTGTTGGGTTTTGCTATGTAATAATTTTAATATACATATATATATATATATATATATATAGACTCAATATAAAAATAGCATTAAGTATGTTAACATTTAATAAAGTTAATCTTAAATTTTAAAGATTTATATCGTCTACAGTGCCAAAATGTGTAATTAAATAGCACAGATAAATCTACTTTTGTGTAGAGAGCTTTGTATTCAAGAGAATTGAAAATAATTCAAATTTCTGGCATTTCTTTGTTTGGCTTCGCATGTACAATATTTTGTGTACAGTAGCTTCGGTAAAATTAATAGTTGCCATGAAGTTTTATTATGTGTAATATGAAAGTTTTAAATTTAAATATATGGGTATATATATCCCAATTATAGAAACTCATTCCATTTCAAGTAATATTTTGGTTTTAAAACCAGTAATTTGAGTTTAGATTTTTGAATTGGAATCAAACTTACAATACAAAGCCAAAAAAAAGCACCCAGCATCATTTCTCATTTGATACTATTGCAACAGCTTCTGATGCAGAAATTTGCTCAAAACTTGGCAGCTGAATATACAGTCATCTAGTTTTGGAGGGTGTTTTGATTGTATCCATACCACCAGGCTTGGGTCAGCTCTCTACACAAAAGTAGAAATTCGAGGACGACACTATAAAAATAGTCTACCTACCTCCGCTTATGGCTGTTTTTGTTAGTCAGGGCTGGCCCAGTGTGCCTGCAACCTCTCACTGCTACCTGTGGCTAATTGACTGGCTTGTCCTCTTAACCTGTTTCTTCTGGCACATAACAACCTACTGGTTTCAAGAATATAGTACCAAGTTTTATTACCTCCTATACAAAGCCTAAAACACTTAACAATCACCATCAGCACTTGGACTAATTTTGCAGAGCAAATAAAAGCATGGCGGGGAAAACAAGCCGAAGAAAGAGACTTCCAACAGAAACTGGAAAAACGACCATCTAGAGAGTATATAAAAGCTGATAAGCTAATGATTGGGATGCTTCGAGCCTGTGGCAAGATCAAGAGAAGTCGATGCAAAACTGAGAATATTGAAGTGTATGCAAACAAGGGCAGAGGCATGTACCTCAGGGGTACTGAGTTTTGCTGCGATTCTAATGCTTTCACTAGACGTTCCTCAAAAGGTGCAGAATGCCACATTACTTTCTCATCCTGTATCGAATAACACACGATGTTTCAGTGAGTGATTGACAAATGCGCAAGCTTTGAAATTAGCAGTGAGTTCTATCAACAATGAGAGAGAGGTTGATTCTTTACCTCCCGATACTTGTCAGTCGAATTCGGAATGCCTTGTCCATCCCAAGCAGACCTTTCCGTAGCACACGCAGTTCCCCAGTAGTCCGCAAGGGAGCCAAAGATGGGCCTTTCCACCGGTTCCATGTCCATCAATCTTGTGAACTTTCGCTCCAGGTCTGTTGTTTTTGGAGATATAAACGATTCTGGAGCTACTAATACTCCCCTAACTGGAGTCTTCAGCAATTTGTCATCATCCTGCCGTTCATCGTGTTCCCGGTGTAGGTTGCTAATGGGTGCCTGATCTCGAGACGCTGAATTCTCCCAAAAAAAAGGCGTTTTCTCATGAAATGCTCCTCCTGAAGAACAAGCGGACATATCAAGCCCTTTGTAAAGAATGCAGTTGGTTGTGATGTCATCATCAAGCAAACCTCCATCACGTACGATTTCTTCTCTTCGTCCAATCCCAAATCTCATAAAAGAACCTGGACTGCAAAGAGGAGGAGCAGGACTAGCTCCAGCACCCCCCGGATTCTCTTGTTCCGTTTGCGGTGGTATTTCATGCAATTCCTCAACATGCACATGATCATCCCACTTCTCTGTCAAGGGTGATTCTGAAGTAACCGTTGATGCCTTCTCACTCAGTGCTAAAAAATACCTTTCTTCATCCCGTCGGTGTATCCGAGTAGAAGGTATTAAATCTTTAGAGTCATTGTCACCACAGCCCCCAAGAGCTTGCTGCAAGTCGCCAATGAAAAAATCTGGCAAATCTACGTTACTTTGTCGCTTGCTCTGGAGCTCTTCGTCGAGGGACAAGGCTTCAGGAACAGGAGAAAGAGTTCTTCGGAACAGATGAGACCTTAATAGCAAGGAGCGCTTTCTAGACGACCGAAACAAGCTACGAATTCTCACATTTGCCCGCCCATTTGACGCCCTCTCCGACATGAGCCTACGCCTATTCTCCTTGAAGTCGCCTACTGCTTGCGAAGCTTCAAGATGTTGCTTGGAGAAAGAGGAGGTGCTCGCTGCAGACTGCAGCAGCATGGAATGAGAAGATTGAGGACTAAGAGGAGTGTGCTCGTTTGCTTCCAAATGCTTAGGCCAACTGTTGCTTCTTCCTCCTTCGCCTTCTTCCTGCAATCTTCGAGAACTTGCAGCTCTCTCAGCGGCTGCAGCCATGGCAGCCCTGTCAAAAACTCAGGAGCAAATTAGATTGTCGCTGTGTGGAATCAGAAGACCAGAAGAATATTCAAGCAATTTTCTCGTACTTACATTGCAAGGGGACCCTTCACTCTGGACGTGGAGAACTCGAGAGTGTTAGTTTCTATCAGAAGCTCAGAGAAGGACTTCCTCGAACTCGATGGTGCTCGTGAAACGCAGCACTCTCCTTGAGTATCTTCGCCATTGTCCCAGCGGGATCCGTACGGCCCTTTGGCACTATTGTTTAGCAATGTCTCGTACGTGTTTCCCTGTCTCTTATTCACAACGTGGGGCCGCAGACGTGCTTCCTAAAGAAACCGTCGCGACGTTAATGTAACAAAACCCATGGGGGCAATCTGAAAAGCACTCGAACAAGACTGTGAGGATTGAAAGGATGCATTTAGGATGCTGTAGGAATGTTAGATTAAATTAGATGATCAATGTCTTTATCCATTCTCCTTCCTACTTTGATTGAGAGCAAAAGCTCAACCTGATATGCCAAGCTGCTGCCTTCCTTCTCACTGCCATTTCCATCTGCGCACCTTGAACTCGTCGACGATACGGCGTATGTGGTTGGTGTTCCTGACTCTGGTGGGTGATCATTGACGAAAAAATCATACTCCGCTCGCCGGAGTTGCAAGTGGTTTGCACCGTTGTGACTCCGCAAATTCCAGTTAATTGGTTCATACAAAAAGTTCTTACAACTTACAACCGATCGATAAACACCTACTATGACTCGGTGAATTCAAAGGGCATTTATTCGAACTAATGGTGCATTTACAGTTCTCAATGGAAGAATTCTATGCAACCATGACCTCAAGAGAAGTTAGAATTCTTAACTTCCAGAAAAACAAAGAAATCTGTCCCTCGATAGAGACCTACAGCGGAGGTACTGGAAAAACTCGAAAGCCACAAGAAAGGCCAAGAAGAATTGTATATTTCAAACCAAGTACCTTGTGTAGGTGGTGTCTTGGAGCAGTCAAACTGCGCCGCAAGACTGATAAGCTTAGTGTCGTAGGAACCGCAGCTCCCTCTTCCCTGGTGTAGACACAATTCAAGATCGATTCACACAAGGAAAAATCACCAAGCGACCTTGACAATGATCTTCAAATCTATCAGCATTGCAAAAGATGGGTGACCAAGAGCACGCCAATCATAAACCTGCAGCAACCTTAGACACGCATCACTCATTAAGGTACATACCTCGGCATCACGAATCTTCCGAGCTGAGATATCCCTAATTCTGAAACACACCCAAGGCCACCCCATCACACCTCCCTGCTGCAAGTCATTCCATACATATCTTCGTCACTCCAACGTCACAAATCTAAAATCAATCAGTGCATTTCGCACACGACATTCTCTTGCCCCTTCTCTCCACACTTCGACGTCTCCTGTCTTGCCTTCATGGAGTTTACCCTTAAACCCAAAGCGTCCAAACCCGTCATCCCATCCACTCCCACCACAACAACGCAACCGCTTCCAGTTCGCAAATCCTCTCAGCCACCTCAAATTCAACGAGGGGTTGAGTGATGTCCAGCGCGAAGTCAAATCACCGTGCAAAGCCAGGATTCAAGCCAACGTAACAAACCACAGCACTTTCTTCCAAACTACCTTAAGCTACGACGCTAGATTAGGTGTTCCACACCGCCTGCACGATTAAAAAACAACAAATCGTTACCAGCCTGACTCCATGCAGGAAGAGAATGTCTGTTCGAGTGGGAGTGAGCCTCGCTGCTGGCATTGTCCGGTGAACACATTCACAAGCTTCTCCCTGATCAAGCCCAGCAGCTTCCATTTGTGGTTTCCAAATGCGGGAGGCAGGAGACGAGATGCGTGGCACCCAGTAGAGAGAATGTGGATTCGAGCCCAGCCGAGATCGGGTCGGGGGGTGTGCGAGATTGATTATAACTCTTGCATCATTTAGTGCTGTGCGGGGGGCTATCATTCGACGTCGTCTCCGCCACAGCGTCGTCGTCTTTGGCCTTGGCCTTCCTTCGTCAGCAAATGGCGGCGGCATTCAATGCCCCCCAAGATCACGCCGTGGTACGGGGCCCTATGGCCCCCGCATTGCCCCCCCATGACCGCTCCACCCGTTTTGTCATGGCGTTGGTGCGGGCGTTGGTGCAGGCGCTGGTGCCTGGTTCCCTTTTCCAGTGTTAATGCCAAATGTAGATAGATGCGCATAAATGTTACTCAAGTCTGGTGTTAAAACTCCAATAATAATAACAATAATAATAATATGGATTGTTGAAGTTGTTGGTTGATGTTTTCAAAGTTCATAAGTAGTACCATCTTTGATATTATGTTGCTAGCATGTCATTCCTCAATGTTTGCATACCATGTTTTCTTAAAAGGATTATATGAAATACAAGGTTTTATAACGTTTTATTATTATTATTATTATAAATTTTGAAGTTTTCAATGGATGATAATATTTTGCTTAATGTAAGAATAAATAGTTGACTTTAGTTTGGTAGAGTTATATTTATACATATCATTTTTTTCTTATTTAGAAATCTTATCAACATCTAATTATGTTGTGAAATGTTTATTATTATTTGATTATTTAATAATATAAATTTTTATTACATTTTTTGTTATTAATACAACAAAATTAAGCTTTTTTAACATTTAACGTTTGTAAAGGTTTAATTTCTTTTGATCATCACCTACTTTGGTAGTCTATAACTTTTTGATACCAATTCTAAATAAAATGATACTTCTTGGCAATTTAGAATTAAAAAAATAAAAGCTATAGTTTCTTCCATTTTATTCTATCAAGACTTCAGAAGTACTCAACATTATTCAACTGTCTTAATTGTCAACTTGATGTTAGAAGCACACATCATTAAAATGTTCATAACCTTTATTCCTACAAAATAGAATTGTTGTTCTTATAATGTATTTTATTTATATTTTCTAAAAGTTTATTTTGTATGGTGGCCAAATTTTAAGTAATTATGTGAACGTTTATTTTTGTACTTCAATATGAAGACTTGGAATTATTAGTTTTTTCATATTCTAAGTATTGTCCATTAAGATGTAGAAACAAACAAAATATTTGTTTATGGCTTGCCCACAAGTTATTCCTATTAATTGAGTTTACTAATGAAACATGAAACATTGGTTGTTCTTTGCGTCACAGAGATAATTGCAACTTCTAAATATCCTAAAAAATGATTTTCACCATGCAAAATCATTTTGGACACTTGAATATAAATTAGGGTATGATACCTTGGACATTGTAAAATCCTAAACAACTTACAACACCTTAAATTGACACCAAAATACTAACTCATCAAAATTATCACCTATCACTAAAATTACATTGGAACTTCGACACTTTGTACCATGAGTAACAAACAATGCACACGAAATGTATTGTTTAAGCAATTGTTGTGTGTGTATTACAATGTCCAGAATTGTTAAGTGTGCTCAGAAGTAAGCTCATGTGGAAGACATTAGGTTAGGAATATTTTCATCCTGAAAGATAAACGATTCATATCTCACATTTGTAGTGAGAAGTTGCAGGAAGTACTTAAGTGTACATTGCCAACAAGGTAGTTTTTAACTTCCAAGCTCACATATTTACTCACATTCTAAGGTTGGCATGGCATTGCAGACGAGATATATACATATATATATATATATATATATATGTATGTATCAACTAGTTGTATCTTAAGACTGTAGAATTGTCGACATTGCTGACAAGGTTTGCTTCCAGTGATAGTACGTAGTGCATTGAGGTTTATTTTTGAACACTTATTTATCCACATTGACAGAACAGGAGTTTGTCACTCCCAGTTGATCAAAAACATGTATCCCAAGACAGGCAGAAAAAATGACTGTACGAGAAATTTTCAGTATTATTGCAGCGCAGGAGAGGCTCAACCATAAAAAAGGATCATCCCTGGTTCTCTATGATACAGTCCATAGTGGCTTTGCCTTCGGCAATGTCAGCTAATCATAGTCTAGTTCCCGGGAACGAAGTTGGTGGCGTAGGCCCAGGCGTTGTTGGCAACGGGGTCAGCCAAGTGGTCGTTCAAGTTCTCCAAGGGGCCCTTGCCGGTGACGATGGCCTGCACGAAGAATCCGAACATGGAGAACATGGCGAGACGGCCATTCTTGATCTCCTTCACCTTCAACTCGGCGAAGGTGTCGGGGTCGTCAGCCAAACCCAAGGGATCGAAGGAGCCTCCAGGGTAGATGGGGTCAGTCACCTCACCCAAAGGTCCACCGGCAACACGGTAACCCTCAACAGCTCCCATGAGGATAACCTGGGAAGCCCAAATGGCCAAGATGCTCTGAGCGTGCACAAGGCTGGGGTTGCCCAAGTAGTCAAGACCTCCCTCGCTGAAGATCTGAGCTCCGGCCTTGAACCACACAGCCTCACCGAACTTCACACCGTTCTTGGCCAAAAGCTCAGGGGTCACGCACCCCAAAGCTCCGAGCATGGCCCACCGGGCGTGGATCACCTCTAGCTCCCTGTTCCTGGCGAAGGTCTCGGGGTCGGAGGAGAGTCCAGCAGTGTCCCATCCATAGTCACCAGCGAACTCACCGTTGAGGTATGAGGGGGTCTCCCCGGAGAAGGGGCCCAAGAACTTGGGTCGATCAGCACCGTACCTACACAACAAGAATATATGTCAATTAAGTAGCATATAAGGTGCATTACTAGTACTGATAAGGGATGTGAAAACCCCACTCGCTGAACCTGTTCCGGAAGTTTATCTACACTATTAGCCAGAGGTTATCAAATACTATGTCCTTATGATGAGGGTTTCAGCTCACTCAGTGTAGCTGAATCAAAACATTCACTCAGTATGCATTTCCAGAAAACGTAACACAGCAGAACCACCACTGGAGATGGAATTGCCCAGACAAGAACACCCGTAATCAACGTACATAGCCAATGAATATAGGTTTTCCAAGGGCATAAGAGGATCAAAGAGCGTACCAGATGCTGTCGCTGCCGGAGGACTTGCTAGCAGACTTCCTCATGGAGATGCGGGCCTCGACATTGCCCACCTGGCGGGAGAACTCGTTAGTGGGCTTGAGCAGGCTCTGCCCAGCCAAGGCGGTGGAGTGCATGGCGGTAGTGGCGGCCATGGTAACGAAGCTGAGCGATGAAACAAGGCAAGACTGATGCACGGGAAGGGAAAACAGAGGGCTGCTATAAGTAAATCGTAGCAACGTAGAGATAGTTTATACTATCGGACACTGTGAGGAGGCACCCGGGACAGATTGTGGTCATGAGGAGGCCCAAGTGGCAGGCGGAGTCGATTGGAGGAGATGCTCCGGTGCGGATATCGAGAGGATTGGGTCTCGGTCCCATTCTCTACTGCTACTGGCTGGCGCGGATTCCTCCTCTGCGGGTTCTATCTGCACCCGCGCGGCACCACGCCATGTGTGCGGCGCCCCGCGCCCTCGTCACGGCCCCAAGCTCAATACAATGCACACTCCGCTTCAGTTTTTACTTAATTATCTAGTTTTTTTGCTATGTGATGATAAATTAGAGGATGGAATATAAAAACACTGCAAACCCATGAGAGGATTCTTCTACTTGTTGAAGGTGAAATTGGTGTGGTTTTTTGCATGATGTTTTCGAGAATGGTGATTTAGTGTTGTATGATGGTTTTGTACTAATAAAGGATAATTATTCATCACATTGAAGGTTTTTATTACCATGCTTTAGCTGATTTTGGTGTTGTGATACTCTTTGGTTGTTATCAAGTGTTGAAGTTGTTGGTTCTTTCAGTGATGAGTTATTTTGTGTTGCACCAGGGTTTCTTGTATTTTTTCTTGTGTGTTGTTTGTTTGTTTGTTTGTTTTATGGAACATTAGTGTACAATAGGTGTATCATTGTATTTGTATTTTGTTGAAAGTAAATAAAAACAATTGAAGAGAATGTTGGGTGATGTTCATGTTTAGATATATATACTTAAACTATTTTGTTTTATTTCCAAATTTCAACCAATTATAGTCATACTGTAGAGAGCATCTATAACAATTGTATTTATCAAATTTCACATTTATTGTCCAAGTGCAATGAATAGAGAGTGCCAAAAGATGAAAGGCCTTTTAATAGCATAGATGCTTTATCTACACTAAAAAAATAGATATATTGTAAGGTGTGTATTGTAAATGATTTTTACTATCTTTAATTTAATTTTTTTTTACTTTGTATGTTTAATGATTGAAGTACTTCAATTTGTAGTCAAAATAACATAATTTTTTTGGAAAAGAAAAAAAAATCCACATCAAAATGCAATAGATTCTAGTTGTGAGGATAAAATTGTGAGGATAAAGGCTTACAAATAGCACATATCATATTTCTACAAAATGCACGAAGAATGTGAGTACATTAACATCTTGATGTAATAAATTTCATGATTAAGTTTTAAGTCATTTAAAATTATATATATATAGAGAGAGAGAGAGAGAGAGATTAGAGTGTACAATAATTCTAAATAATTTAATTCAACTAGAAACTATTACATTATTCAATGGATATGAAATATTCATTACTGTACACATATTCAACTAATATTCATCAATATTTTATACTTATTTAACTAATTAATTTAATATTATTCACATATTAATGAATATTTGTATAATATTAAATTGGGTAAATATTTAAAAAATAATTGATAGTTGTATTATTTTTTATAGCTGTTCAAAAGAATATTGTACACATATTCAACTTATGCTGAATAAATTGTGTACAATATTTGTTCTTTTGCTTCACATATGTTAATGATAATATTTGATACTTTATGCTTTTTGAAGTAAAGATACTAAATATTTATTATTTTGATTTTAGATATCAAATTATGTTTTACATTTTATATTTTTTAAAAACAAATCTAAAAAGAATAATTTTTAATATTTCTTTTACAGAAATGTGAAAAAAAAAAGTGCTAAAATATCATGTCAATGTTAAAAAAATCTACTGTATTAAATTGGAACTCTTTGTTTCAACTCATAATTTAAAAAATTAAAACAAACTTTGTAAGATGAAAATTCAAATTTAACTCATGAGTTTTTAAAATTATCCAAAAGAGAAAAAAAAATAAAAAATAAAAAACAAAATGTATGTATGTACGTATGTATACAAATGTATTTTTATTAATTTTAAATGTTTGAACTTAATTAAGACAATGTACATCTCACATCTATTAGAGTTAGTGCAACCATTCAAAAATATTACTTTAAGAACTTTCATGCATTAATACAACTAAAAAATATTTGACTGGTTTCATAATTTGTGAATTACTTAACAATTTAGATTTAACTAAATATGATATCTTTTTAAAAAATACATAATTATAGATAAACAGCCTTAAAATTACGTATTTCAATGTGTATTAATAGAAAAAATAATAATAGTAACAAGTGAATATACATGATAAGATTATTTACAAGATTTATTGCTCAAATATTGGATAATCTATACTAAGAAACTTCTATGCTTTATAGATGTCAATCACTTACTTTTAAAATAATTATAAAATAGAAATTTATACAGGAAACCACAGAAATGATTTTTAAAAAATTATTTTTCTTTTGTTTTCTTTTTCTATTATTTTATTAACTTTAATAGGATTTATCAACTCAAGTCATAGTCTTAAGTTAAGAAGGTTTAACATACACTTGTCTTAAATTCGTGACAATGATTTTTTTTTAGTTTACTAAAAACATAAAATGATGCCACAAAGTAAAAATATCTCTCATTTATTTTCCTTATATTTTTCATTTTGTACTGTATATTGTCTCATCAGATTGATTGTTTATATTTCATATGTAAGTAAATGTATTTCATAGCTTCAAAGATTCTAAATCATGACTTTAAAGAACTCTGACACCATCTGTTCTGCTCAATGACTTCATGATATCAAATCATCTGTAAAATGTGTATTGAGTTCTATTTTGAAGAGATGTAGCTCTTACATGTTTATTTCATATTTCTTACGCTCAAATATTCATCTAAATTTGCTTAGATTTCTTTTGAATTGTACTTACTGAAAACCTCTTGGTTCAAGTACATTCTATCTTGGACTCATACCTACACTCAATAACGCACACAAGCATTCATATGTGTACAAATCTAACTCCTATCTGCATACTAATGGAAAATGATCCAAGTGGAATGATTCTTGGATGTTTACAAATAAGAGATGCAGTCTGGCACTGTTACAATTGATCTACTTTAGGGCTCACACCTTTTCTTTGATGGGAGTGGTAGACCACAAAAACTCTCCAAATGAACGGATCTTCACCAGTTACTAAAATCATTGACAGCACAGGACCTAGGTTAATCACCTCTTTATTCTCTGATCTCCACAAACTATGTTGTGAAAAACTCTTCCATATACCTGTGTTCAACGCAGCATCTGCTGTATGCTCTCCATGTAAAGCTCTGGATCCAAACCCTTGAACCTAAAAGAAAGTTTAATGTACATGTGAAGAGCACGGAGAGACCCTTTTCATGCAAGTGGTCCATAATTCCTCAGTCCAAATTCTCATGTCAAAGTGCAGTCGCCTCACATTAGTTACATATGTACGTCAAGCCTGCTCTTGTCAAGCTTAAGATGTGTCATGTGTTTTGACGATCCGGCATGCGATCGATAGATTGATCAGATGGGGGGTACAATATAGTAGAATTAATAGGCCTGTCTTGCATTTGTCTTACACTTTCCTCACCTGGAGATAAATTCTGGTCTTTAATTGTCACCATTGGGGAGCTTGGAAGAGGTCGTATGAGGGACGCTGGGACTGGCACCCTGTTGTCTTGAATTCCATGGTCAGGTGAGCTTCCTGGGGTGTGTGGCTTAGCCAAAGACCTAGAAAAGAATTTATCATTGCGAACATCATAAGCCTCTGCTGTGCGAACCTCTTGACAGAGAGAGCAGAAGCAACAGAAGAGCCACAGAAAGCAGTCGCTCGTGTTAGGTTTGTTGCAACACCATGTGTACGTAGGCAAATTGTATCTTTCTCGAATTCTTATCCGCCAGAAGCCCCCATAGAGCAAGCTGAACGCACAGAGCACAATGCCAGTTACTCCCAAGGAAGTTCTCACGTACCTATACGCACCAACAAGACACGTGTTAGTACATGACATAAACAAGTAAACATGAGAAATGTATTTGCAGAAAATTTTAAGAAAGCAAAGGTTCTACATTGACACCAGATTATTGGTAAACAACTGTTGAACAATATCTAATGTACTGAAGAGAGATTTTTAAATTGATTCAATCAATCGATCAAACTGTATTAAAAAACAAACAAACAAACAAACAAACAAACAAACGATTCATAATCTGTTCTTTTTCAAAACACAAATTTGAGATTCTATTTGATGCCAAAAAATCCAAAACTGATGGCAAGTCAATCAAGGTGACTTTGGCATAAATTGCTTGTAGCACTAAAGCAGAACTCGAAACGCACTCCATGCAGGATGGATAAGAAAACGTACGCGTTGTCAATATTGATTGCCGCCAGATTGAAGACCATATACGGCGCACCTAGCAGGAGGAAGAAAGTTACAATATGCACATAGCGGTTACCAAACCCAAGCCTCTCGTAATTAAACCCCATTACACAAGGAAAGCAAAGAATTGCTAGGACGCTAATGGTGGGCTCATCGTAACAGTCGAACACGCCACCTTCCCATTCTGGATTTGATACAGGCTTTCCTTCTCGAGATGCAAAAGACTTGCTCTTCTCTAATAGTTTGTATCTAGGGTTGTGCAGCTTGAACAAAGATGGATGGATTGAAGACGAGTGACCTGTAGACTCGGCCCTCTCCATTTTGTCTGCAGTTAGATCGACCTCGTCAGGTACAGCCGCTTCATCAACTCCCACGAAATAATCCCTTCCCAGCGGACTCAATGAGTTGTAGATTCCAGCTGCTGCAGCTGCCCCGAAGGATAAAAGAAGGGTGACGGCTACACCAATTGGAGGACGGTTTGCTCGCCGATAGCCCCAGTTAAGACCACAGAGACAATACTGAGCAATGCAATTCAAATGCAGAAGAAGCACTACCACCAAGATGTGAGCCCATTCATGTGGTTTCCGAAGTCCATTCTTGCAGTAATTTCGCCGAAGCCTGATGATGTCAGTAGGATTGTATCGAATCAAATAGACCAAATGAAGAATCCTGATGGGATGATTGTAGAGCGCCATGAGGGTAAAGAGCGCATTCAGAATCTGATTCGAAATCTCGAACCAAAGGTCACGATCACTCTTCTTCGGAAGTACTGCATTCAGCATCCCCACCATGACCATGAACAAGATGGCCCCCGACACAGCCACCGCAATTATCCAAACGAGCAACACTAGATTCTTTGGATTCTTCAGCCATACCATTGCGTGCCGCTTGAGGTCTTCCCACCGCACCTCTCCTATCAGAGGAAGCTTGATGCCATCCTTCAATTCCAGCTCCTCCATTGAGGAAACCATTCTCGACTTCTCCTCCTTCTCTCCCTCAATTCGGGCGAAAGATATCGATGGAGTCAGTATTTTCTTCATCATCGGGGATCCTTGACGTAGCGGAGACCCTTGTGGCATGGGAGATCCTTGCCTTAGCGGTGACCCGTGTGGCATGGGAGATCCTTGCCATTTCGGTGACCCCTTAGGCAACGGCGACTCGAGCCTTGACGGGGAGATAGTATTACTCTCCACTTCGCCATTTCTAGGTATTCTACTTGGAGACGGACTGGAATTGAACATACTAGGGTTTGGGGAAATGAAATTCTGCATGGAATCGTTCTCTTTGTCAAGTCTGAAACCATCCAGCACATTTCCAAAGGACCATGACCGAAGCCGCGATCTACTATGAACAGTGGGCTCTACACCCCCACTCTTGAACTCCAAGCCCTGCTTCGGGCTACCACTAAGCAAACCCCTGATCAGATGCGGTGGTGCATTCTCAATTTCAACAATCTCGTCTTTGTTCTCCACCTCTTGATTGCCTTCTACTTCAACTTTACTATCCTGCCCTGATTTCAAGCGATTCTCCACATTATGCCTCGATTCTCTGTTAGTCTCATCCTCACCGACTCGTCTCCACTCACCGTTAGACCTCGGGCTCGAGGGATCAACAGCACCCTTCTTCACCTCCGGACTTCCATTACTAACTGTCATTGCAACAGACACAAAAACTGTGCACAAGAAGAATCACCCAACACGTGCAACCGCAGAGCGCTTGAATACTAAAAATAGACTCAACGGCATATCAAATTCTGTCAGTCGCATTCCCCGACTGAAAAAACCCAAAAAAATACAACAAAACATAAAAAACAAAAAAAATCCCATGAGTCAGAAGAATCATCAAACCATAGCTACCTCCCAGCGTCACATGGCAAGGACTACTAGGTCAGTGAGCAACACCCTAATTAGTTGGCCCATGGTCTCAGCCCACGAAAGCTCCCCCAAGGACAAGACGACCTTGCAGCATGCAAAACAGGAGACATTCACACCAGCTGTTCAAAGTCAGCCAGAGGGACCGGACTCAAGATCCCGGGGGTGAGGGAATCTGCAAGGGCTGCATTGCAGACCAGGCACAGCCCCGCACATTATTCTCAACAACTAATCGAGCGCGTGATACCATGGACTTGGCTCTAGCTCACTCCTTCCTCACTCCCCCCCTCTCTCCCGACCTCTTCGTCGTTGCGGAGCTCTTGCTGTGCCGTGAGTGCGACGTCCTCCGATGTCGCAACGGGACATCCTCTAGATGAATGCTTTTTGGATGACGAATGAGCTCGTGGATGAATGATGTAGTTGGCACACGCGGAGTTCCTTTCCTTTTTTGCTCCTCACTTCTCTCCTCTTTCCTTTTCTGTCGTTTTCACTCTTATTTCGTTTTCCCTTTCTTTAACGTTTCTTTTCTTCTCCTCGTTTCCTTGTCTTTTATTCGATGTTCTTTACTTCTTATTTCCTTTACTGTGTTTTTCTTTTCTTTTTCTCCGTGTTTCTTTCTTTGTTTATCTTTTTCACTGTCCTTTTCTTTTCTTCTGTTTTGTTCTCCTCTATTTTGTCTCCTCTATTTATTTCTCCTCTATTATTGGTTTTTTTTTTATTCTTTTATCTTGGAGCAGAGTGTCATTAGATATTAAGGTTTTCCCACGTGGCACTCCAGCCCAAGTGATAATTCGTTGATTTGTATTTTGTCTGTCGGTGACAATGGATTTCACCGTTTGATTTGTACACATCCTGAATTTGGCTTTGACTATTAACTGGTACAGACACCTTTTTTCAATGTTAAATAAATTGGATACCAGAGGGCCAGGAAAATTCGCTGTGTTTGAAAACAAAATTAAACAGATCGTTATTTTATTTTTGTTTTTTTAAGACCAAATCTCTTTTTCACCGACATTTACAACAAATAATTGAGAAGTTGTAAACTTTTCAACACAAGATCTTTTTACTTTTTCCTGTGTCAACAGTACAAGATTTTGAGAGGTTTTACAAGAAATAAATTTTTACCTGTTGGTAATTCATTTTATAAAATTGTATGATAATGATATTTAAAAAAATAATAATAAATAAATATTTTGAAATTCATATGAAAGAAAAGTAATCTATGGATAATATAAAATGTATGTATTTTTTTTTTTTTTTCCTTCTAAAATACATTCTCAAATGTTGAGTTTTAGATTACGATTTTTCAGTAAATTCTAAATATTTTGTTACATGAATAATACACAAGTGATAACATTATTGTTTTCATACTTATTTGGTTAAAATTTTCAAAAATTATATTTAGAGATGATACTTTTAATTTTGAACATCTTAAAAATAAATTCTTTAGCAAGTAATTTATATATATGTTAAATTTTAGTTTATAAAAATTTAAATTCTAAACAAATCAAGTTATTTTTTGAAAAATTAAAATTAAGAAATAAGACTCAATAAGTAATTTTTTTTAAGACTATTTTTAAAATTCTTTTCAAATATCTTGATAATCTTTTTAAATCTTTTGAAGATTTTTTAAAATATTTTTTTAACTTTTTAAAATAATATAAGTTTCAATATAAGTTTCAATATAAGTTTCAAAATAATATTATATATAAGTTTAGGTAACAAAAATTTATTTTAAAAATTTATATAGAATGTCATTTGCTTTTAGTGTGACAAAAAATTAGAAGTATTTACAACAACTTTATAGCTTTGTAAGTAGTATAAATAGAAACAAAATAAAAGTCAATTTTTGCAATAATACGTTTTTAATTTTTTTTATTTAAAATATTTATAAATATTATCTATAATATTTATAATATTATCTAATTATTCTTAAAGTCTCTAATTCTAATATTTAAATATTTTTTAGAATAGTTGTGATGTTTTGTAACTTTTGTCACTAATCTTAAAGTAAATTTATTTATAAAATTAAAACTTAAATTTTTACTAATATATATTTTTAGTAAATATATTTATATTTTCTATTAATATAATTAATTTATAATATTATATTTTTTTTAAAAACTAATTTCTAATTTTTTTAAAAATAAACACATCACTTTAAACCAATTGTTTCTTTATTGCAACAATAAACTAAAAGTTATTACCAAATATATCATTGCAAAATCTAAAAATTATCTATAAAAGATGTCTTACATAAGAACTAATATAAACTTAATACAACAATTTAGAACTCTTTCTTCTATATTTGATAACTTCAAACATATCTTTATTTGACCTTTTCAACTTCCTTCAATTCTTGTATATCTTATCAAAATATCAACCAACAAGTCTACAACCATGTTTATCATTTCTCTACACTCTTTTTTGAATATTAAAATATAAAATAACTACCAAGAAGTATATTTCATTTATATTTATAAATAATATTCATAAATCAACCAATTTTCTTCTTTTCTCTCATTAATCATGAATCTTATTTATATAACTTTATACTTTAAAATTTCTATTTTATAACTAATTCTTAGAGCTAACCACCAAATTATTGCAAAAGTATGCATAAGTTTTACATTGAATACATTTACATATTAAAATAATTATTTTCAATTAAAACTTATGAATATTTTTAAAAACATAAGTACTTAGTAAAATACTAATACTTAATTGCAATAATTTTTCTTACTCCTTATATCTTAAAATTTCTATAAAAGCTTGTAAGAATATTTTAGAAAAATTTATTCATCAATTATCTTTAATAAAAATAATTAAAGATATATTGATGCAATAAATTATACACCCTAAATCTAAAAGTAAATATATGCAATAAGTAGCAAGGGTGGCATGTGTTTATAAAGGGAGCTATTAATATATTGACTTGATAGAAATTAAATGATTAATTCAATATAAAATATATTTTTAGTAATTACCATTCATAAATTAACATTATTGTTGTCACTCAAAACAATACTAAACTAAATTTTGATTGATTTCCTTATTTTAAAAAGAAAAAACAGAATGACAATAATTATACAAAATTATACAAATTATACAAATTAAGAAACTGATATGTGAAAGGTACCTGGGGGTACCAGTCCCACACCCCTTCCGAGGCTTCGGTGGATCACAAGTGTCTAGATTCCTAATTCCAATGGTCCAACAACTGAAGATCCTGTCGGTGAGGAAACGGTTCGTTGCATAACCATGGCAAGATATGACATCTCTGAAGCTCTTAGAATGTGTGAGATTGTGTGAGGTGACGAATTCGGAGCAGAACTTGTAGTTATCACACGCCTGTTGTTGTCTGCGAAGCTGTTCAGCAGGTTCCTCAAAATCTCTTATGCACGAAGGCACACAATCTGATGCCAGGAATTTCCAGCATTCGATGCTTATTCCTGAACACTGTTCTCACCGAGCAACTTCTCCGAGAGGTGTGGGTTATCAAAGATCTCAGTAAAAAGGAGGGGAAAAAATATTAAATGTCTTGAGTTGTGTCATACAGAGAAAGTCCAGGTCAAAGATGAGCATTCATAGCTTTCACACGTGATAGATGATGTATCCGACACAACCCTATACTGCAGCACTTCTGTAACTTCTTTTGTCTAGTTTGGCCATCGAAGATATTACTAGTTACTACTTGAAGTTGAGTGTAGATGATGGTTGCATGTTGCAAATTAGGAAAACGCTTAACTTCCTATGTGCAGGATCACATAGGACACCAGTCTTCTTCATCTTCAAATTACCATACCTTTGAAGCAGGTAGTGAGGGCGTTCATCTAGATGTTCAACTTGACGTCTGACAGCGAAAATCTCTATCCAGCTTCACAGAAATTTTTTAGTGGAAGCATTCTCAAGCATGTCTTGTGTGACTGTTGAGAACACCGAGATTCCAGGTTTCGATTTGAATCCATTCATCGTAAGATTCCTCATTGAATCAGTTTGTGATTATTTATCGCAAAATTAGAGGAAGCTTTGAATGTAACGTTCACGCTACACGGACGAACCAATCATTGGAGCTTAAAAGACATTAAGAAACTAGGATATTGAGGTGGGTACACATTTTTTATTATATATTAGTGTCTTATTCTGTCGGACACACGTGCTGCCTCTGAAATAAATTAGGGTTTTCACTTCAACATCGACAATGTACTAAAAGCATGTCGAAGAATTCTTTTTTGCTCTGCCAACCAATATTTTACACTGAACATCAAAATCTAACCAATAAAAAAAATTCAAAAACGAAACGAAACGAAACGAAACTGCTTTTTTTTAAAAATAATTAAAACTTGTATGTCATTTTTTCGGGCCAGCATTTCATGCAGAATTGTAGCAACCTCATGGTTTATAAAAAAAACATGAATAATTGAACTTCTATCATAACATAATATAATTTTAAAATATCAAGAAGGAAACAACACATGAAACACATGATGGAAAAACAATCTGAATTATGACAATATACATTTTTCTTGAAAATCACAAAATAAATATTTGCAATTTTGATCAACATGAAGTTTTGTCTTGAAAGAGTGCAAACCAAGCAGTTCATAATTTGATAAATATAGTTCAAATGTATTGAACTATATTTGATCCAGGACGTGATTTTTTTTTGAGTAGCTTATTAGTTTTTTTTAAAATTATTTTATTCTTATTTGTATTATTCTATTTTTAATTTCCATTTGTTATTTTTTTCTTGTTATTCTAATTTTATAAATAGGTTTGAATAATGCATATTTATATGCTATTAATTTTTAATTTTTAATGTTCTATTACGGATCTAGATTTTTTATTTTATTTTCAATATTTATTTTGACTTCCTAATTAGCCTTAACCCTGGCCACCGGCCAGGGTCCCGCAGTTTGAGCCCGCAGCCCGTGCCTGGGCAAGCCTCATCGGGCAGCGGGGCGGGCTGAAGGGGCAGGAGGTAGGTGGTGCGGGCAGGCACAGGACAGGAAGCGCGGCGGGGTCAGTAGAAGGGCGGGCAGAACGGGGCTCCCATGCCATGCCACATGGATGGATGGATGAAATACATCCACTAGGAGCCCAGTCTAGGTCCTGTTTCTCTCTCCCAGGCCGTCACAGTATGGTATAAGAACCCCTAATCCAGGTTGTGAGATGGACAATTTTACCGTGATACTCAGTACTTCCGGTGAGGTTTGTGTTTCAAAAGAACCAGACATGGAAAAATGATCTTGCAGAAACAAAGAAAATTGCATAGCATGGCATGGTATGGCGTGAATGAAATATCAAGCAAGTCGCTTCTCTGGATCAACATTGTGACTTTAGATTGCTATGGTCGCTTACAAATAAATGTGTGGCGTCACTTTTATCACATTAGGTTAAGTACATTAACCACTGAGAGAACTGATAGCAGCTGTCCTTCTGCGAACCATTGTATCGAAAGCGAGAGATACTTATTTTCGTATTTAAATAATTAGGGCAAATAAGAGTGATGGTGGTGAACCAGATAGTTTCCTACTGTGTGCTGTAAATATGATCGTATGCTGTAAATATTTGCTCTGTCAGAAAACTCACAAAATCCAGCTCATTACAGTTCTGATTTTATTCCTCTGTAGTAGAGAATTCTTCCACTTCCCAAATTATTACTGAGAAATATTTGAGTAATCATAGTTGCAAATGCAGCCTTCCTCTTCAATTCAAGCTTTGAAGCACAGGTGGCGTGTCCAACTCGGGGATTGTCTCTTGTTTTTGATGCACAAGTTTCTTTGGTTAACATACAAAAATACTCCTCTTTCGATTATGGGGCAACCACAGCATCACGCAGAAAGCTTCCGGAATATTCAAACGATGCTTATGCCTGTGTACATCGGATTACCTGATATTATCGAAACCACCAACGCGTATCACTTGCGGACTCGTAAACCAGTGCAGGAATCTTCTTAACCGGAATATCTATAGGTTCGGCTTTAGCAGGCCTTTGACGGCGAGGCACAACAGTAGTGATATAGGCGACCTCTGATTCGTGTGTGGGAACTGATAAGTTCGCCCTTGCAGACTGCCCCTCTCTGATTTCAATGTCACGTTGAAAGCCGGGTGGCTCGCTCAACCAAGCGCAACTCCACCATCTCCAGAACGACGCCCCCAGAACGCTCCCTTCTAGAAACCAGTCCTCAGCTGGTCCTCCTCCCATTCACACTCAACAACGTCACCTAAGCCTCGCAACTACACAGCACACACGACTCTACTGTAGAATCTCTACAACGTCTCTTTAGAACAAAAACCAAGGATTGAAGCAGATTTGTTCCAAACTGATTGAAAAGGACTGAATCTAAATGTCGACTTGTGCAGTTAAACCCTTCAGACACAGTCACTATAGCACGATGACTTCAGCGTACTGCACACGGGTGTTTGTCATCGCGACGCTATCTCGCTTCGCGATCAGCCAAATGTCTGCACCCTCGTATAAAATTCCCAACACATCATACCGGCACCGATTTTTATACCCTTTCCCACTTTTAGTAAATAAACAATGCGCCTCATGATTGCTAGATGCTTTCGCATGCGAGACCCGTGAAGTTGCATCGTCGTGCGTGAAGTACGCATTCGTCATACCCTGCCATGAGACGGTTGCCCTAGTCTTTCTCTGTTGACTCAAAAGGCACAGGATTTGTACAAACGCACGATGTGCTGCGCTGTCCACGGCTTCCGGAACAAGGCAACGCCGTTTTCAAGTCCAGCAATGGAATGAACGTTCACTTCGACAGGACCAAGAATTCCTCCTGGAAGACTTCGACGACGAAATTCCTTCGGAGGCCCTTGTACGAGGGCCAATGCCCAACTGCAAGCTTCTCCCCGCAATGGGAATCGCCATAGCTGCCGCTTTGTCTCCCTTCGTCGCAGCGAGAGAGCGGGAAGAAAAAGGTTGCATCGTAAAAGAAAAGTAATCACAAAAGAAAAAGAGTTAAAGATTACGGAAAGAGAAGACGGGGAATCTCTGGGTGGGGGTCAGGAAGGTTCTGACTGCATTATTAGAACTGTAATCATTATGGAATGAGCCTATGGCACTTTTGCATATTGAAATATTACTTTTATCAGAAAATTTTATATGCTTACTATGCATACCTCATGTTGTATTCATTTATTAAAATGAACAAATAATCAAAGACTTTTTCATGTAATCAAACTACTAATTAAATAAGAGTATTTCAAGTACTTCTATTTTTAAATCATATAACTTATTGGAAACTGAAATTCAGAACTGGATTAAATTTAATTTAGTTTTTCCTTTTTTATTGATGTTGTTATCATGATGAATTATTTTTTTAGAAATAGACAAAGTCTTTGTTTGTTGCCATTGAGCACAAATTAGACCTAATATTTTGAGGTATTTATTAATCATGGTCTTGATTTAAAGTTTGTATAAATTTTAATTTAATATTTTAAAATTTCATGTTAAATAAGATACATGTGAATAAAACTTTAGCAAATACAATGACAATTGGATTCACAATTTAAAACTACAAAACATGAATTACAAATGAAATTATTTATTATACATGTATATGTATATTTATACATGCACAATAAAATTATTTAACACAAATAGATGAAACTTTACTCATTCCATACTTTGTACTTACAGCTTTTAAACAATGAACTAATAAAGAATCCGATTTTTAAAGAAGTAGTTTTATAAATAAAAGTTGTGTCTTGATGGTAATACAAAATGAAAAAATTAAGTAGTATTATGTTTAAATAATAATTAATAATTTCTTATAATTTTAATTAATATTTTAGCTATCTTATTAGCTTTTTATTTTATTTTCTTATAATTTAAATTATTATTATAATAAAATGTGTTACTATTTAAAATATCAATAAAAGTGAATGAAAAACGTTCAGAAGCTTAAGCAGCATGTATTTTATTTTAAATTAAAAACAAAAATAAATATAAGTTAGAATATTTCCAGTTCTTAAGAATCAAATTTTAAACATAATTTAATTTATAGCTGGAATATTGAAACAATATTAATTTATAAATTAATATTGTTTCAATATTTTCCGAATATTGTTTCAATATTAATAAACTAATATTGTTTCAATATTCATCCTACAATCTATAGTTGTTATTATGATATATTGTGTTGTTTAAACATAATATTTTTATTATATATTTTTTCTGTTAAGAATTCTTAATTTATGCATGAAAATGTCAACTTGTATCCTTAGGATTTTTATAACCCTCTCCAAACAATAAAAAATAAAAAATAAAAACAACTCTCATTGTTATATGTGTATATATACAATAATAATGTTGTGCTTAATAACAAATTCCTTCAAGTATTAAATTTCAAAGAATTTCATATATTTGGTATGTGCTTAAAATTTAATAGAAATAATTACATATTATTGCATAAAGTCATTTATACACTAATTAATATTGTAGCACTAGTTAAATTTGAAGCTAGTAATATTTGATTAAAAAATGTAACGTGCTTTTTCTTTTTTCCTTTTTTTTCTTACAATAAAACTTTATTGTTATATTATTAAAAACAAAAACTAAATAAAATATTTGAATGATCAAGAGCAAGAAGCAAGCAAGGAAGCACAATCACATCATGAAAGAAATATTAGAAGAGGATTGGGGGGGGCTGGGCTGGGGTGAATCTTCCCCTAGAACCGGCTTAGGTGTAAACTATCTCATCCGAGGTGGGATGAGGGAAGTCATCCCGGGCAGAACTAGGCTCCTGCCCGGGAAATATCAAGCTGCCGGGGCAGTTTCCCGCTCTGAGCTGGTTCATGCTTGTATTCCGCAACACCCGTTTTTTCTGTGCAGTAAAACAGTGCATGTGTGCGGTGCTTCGAGCTCACCGCGTCGTCTTCTAGCTGTTCTGGACGCTGCACTGTGTCTCCCTCATGTCATAACACTCGGAGTCAGAATGCTGCTAATGTTGATACTGAACCCCCACACAACTGAGAATAAATTTCATGTCCTATTTTGAAAAAAACATTGTGATAATAAAATTACATTAATTGGATTAAGTTGATGAGCCGCGGGAATGTATCCTGTTTCAGCGTTGTTTGCTTGAATGAGAGAAGCCATGAAATTTTGCTTGAGATCTTTGGCTGGTTTGGAGTATGCATTTTACTAGTCTACTCTTATTCCAGGATGAAAGTCTGCGGATGATTACAGCTCTCCCTGTGTTTTTGTGATCCCACTAAATCGTTTCTCAAACAAAACCTTGCTTGCCGCTAAACAATAGGTGCGATTCCTACAAAGGAGGGAGTGGAGTTTCCAGTACTCGAGACTAAGCCAGGCGTAGTTTCAGAACCCTCTGTAGCTGAATATTGAAACAATATTCGGTGCATAAAGATCACACAATCAGTGCTCAATGGGGAGGGGGGGCTGTTTTGGAGGGAAGGGAGTGGACCGAAGGCGAGGTTCCGGTGTTCATGGTTCAGGGACGGATTTGGTTCGAGATCGCAGGCGCGTCTTGCTTTGAGGGTGCGGGGTCAGTGTTCGGGGCCACGCAGAAGTCCGGGTCCGGGTGCTCGTGCCCGATTTTGTTTTGTTTTGATTTGTTCCTTTAGGTTTCTCCGGTTACTTATTTTTAAAAAAAGATTTGCGAGGAGATCCTGACAGACCATTGCAATTTTGATGTTCATGTGTCTCGGGGAGGGGGTCGCAGTGCTGCGGTTTGATCTGGTGCGCTCAGTGCACCCCGGGTCCCCTAAAGGAGGAAGGAGGCAGTGCCGTGCGGAGGGGATCCTGAAACGGAATACGGGATGCACTAGGAATGACAAAGTAGCATGCTCAGGGCGTCTGGCATACAACACATAAAACTGAACACAAATACACAATACAGAGAAAGGAGAAAGGGTCCAGCGGCCCGGACCACAGGTCCGCTTCTGAAACATATGTCACATTAACTCCAGAGGAACGAGAATGGAGTAGAGGTGATCCCAAACATGCGTTATATGCTCGCAGCCGGACGGGGGCAAGGTTGTTGGGGGCAGCCGAGGTCGGGCAAGGTCATTGGGGCAGCCCCATCCGCAACTATGGATGACTAATATCTGCGCATTCTTTCTCTCCGTCGGCACACAGTCCCGTTCTAGGGGTGATTCAGCCAAAGCGGGGGGAGCTGGGGCTCCGGCCGGTGACGCTTCCTCCGTGGAAGAGAGAGGTACGTGGCAGAATGGATATCAGTAGCATTAGGGTTAGGTCACCCCTCCCCCCCGCTCCTCCCCTCCCGCGTCCCGTCCCGTCCCGTCCCGACCCGACCCTGAGCCATCCCGTTATCCGCTCCCCGCTCCTCGTGGCCCTAGTGTTTGCCCGATTGTGTGCATGTTTCGATCGACAGCTGGTTTCCGGTCGCTCCATGTGGTTGAATTCGGGCAGGGTGAGGGGGGGATTCGTCGGGTGCTAGGCGGTGGAGCCGTTCGGGCGAGAGTGAATTAGCGGGAATTCGCGTGTGGAATCATTTAATAACGGACGTTGCTTTATTATTATTTTTTCTTTATCCCCCCCCCATCCCCCCCCCCCACCCCCCCTTTTTTTTTTCGGAGTTTCGCGTTGGGGTTTTGGTTTTTGGCGATGGGCTTGAGGAGGGCGTTCGGGTGGAGGTGATTGCGAGGGCGAGGTGTGTTTGTGTGCTTTTTTTCCCACCCCGTGAAGAGATGCGGAGGGCGGAGCTATGAGGTCGCGGGATGTGTTGGAGGATGCCGCTTGGGGTTCAGTGCTTTGTGGAATCGAGGAATGCAGGAGCGAACTGAGCAAACGGCGTTTTCGTGGTACTCTTATCCTGCGATTCTGTTCATTCAGTGGATTGTAGTTGAGCGGGCCTGCGTTGAGTTCGCTTTTCCCTGTCCGTTTCGAGATTGTCATTAGGGTCGCGCTTAGATGGGCAGAGGATCAATGTAGGGCAATTCGTGTTGGGCATTGGAATTCACGAGGAATTAGGTTGGGAATGCGCGGGTGTTGGAGCTTTGGGGGTGGGGGTGGAGTTCCGCATCCTTTCCCTTATATAATCGAATTCTGGGCATGGGCATGGACATGGACATGGGGCATGCTCTTGGGAATCATTTGCGAGGCTGGACAATGAAGGATCGATTGGAATGATATAAGCTGGTTTAGGTTAAGCTGGATTTAGTTGCATGATTCGTCGAATTCGTTTCCTCTGAAAGGCTTGGACATAGTAATTGGGACACTTAAGTCGCGGTTTGACAACTTTAGCTACTCTTGCCGTGGAAATTTGGTTGAGATCCGTGTAATTACGTCCCATAGCAGAAGCATCACCTCAGAAAGGTTGAGGTGTGGAGCAGGTGGCGATCATATAGACATTTTACAATCTACACGCGTTAGTGGAATTTATGGTCCTACCATCGGGTTCCAATATTTTTAAAAGCATAAGGGTTCGGATTTCGTGTGCATTCCTCATTTAATCGTATCAGCGTCTGTATGCATGCGCATGCATTTGATTCTAGTGAAATATGCCAGGCGGTAGCGATTTTTGAATAGTTGTAGGGGTGAATTATCTGATAGAACGCTGTATGAAACCCTT
Source organism: Physcomitrellopsis africana (assembly GCA_036785485.1). Classification (NCBI taxonomy): domain Eukaryota; kingdom Viridiplantae; phylum Streptophyta; class Bryopsida; order Funariales; family Funariaceae; genus Physcomitrellopsis; species Physcomitrellopsis africana. The sequence goes on along the minus strand of JAWRVF010000296.1, from coordinate 124,140 downwards.
TCTTTTGGTGGTTTAGAATTGGAGGGACTCCATGTTGAAGTATTTCCAACAATCCTTGTTGATAATCTTCTTTTCTTTTGTTTCCGACTTGTGGACAGGATTGGATGAAGTGAGTAGCAGCGATTCCAGTTCTCTTTGAAATCATCTTTATATTTTTGTTTCCATGGCTTCAAATCCAAACATTCTCATGGCAGCTGTAATCAACCCTTTTTTTTATTTTTTTTTATTTTTTTTACCCTCCTTTTTTCCTTTTCTTTTGGTTTGGCTGCGGAGGTTACCACAACTCTTGAATTGTTATTGGCTGAGCTGGTTTCCTTCATGCAGGGCAGCTTCAATCAAAACACATTTTCCACGTAGGTGCGTGAAGCCGTGACTAACCTGAAATTGACAGGTGTTACTTTTCAATTTTTGTCAATCATCTAGCACAGTGCGGCTCTTGGGTTTGACAATTGATCATCGCCAGCCAAATTTTGCACCAGTAGCTCAGCAGTGTGATTGTTGTCTTCTTTAGTTTTCCGGATTATTTGTTTCTTAACCACCGAGTGACATCTAACTTTTAACATGAACCTAGAACTTTGAGGGAATATTATAGAAAGTTAGTTTAGATTTGGTTTCTTTTACCGTTTCCTAGAATTGCTTAAAACTTTCTAGCTGAGGCGACTGGGTGCGATGGTGAATTGCAGTGATACAGCACTCTAAATGATGGCCAGATCTACCAAGGACCGGCCTGATTACTTGGGTCGTTTCAGTGCACCTGCAGTGGCTGGGACCTCAGGAACAGCATATGGTGCGGATACTTGCCCCGAGAACAATGTCGAGGTGGACATTGCAGAAGTTTATTTTCTCATCATGCACTTTCTGTCTAGTGGCCCGTGTCAGCGTGCATTTGCACAGCTTTCAAATGATGTTCTGCAGCATAAGCTTCTGCCCAGGCGCTTTCACGCGTTGTCGTCCCGTGGGGAAAAGCACGCTGTCGATGAGGGAGATGATGGCATGTCTTCTCCATTAAGTTATGCGAACATTTTGGCAAGGTGAATTTTCTGACGTTACTGGAGTAATTGTATTGGTAGTCTTTCAGTTGACGCCCTTTATATTGATTGTGATTATGACTAGTAATAATTGGTTATGTAGGAGTTTGTTCATTTATGCAAACCAGTGTTCAGACTCATCGGAAATTAAATTAGTGTTAGGTGGACGGCTACTCGATACCGTTGTTAAAAATTTCTATCAATCTTGCAAATTCCCAGTTACTATTGGGTTCCACCATAATTGTTTCTGGAAGTGGTCGGGTGTGCACGGAGGTCATCGCTACCGCTTATCATATCTCAGAATCAAATGATATATACTCATATTGAAACTTTGGAAATTCCAAGCTCAGTAGACGTTTTTAAAGCTTTTGTCCTTGATGTTGGTGCATAGTGTACTAATAGATTTTCTCAGGTCTTCTAGTGTCACTGTTGACCAATGGTTCTGCTCTTACAGGAATCCAACCGTGCAACAAAACCATCTGGTGAAATTGTTGGAGCAGTTGCTTGTGCATAATCGAGCATCTGTTGAACATTTGGAACATCCGAACTCTAGGATCCCTACAGGAGCCGATGTCCCTACGCTTCTTGGAACTGGAAGTTTCTCACTGTTTGATTGTAAGCACGAAATCCTTGAGCTTTGGGATGATATGGGTATGAGCAAGTTGCAACGTAGTGGTTGCAGACGTTACCCCACTTTCTTGACGTCGGTAATTTGAATGCAACTACTGTATTTGCAATCTCATTCTGATTTGGATAATTTTATCAATCATTTTCATTCCTCGTGCGTGGCATGATTATAGTCGGTAATGATTTCTTTTTTGGGTACCAATAATAATTGTTTATAATCGAATTTCCTTAAATAGAAGATATCGCCTCATGAAATGCTTTATCCCATCAGCATAGCTTTGTTTCAGCACTTTGTTTATCAAGCTATTGATTGTAAGGAAGAAGTGTCTCCTGTTTTTTACTCCTGGATGAGAAGAACATACATCGATTGGTAATGAAAGAGTACCCTGTTCATCCTTTAAGAGGTTTTTATCTTGTTTTACAGCTGAAAGGAGGAAGGCCATAAAAGATGTCCCTCAATGGATCCGCCAGTTGCGATGGCCTCACTGGCACGCCGATCAGGTGTGTCATCTGCTCTTCTCATTATGCTTCATACATCGCCACAGTTGTTGAATCTTACGTTTTTAGTATCATAAGCTTCCAAAGGGTTTTTATATACTAGCAGAACGATGATATACGTACTGAAGTGTTTTATTTTTTTTAAATTAAAATTTTATTTTTAAATGCCTTTAGTCTCTGACATTTTTTACTAATATAAACCCTGCACACTCCAAAACATGTTCATTATGGAGCAAGGTTCTTTCATTACGAAAAAGTACTGGCTGGTACTCATAAAAGGCACGGCCTCTTTACAGGTTCATGGGTTGATGTTTCGTGAGCTTGGTGGAGGATATGCAAGACACAAGCAAGCTCCTTCAGTTCGCACTCCTAGTTATGCTATTGTGAAGCCTGCTGTCTTGGTCGATCGAATACAGATAATTAAAAAGTTGAGAGGACATCGCAATGCAGTGTACTGTGGTACGTGTCTTAGTTTCCGCTGGGTATGGCTCTAGTGGATCACAGTGGAATATGTATTAATGTCTGCTGGTTTTAGCTGTATTTGGAAGCTTGGGCTGCATGTTATAATTGAAAGTGCTTACAATTGAAGCCATTTCTTGTTATTTGAATCTCGTAGCATTTAAAAAACTGCATTCGAGTATTATATGTGACTGTTTTGTTCAGGTAGATGTTGTATTATTGTGTAGGGTCAATGACTGTCCCTCTGGCTGCATGTATTGGGGTCTTATGCTGACTTCAGTCGAATCTTGCTTTTGGCAGTGCAATGCAGGTGAGGTAATCTATAGTTAGAAGTGAAAAGCTTTAGTCAAATATGTTTTGATTCGTTTCTCACGACTGTCGTGTTGCAGCTATTTTTGATGGCACAGGGCGATATGTAATAACTGGTTCTGATGATCGACTCGTGAAGTTATGGTCCTCGGAAACTGGGCTCTGTCTTCGTTGTTGTCGAGGTCATGAGGTACTTCTCTCTCTCTCTCTCTCTCTCTCTCTCTCTCTCTCGTTATATATATATAAATATATATATATATATATATATATATATATATATATATATATATGTTTTTGTGGAGAGGACGGTTTTCTAGTTCCTCTTCTGGTCTGAAGATATCTGCTGTCTCATTGGTGTCGATTCTCACCCTTTGATCTATTCTGAGATAAGCTTACCAATTAGTATTTCGATACAGGGTGACATTACAGATCTGGCTGTGAGTAATCGCAACAAATATGTTGCCTCAGCTTCTAATGACTTCACCATCCGTGTTGTAAGTTCTTGCAGTGCTCTGAACGTTTTAGGGTTATCTTAATTTATTGTTGGGACAGAGGTGGCAAGTTGTACTAGCAGATGCATTTCCAGTGTGTTTTAATACAATTGCCATGCACTATCTGACCTGATGTACGAAATTTACTTCGCTCTTTGGCTGCAGTGGTTTTTACCTTCAGGTAATCCAGTCTCTGTTTTGCGTGGTCACACTGCTTCGGTTACTGCAATAGCCTTCAGTCCTCGGCAAGGCTGTGAGCATCTTCTTCTTTCGTAAGTTTCCTCCTTCCTTCTGCTTTAGAGCAATTTTGGTAATTTTTTCAAGGACTTTCCAGTTCACCAAATTAGAATTTATTATCTAGTAGCGTGTGCTCACTAACGTATGATGAAAGGTAGTTGGAATGCGAACTTCATTGGTTTGTTAGCTTATCTCCAATTGTATCAGTACCTTAAACAATAGCAGATTGATTGGTGTGTGTATCTGCATTGGTAGGTCTTCTGATGATGGAACGTGTCGCATATGGGATGCTTCAGATTCATCTCTGCATTCCAGAGTTTACATGCCCAACCCTAAAGATGTCGCTTCAGGTGTTTGCTTGAGCATTATTGCTAATCAATGTGCTTGCCACTCATGTTTGGAAACTTTTCAATTACACACAAATCTACGTAACAGTGCAACAAATTTCTGTAGTGGAAGTATTACTCTTGGTCAAAAGGTATCTAAGGTGGTGGGATTTACTTGAGGATTTATTCTTACTTGTAAATGTTTCAGCTCCGAGGCCTACTATTCCTGCTCCTCCATCAACTGTCCCTGGATGCAATCAAATTCTTTGCTGTGCTTTTAACGCTGATGGCAGTATTTTTGTCACAGGGAGCTCCGACAAAATAGCTAGGGTATGTTATATTCCAATTTTAAAAATAATATTATTGAGTTGTCTGATTGCAATGTACTGCATATAAGCGTCATAGTACATTCAAGCGTCCCAGTGCTTTCTCGTTCATAATATTCTGTGGATTTGTTTAGTGATTCGTATGTTACTTGCATATCGGAATTTTGTTCTGTAAAATATAATGTTTTGTTAGGTGGGTCGTGAAGACTATAGCAGCTATATCGTTGCTCTCTGTGATGTTAGGTTTGGGATGCATGTAAATGGAATGATGATGTTACTGGACGACCCAACTATGAGATGGACACCTTGAAAGGTCATGAGAACGACGTAAATTATGTTCAGTTCAGGTAAGGCATTTTGTCGTGGTTTCAGCTCACATTGGACATGTTGCTAATGACAGTTCTTTTTTGCCCTTTTCACTTTCTCTGGGTGTGTGTGGCTTAAGTTGCTGAATTTATATTACAGTCTATCGTCTTGGGTTATCACATGAATGCTGATGTTTCTGATTGAGATGGATTATTTATTTTCAGGGTGATTTTGTTATTGTGATTAGGGCTGTTTCTGTGATTGTCGACTGTTTTAGTTTTTTCACAGCTGAGGGTCACTACTTAAGTCCTTTTTTCTGTGAACTATGTCAAAGTTGTGTTTCTTGCGACCTGCTACGATAGCTGGCTTGATAGCTTCCAGGTCTTCTAAAGGTTGAGCTGAAGTGCAACGCTAGGCTTTTTCACAATTTCAACATTCTGACATGTACCCTGTAGGTTCCCATCAAGTGAGCTTGCCAGATGTCGGTATGTTTAGTTCTGAATTTTTCGCTGCTTGGACCTGTGAATGAAGTGGGTGTGCAGCTCCACGAAAGCCATTGGTTGGTGACAGCATGAAGGATGAGCATGCAACGCGCTTCAGAAATTCTTGGTTAGTATGAGTAATTACCATGTATATATATATATATATATATATATATATATATATTCACCAATGTTTGAAGCAGTTTGATGTAATATAATGATAAAAAATCTGGAATTATGAACTAGCTTCTGAATTTTCAAAGTTTCATTTTTTGGGACTTATAATAGAGGTGTAGCGAACGTTCCTAGGTTGAGGTTTGTCTGAGGTTTGGTAGAGAGACAATCTGGCATCCATTATTTGATTTCTTCTGAAGCTTTGGCGCTATTTGTGGGTTTTTACGATCAGATTATTACATTGATAATGGGCATATGAAAGGTTAATTTTTCCTGTGTTTGAATATGCAGGTTTTCTCATGATAGCATTGTTACTTGCTCCAGGGATGGCACTGCCATTATCTGGATGCCTCACTTTTCCAAATCATATGTGAGTGAGACACGTTGCCGAGTGCTGTTCTCTCTTTGATTTATATGTGTTCACATATTCTCCTGATTATTACGTTTGTTATCATGTTGGGTCAGGATGTGGGCTCCAGATTCCCTATAACTCCAGCTTTGCATGTTTAACGTCTTTTTCGTTCACAGTTTCCTCTTACCGTGAACAGTTTTTTGATTTCGACAGGTGAAAGTAGGACGATGGCAGAAGGCTTACCACCTACGGGTCCCTCCTCCTCCAATGCCTCCCCAGCCGCCTAGGGGAAATGGACCCAGGCAACGGCTTCTACCTACTCCTCGAGGAGTCAACATGATAGTGTGGAGTCTGGATAATCGCTTTGTCCTTGCAGCCATCATGGGTATGTGCTTGTAATATGTCAGCTTATATTGTGCGTAGTGTTGAATTCGTCTTAAGAATTGAAAAATATGGAAGAAATTACTAGGGGGACAATAGACTTGATAACCTGATTATGTTATTTGCTGTATGTTGTGGTCACCTTGGACTTGTTCAGCATCGTTGTCTTACTGTGATTGGAAATTAACCTTTTCTCATTAATTCATGTAAACCTGCACGCTCTGAAGTTGTAATGCTAACATATTGCTCTGTTCTTCATTTGATCAGATCACAGGATATGTGTTTGGAATGCGTCGGATGGTAGTCTGGTTCATTCACTTACTGGACACGATAAACAGGTGTATATCTTCTCTTTTTATGAAAGTCATATTTCTGGCGTATGAATTTCTTATTATTGGAGGAGATTAGTCAATGCTTCGCATTGGTTTGATTATTTGGCTACTGTAACATAAGATATTCTTGGGAGTTGCGTGTGCAGACCTACGTACTCGATGTTCATCCCATCAACCCAAGAATTGCCATGAGTGCTGGCTATGATGGACGAGTTATTATCTGGGACGTGAGTGCTTCATCAGTTTCTACCTTTTAGGGTTTTATTTATCTTTCCTCAATTCATGTTGCAGAAATCAGCAGAAATTAACTATTTCTCATCATCGTGCAGATATGGGAAGGACGGCCCATTAAAGTTTATGAAACTGGGGAGTATAATCTAGTGGATGGCAACTTTTCTCCGTAAGTTGATGCTTCTGCATATCCAATTTGTACAAAGTAGTTTCTAGTACATGTTTTGAGAAACTCGTGAGAAATCAAAGGATTATGCTTACGTTGAATATCCATTCGGTTGCTGTGAAATAGACTATTAGAGTTTCAGACTTCTTGAGGTGGTTGTAGTTCTCATATTTAAAGTTCTTCTCTAAAACGTTAGTTGGGTTTATCTATTTATTTCTTCAGTTGTTGTCTTGTTTAAACCAAGCTATCTTGGAAAAAGCACAAATTTTCTAAGGCTTTGTTTCATTTTCATACGCAAGATGTTTCTCTATGTATTTAATTTCAGACTTTTTTTTTGAAGCTGGATTCTGATATCGGTAGAGGGTAGTGTGATGGGAAAGAGTAAGACAAACCGTAGATAGCAAAATAGTGCAGCTGCAATTAATTGGAAGGTGACTGGGTGTATTGTTTCACTTGTCAATATTCACTCACATCTGGTTTCACATCCACAGCGACGGCACATCTCTAGTGGTGTCCGATGAAGTTGGCCAGATTTACCTTTTTGGCACAGGGTCGAAGATGTCTGAGAAGGACGTCAAATATGATCAGGTTGGATATTTTGAGTTTTTAATTATTTCTACGTTCTGTATGCCGAATCTCCGTATTCTGTTGCCACTTAAGTTATTGCTAAGTTGCTGGTGCGCGGCCTTGGTGTTCAACGTTTTTAACAATTTGAATAGTGGATTTAGTAATAACTGTAACTTTTGATCATCAAGGATTGGTACTAGCTTGGAGCATCTTTGTTTACCTCCTATTGTTTGATGCGAAATAGCTAAAAATATCAAAACTGCACTGTTCTTCGAAAACTAAGCTCGGTGTGATTGATTATAGCCTGGTCCCACCCTTTTGTTGCCTTCGATTGGTGTGAACTTTTCCAGTTAGTGATACTGCTATTGGGAGAGGAGCGAGGCATGTTTTGGAACTAACCGGGAATGTGCGCTATTAAGAGGTTTAATTTTGAGTATTATGCAAGAGTTTGCTAAGAGATGTGGTGTGGCTCCTTGCGTGTTGTAACAGTTTTTTCTTGGTGATTTCCGTCCTTTGGTGCGCGACCTTCACGGCAATGTCTTGGATGTGGCAAGTATTTCGAATGCCCACATTCAAAACTTCAATTTGTATTCCTTCTGAAAAGCTACGAACTTTGGAGGTCATTAACTTTTGGAAAGTTATTGGAGGCCTCTGAACCCGTCTTTTACTCGTATGTAGATTTGTCGCAGGTTTTAATGGTGAAATTTTTTAGACCTCGTCATAGTTGGTTAATTAAATTCTAGAGGTAACGCATATGTCTGGTATGATTTTTTGCAGGAAACTCAGCAACCACCTCATCTGCGTAATTTACGCGATTTGCTTTGTGATGCTGGTGAGTGGGTTAATGTGCATGTAGAAGTGGTATAGAAGTAAATGGTCCACTCTCTAATGTACAGCTTGAGTTGTTGTGTTCCTAGTGATAAGGTAATGCAACTAAGTAGGTGATTATCATATGGTTTATAAGTCTTTTTTTACTGGACAAATAATCCCTTAAATCTAATACTGCAGGCATGATTCCTTACTGCGACCCGTACCAAACCATATTCCAGCAGCGCCGGCTTGCTAACCTCGGTCTGGAGTGGCACCCACCTGTTATGCAGCTTTCAATCGGAACTAATGATGATGTTACATATTTCCCGCCTGAGCAACCTATGGCTTTCCAGCCACCAGTTGCTCCTTCACCTGAAAGACATGATTTACCGGTCCCAACAGATGCCGGTAGGAACAGATGGGTAGAGCAGCCCCCTGAGGTAGAAGAACCAATGGATTGGGAACAAGATGCTGCAGTGCATAGTGAAGACACTGGATCGGATTATAGTGCAAGTGAAGAAAGTGTGAGCGATGAGAAAGAAGGAGAAGGTTATGAGAGTTTGAGCGAAGGAGAATCAAATAGTGAGGAGGAATCGGAGGCTCCAATGCACTTGCGGCGATCGGGGAGGAACAAGCGAAAGAAAATGGTTAGTATCTTTTCAGCCTTGAAACTGAGATGCGATTAGGAACCTGCTACGGTTATATTGGTGAATTCGGGTTTGGTTTATCTTATTAAATTTCAGGACGTGTACAGTCCATGATTAGATCTCGTCTTTCTTATTCTTCTATGTCTTCCAAGTTGTTGCAGGAGTCTGGACGTAGTTCAAGTAGGCGAGTAAGGGGAAGAACTTCTGCCGACTATGACACCAGAAAGCGCCGTCAGCAACGGGGTCGCCGCTTGAAGGCATCTAGAAATAGTTCATACAGAGCTGGTAGAGCAGTTGTTGTCAGTGATCAGGAGCATGTCTCCACCAGACCGCAACGGCAGGCTGCTCGTAATGCACTCAACTTATTTAGTTCTATTCAAACTCCAGGCCGTGAAGAAGATGAGGACAGTGCTGAGCACGAAGAAAAATCAGAAGCGGTCGATAATGGGCAAGAACATGGAGAACCATCCTCTATGGCTGCTGTAGACCTTGAGGGGCAGATACGGTCCCTTAGAAGAAATCCTCGAGAAGAAGTTGAAGAGGAGAGTGAGCAACGTGTCCACGCTTCAACCTCGCAACCTGAGGTTGATAACCTTGGTGATTGTAGGCGTCCCAGATCGCAGAGACCTAGAAGAATAAAAATCATATTCAATCGTCCAGCTGGCCCGGCACATGGTATTTTGCAGTTTGATGGGCTTAGGGAGGGTGAAGCAAACGCTTTGCATCCATCAGATGATAAAGCCATCTCGATCAGTCCTAGCCGCGAGAATATGCTACCAGAGCAGATTCAAAAGTCCCATAGGAAATTGATCATCAAGCCTCCGAAACCCATCAGTCAAGAGGGTGGAAGTAGCGATGAAGACGGAGACACAATAGGAGGACTAGGGATGAATGTTCCAGCTTTAGCTCAAGAGTCGCCAATTCGAAGTCCTGAAATTGCACACTCAACATCCGAAGGAATTGTTGGACAGGAGAATCATTGGCAGTGGAAGAAGGGTAAGGAGATCAACGGTGCTTTGGGTAGTGGTTCTTCCAAGCATGGAGAGCCCAGTAAAGACAGTGAGAGTCTGGAATCCTTTGAGCGTGCAATTCTATCAAACGAATGTGCCCAAACGCACACATGGGAACAGCCTCAGCATCCTGACAATTCAAGATCAGAAGACGCTAATGTTAGAAATGAGTCACACAATTCCGAGCGTGAAAGAACTCAGAATAATGCGAATGTTTCTAATGACTATGGAGCACATGAAAACCTATCTTCTGTGCATGAATTGGCAGACACTCTTTCGCAGAAGGTTGATTTGAACAAGGACCCGGATGCAGAAGAGCGCCATTCTAAAGACACGGAAAGAGAAGGAAGAAGTGAACAGAATGCTAATCACACTTTGATGGAGAATACTTTCAGTGATAGAAGTCCCTTTTCATCAGAGGCTGGAGGGACATCAAGATTGCAGTCTACATCAAAAGTCGAGACGGAGAACAAGTACCAGTTGCAAGAAATGCCAGCAAGCTCTAGGGAAATTGAAGATGGTGATTATGCTGACGATGTAGACGAGGGTCAAGAGAGGGCGGGACACATGCAAGACAGTGAGCAACACCTAATTGAGACCGGTGGCACTGATCATGAAACTCGAGAGTACAGCGATGAAGATTCCAATGCTGGAAGAAATGGTGTCTTCAATAACGACCGAACAATAAATACTTCTGTGAGTCTCGAAGAACGTCAGCACCAGCATGACACTGATGAGGCTGAAACGAAGAGGGGTCTTTTATGCGATGACAATGAGGATGTCATTGGATATGAGACTGGACAGGATCATCTAGAAGGAAGTGCAGAGAAGCGAGCGTCAGAATCAGAAATGGATGAGGTAAACTCCTTTTGAAATACTTTGTGGAGCTTAATTATATAATTTGCTTATGTTCTAATGATCTATGCTTATGCATACATAATTCCTATGTATGTGTTCGATGAAGTTTTTCTCTAATATCCCACCTCCTTTTCATTTTACAGTATGAATACGCTGGACAAGAGGAAAACGAGAGCAAAGAATTCGAGGACACACCTCGGAGTTTTAAAAATCGATCCCGTCGACAGAATAAGTATGAAAGCACGGAGGGCAGGAGTCGAAGTGCAGAACGCAAACGGCACAAACCTTTATCTGAGCTTAACTCTGGTCATGGTCATTCACTACTTTCTGATGAGGCGCCATCTCCAGCCAAAAGGTCAACTCGTCATGTGCGAACGGCACCTGAGAGAAATGGGCGAAGGGCACGGCCATGGTTGCGTGAGCACCAGGAAGCTGAAGAACTGGCAGGTCCTTCGCGATCAGTTTCACATACACAAGTGCGAGGGAAGAGTAAACGACAGCCTAGTAATAAGTTGCACGACATGGTTTGGGAAAGCGAACCCCGTAACAACGGCGTATCTCATGGTCGACAAGGCCTCCGTTCAGATGCTAGTCCCAGCGGAAGTAAGATTGACAGGCCTCTAAGGATCAAGCTGAAATGCACGGAGAACGCAGCAAAGATGGATGAAGGGTTGCCTGATGAGGATGATGACAATGGGGAGAATCAGACGCGAGTGTCAGCTCGTAGCACTCGAAGACAAATTAGCTTACAGAAAGAGAGGGCAAAGGTTGTTGAAGTCAAGGTTGGTGTGACAAATTCTATTCCACGCTCAAGTTGGCGTGCCCCTAGAAACAATCTTCGGAAGATCGAAAGTGCCTCGTGGTTGTTGACGTCAGAGGTGGAACAAGGTCACTACACTCCACAATTTGGTGATGAGGTCGCGTACTTGCAGCAGGTATGTTCCTTCGCTTTATGTGAATCAGTTGTACATGTCCTCTCGAAGATAACTAGTTTGCTTAATTTTTAGTTACGTAGCGGAACGCAACAGAAACGAATTGATCGGTTATCAAGGCCTTCAACATCTCTCAAAAATTCAAAGTTCTGATGCTTGTTATAATTTTCATGTTATGATATAATCATATCGTTCTGCTTCTTTGACCATTTCCTTTCTGACCTTGTATTGCAGGGGCATAGAGAATATCTTGAAGCGTCAAAGGTCAAAGAAAAAGGTCCCTGGAAGAAGCATGAACTTCGCGCAGTAGAATTTTGTCGCATTACAAATCTAGAATACCACATTGAACCTGGAGGTGGGACAAGCTGTAAGCTAGATCTTGAATTTTTAGATATGGAATCTTCTGCTGGTGGCTACAAGTTCCAGCTTACGTGGCCGGAATTGACTGATTATCCGGACTTTTTAGTGGAGAAAAGTCGTTTTGATGCGTCCATGGCAAAAGGGTGGGTCGCTAGGGACCATTGTAAAGTATGGTGGGCGAGTGAAAAGGGGGCAGATGAGAAGGGCCAATGGTGGGATGGTCGAATTAAGACTATCAAGGCCAAGTCTGAAGATTTCCCAGATAGTCCGTGGGAAAAGTACATTGTCACCTACAGAGAATCTGCAGAGCCACAGGCGCACAGTCCTTGGGAGCTTTTTGACAGAAATTGCAATATTCCAGGGTGGACTGTGCCGCAAATTGAGGAAGACGAGAGAGACGAACTATTGCAATATATTTACGACATTGAGGAGGCTATGTTAGAGAATGAGACGGTACTTGGATTTTTTGCTCCCATATTCTCTACTTGGAAGCAGATTGTTCTCAGAATCGTCACTGAAATCCTCATTAGTGAAAGTTCAGAATCTGACATTACGTTATCTTTGCATTGGTTTACAGGATGGATTTGGTGTAAAACAACTGGAATCATTAGCAAAGCATGACTCAAACTTCTTGAACAGGTACTTTTATCTTTAAGGTTTTTAAGCAAGCTTATGAATGAGACAACACATTCCTTACATTTGTAAATTATACACTCTGTAGAGCTAGTGTATTTCGGACACTGCATTTTGATTCGTTTTTTAAGAACGAGAACTCGTCCACATGTGACAGACTTTTAAGAGACCTCGTTTTTATATTCCTTGTGAACTCAGAAGGGGCAGAGGGGTATACATAATTGCCTTCATTATTTGTATTTTTGTGTCAGTACCGCTATATAATGCTTTTGTAGGAGTACCCTGCATTACCAGCTTGTAGTATTTATTTGGTGTATTAACATTATTCAACGGGGCCGCTTTTGTGGAACTTGTAGGGTACCTGTGCCGCTAACCTTGGAGCTCATACGAGAGAGGTTGTCAAAGAACTTTTATCGTAGCAAAGACGCCGTAGAATACGATATTCGGTTACTAGCTACAAATGCTGAACTTTTCTTTGGAGACGAAAATGATTTTACCGGAAAGATGAACCGGCTGGCCAGTGAACTCTTGGAAATCTTGCAATGACAGTGTTTGCGGCACTGCAGCAATGACATGTAAAAACAAAATTACAGGAAACTTGTAGATTAGAAAAGTTGTGATAGACATAAGGTGCTCAGCTTGTGCTCAGCAGCATAATTGGATCAGTCCGTCTGGCTTCATGTATTCCACCTGTGAAGACGGTCATCGTGTGTAATTTAACTGGGGTTTCACGTTGCCCCTTCAGTAAACTTCCTGTGACTCATTCTTGACTGGGCGTCTTGGTTTAAAGATAAGAATCTTTGCCCTGTTTGATCAGTCTGTTAATGTGTTCGGAACCATGGATTTTCTTCTTGATCCGATCCTCCAAAGAGAAAGTGCATTATGTTCTGTTTTCTACTTAGAATCGTTTACAGACTCTCGGTCTATTTTGAGAACTAATATTTAGAAGTCCTTACCTGGTCTTTTGGGTTTGACGTGAAATCAGGACAGACCAAAACCATTCACTTTTGTTGCCATTGTTTGTAGTGTAACATTGTTAGAAAAAGAATTGAGGAAAACTGTCGCATCTCAACGGCAGTAATTTTTGAGGTGTTCTTGGATGAAGTCAAGACCACCCCCAAATTTAGCTCTGCTCGCACAAAAATTATTCTCTGGTTAATATCATTACACATTGCAATAATGGTCTAATATTTATTCAAATATGTAAATACTTCAAATATAAACAGAGAATTATTTGTAAAATTTGAAATGCTGATTTTTTTTTTTTTTTTTTTTTTTTTTTTTTTTAAATGTAAAGCTTTAAAAATTTTAATTCAATAAAATAGTCTTATGTCCTGCCTTTGAATAAATCATATTCTGCAACACTTTATTCGGTATTTACAACCCAAATTAATTGTTCACAATCATCTCAATTAATCCTTAGGCATGATTTCAAAAGACTAAATAATCTATCATGGTAATCAATCAAGCATGTAAAGACACAAGATACAACACTGTCAACTCAACAACTTTTTAAAATTTTATGAAATATGACAGTATTATTTCTCCTAAAACATAACATAAAAAGAAGTGATGACATCATTGTTAAAAACTATGATCAAAATATTTTAAAAATATTTTAAGAATTTAAAAATTAAAGTGATGATAAAGAATAATAAATATAAATAAGCAAAATGTTAAAAAAAATTTAAGTTCGTTTTTAAAGAGATTATCGTAGGACATTTTAATGCATAGTATGAACAAATGATTTTGTTGCAGCCCTTTATTTTAAAATTTAAAGCGCACTGATATTCTTGAAAATTTATTCACTATACAACTAAAAGAAACATTGTCTATTGATATTGTACATTATCAATGATATCTTTTAATCCACAAATAATTTTCAGATTCATTCTAAAAATCATATGAAATCTTACACAAGCACACCATATATGTATATAGATATAGATATACGGAAATATACATACAGACATAATATTTATATAAATATATGTACACACACATGGAATTAAGCAGTATACATACCACTTCCAGCTGATAATACAACTCTTCATCTCGCTCGTTGCATCTGTGTCGTGAAAGCATTTGAGCATTTTGCATGCAGAAAAAGGCTCAATGCAAGCACAAGAGAGGATGTTTCCTGCATTAGGGTAGTCACCACGCCTGAAGCTTGATGAGAATTCGAAGCTTTGAATACAGTTTCTTCAACCATCAGACATAAGCTCCATGAGGTCCACCATCGAATTATCCAATCCTTAAAAGATTACAACAATGAGCTTATTGAGTGCAGAAATGTCCAAAACGGGGATCGCTCAATACTCTTGTGTGCGCTGGGTAACCTCACAAGTCTTCTTCCCAGTGAAATTCTGCCGTTTCTCGATGTACTCACACTTCAATCTATTGTTAATCTGAAGTAAGCAACAAAAGACCACTCTTTTTTGGCAGAATACAGTAATTAGCTGTATCAGAACTCGCTCTGGCTATCAAGGTTTTGCTAGTGTATAATGCGTGGTCCACCTGAGAATGAGCCTCGCGACTGTTCGGTACCAAATGTACCATGCCCTGTGACGAGATTCAGTTTCTGACCGGGAGCCTCACAAGTTCTCAGTCACAACCTTTCGTGAGATTCTAAGCGGGTCCAGTGTGCGAAGAGTTCACTCCCTTCCACTGCTCTTCCTGTCATGGATGTTCCTCGTGGGTTGAAACTGGGAGACTCTCAGCATCGATGAGGTGGTAAAATCCGGGATCGAGGATGCATCCAAGTTCTGGAATGATCATTCTCTTGACCACCCACAAAATTCGTAAAGTCTGAGTTGTTGTCGATGCTTTTGCCTCTCAGAATTCATTTCGTTGCTGTTAGAAGAGGCTAGACCCCTGATCAGGGGAGCTGCCTTATATACTGACAATGCACATCTGACTTCCTCTTTCTGTTGCATGTTTGCGAAGAATCTAAAGAACTTCAAGAGCCGACTTAGAGGTGATGGAACATTTCGCGAGACTGTGTTGGTGCGAAGAGTGGTGAAAGCAGACTGTCGTAGCTCAAATTGGCAACGCTCAGTGAAGCTTAACGATGGGTAAATCGAACACCTGCTTATTCCTTCTCTGCGCTTCTTCTACTGGTGATCGGGCAGCTTTGATGCCATTAGAGTTTATCAAGACATGAAGAGTGTAGGGTTGCTAACATGTTTGCACTGGTGGTTGAGCAGTGCTTTACCATGACACAAAACCAAACAAAAGTTGGTGCTATCAAACAACAAGTGGACAGTATGGAGCATTTTACAACTCTATCACACCCGAGGTGAAGTATATCATTCTAGATGCTCCATCTCGGGTTGCAATGATTTTTCACGCATTAATGGTTTCCAAATGCAAATGGTTAAGACATGGCTTTCTAAATCTGGAGATGTTAGAATCGGCTAAGCAGGATCGTAAGGAGAAAGATCTGCATTATGAATGCGACAGAAAAGCAGCGCAGCTGGGTGAAGAACTCAAAGAGGCTAAGGCGTGCTTAGAAATGGTCAATCTCGGAGGTGTCAGGGCGAATCAGTGGATTCACGGAAGAAGGGGTGAGTATACGCTGCTTTCCTCGTCTGGATTGACGTAGAATTGTGGATTTACTTCTTTCTTAGTATAAAAATAGTAGAGGCTCGCTGCCAATGTCTTGCATGCAGGCCCATGCTGCTTTGAAGCGTGTGCAAAGGGAATACCATGCGAGTACACATCCGCTCAACATCCCGGATTCCTAAACTCGTCTCAACCTTGGGACTGCGGTAAAAAACTCCAACCCGAGTATTTAGAAGACCACATCAAATCCCACCATTCTCGACTTGTGCATCAATCCAGCCTAGCACCCAAAACCACCTTCGGCTCAGCCGATACGATTGGGCGGCCGGTGAATTCTTCTCGGTAAGCGTCGATCTACTGCTCCTTCACTTCGGATCCTCAAATCCTACACTGTAAGTTTAACAAACACTATCTACTTACGGTGCCGACAGTAAACATCCCGGGTTAAGATATACGCGGGGGTAAGGCAAGCTTAGAAATCACTTTGCAGGGGGTACAGCTCAAGAGGAGTCAAGGGAGGTGAATGCGCACCCGCAAAACCACAGACGTGTCCACCGGCTCCAAGGAGTTGTATCAAGCAGGAGAACAATTGCAGCCCTTCACACGCCACCCAGGCGAATGTACTACCCCCCACATCAAGATACGGCTTTTACAGATACTTCGGTGAGCATCACTGCTTTCCTTCCAAAAGACTTGATACCATTCACCTCGATGCATCAACAAAAGCAATTGGTCATCGTAAAGTCTGGACATCAAGCAAGCGATTAGAAACTAGTGGGGTTGGTGGATGTGCAGGTTGTGCAGGCCAAGGAGCCAAGACGAGCAAAGGCTGCTGTCCTCGGTGCTAAGGCCCTGAGCTCTGACCACCAAGCTCCACTGCATCGTCTCCGACACCAGTCAGTGATTCACAAACACACATGTCTAGAACAAAACTACTCACATGAGCTTGCACAAACGTTTTTACCAGTTCAATACACCGTCGACAGATCTGATCATTCTCGATTGTAGAATCATCGCAAAAACCGCCGAAATTGTTTGAATGAATAAGTTTTTTTTTTCGCGGTAGTTTCATGAAAACTGCAATCTGGTGTGGCTATGACGCACCCATTTTGTTGTCATGGCGTCGTGAAATGTCGATGAGAGCCGGGCATTCGTCCTGACATACGCTTGATTCGATGACTGAAACCGCATCAACTATGAAACAATCCTGTTCTAAAAGTTGATACAAATTTTTGGGTTTGACTTGATATTATTTTTTTATTTTTTTATTTTTTTGGTTGTTGTTGTAAGAAGGAAAATGTGGTGGTAGATGTTTTTTGAGGAAAAAATTGGTTCCTTTTTACTGTAGAATGAATGAAAAGTGTCATTATAGTAAATGGGTCTACAACCATCAAAATTAATTCCTTGTAGTTAGAAATTAGAAGATTTGTAATAAGATATGTAATAAGATTTAGTAATAACAATGAGTATTGTTTTTATGAAATAAAAAGTTGTTAGAGCATATCATGTTGTCAATGCCTTGAACTTTGGCTTCATATTAATTTTTTATTAGATTGAACGATTTGTTTATTAATTTTTAAAGAAAAAACTTTACATTCAAAATTTAAAAATCCTTTAATATAACATTTATTTAAAAATTATCATCAATGTAACTATTCAAATGGATTTTGGTTGTTTCAACAAACTTGTTATTTTTAAGTATTTTAAGAAAATTCTTTTATTTTTGTATTATCAGATTTTTGCATTAATATTGTATTTAATTTAATTTTTTTCTTCACATAACACCTTTTTATTAATTCAACACCACATTTTCTTCTTTAGGTACCAAATATGATTTGCAATATATATATATATATATATATATATATATATTAGATATTTCTAAGACATAATTTAGTCACAAAGTCAAAAAAAATAATGTCATATTTTATCTAACATATTATCAATTTAAGATTTGTGCACTTGTAAAATATTCCAATTTTTTGCAATCCATATGTTGTTATTCTATGTTGGGTTACTTCAAGTAAATGGAAACATTCTTCAAAAACATCAATTATCATCAAAAGTTCTTTGTTGTAAGTTTTGTTCATGAATTTTGCAACAAAATTCTTTTGAAAGCAATATACAATGGACCAAGACTTGTCATTATTGTTATATTAAAAAAATATTAAAACAAATGTCTAATTAGATGCATTTGCTTTTAAAATAATTATTTTTTTTAGATTTGAATGTATTGATGCTAATGTTAAAGGAAAAAAATCCTTTAATATCCCAAATGCTTCTTTGATCTTATTATGTCATGTAACTTATTTTTATTATAAATCTTATTAAAAAAAATTAATATTTAAAATATTAATCCTAAGATCAATAAGAATAGATAATAAATTTTTACAATTATCTTGTTTACTTGTTGATATTTAATACATATCTATAATAATCTATCTTTTTTCTTGAGAAATAAAATAGGTATTTTTATTGACACTTTAGAATATCAAATATATTTTTGGTTAGAAACTCATCAATATATTCTTATAATTCCAAAATTTTATCTTTGATAAGTTATAAAATAGTAAAAATAGATACAATTTTTCTTCAAATTTGATTGTGTAATTATACATATAATGTTTTGGTAATATGTGAGCATATTTCTTCTCAATTACATTCTTAAAGTTATTTTATTAAGCATATAAATTTCTATTGGTCTTGTCAACTAAAGTACTTAGATATATAGTATAAATCACAAATATTATATTATTTTTAGAATCTTATATAGATATTCTAATTTTTAAATAAAAAGATATATTTTTAAATAATAAAATTTTAAATAATAAAATTTTAATAAATTATTTATATTAAATAACTTATTTTTATATTATATAGTTTAAATTATAAAAGCATAAAAAATTAGATCTCAAAGAACTTATTCAACATTGAAGACAATATGGATATTTAATTTGCTGCAATTATTTTTAAAGATTTTTTTTTTTTTTTTTTTTTTTTTTTGATAATATTTCTTATTAATAAATATTATCTATTAATGATTTTAGTTTTTTAAAAGTATTATTTTTTATTATATTTTTTAATTGATAAAAATTTAATTATAAACAATGCTAACACTTTAGTATTTAAAAGTGTTTTTATACAAATTTCTCTATATTATAATTTAATACATAGAATATTTATACAATAAGATATAAAATTAGAGAGTGGAAAAGATAGATTTTTAATAACAAGTCAATAGTATTCAACCATATAGTCCACTATAACAAATATTATTTTTTAAATAGAATACTGTTATTAATTAATGTAGTACATTAAGCCTTGCATTTCTTTTATTAAAGCAATATTGTACAATATGGTTAAATTTTTTGTAATACATACATATCTTATTTAATTTTTGCTTCTATTTTTCTTATTAAATTTGTGCTTCAAATCAATTTGCATCAATTTGCATTAAATAACCTAAGATTTTTGTATGATTACTTTAACAACTAGATGCTATTATGATAGTCTAACATGCATCACCCTATCAACATTATTCTCTTGGCATAATTCAAATAATTAATTATCATATACAACAACTTGTAGAATGGTTTATTTTAAGATATCAATATTTGAAATTGTAAAAAAATAAATTCTTTATATCATTCTTGACACCCAATTAAAATTAACTAATAAATCTTTTTTTATTTATATCAATATTACATAGAAGTTGTAAAAGTTTAGCAATATATACTAAAGTAAGGCAAATCCATTGTTATAGATCTTATGATTTTATTTTTGCAATCTTTTTTTTAATTACTTTTTCTAAATTTTTCTTCAATTTTATTATAAATGTTTCAAAATTTCTAAATACTTTCAAATCCCTCTCTAACAAAGGTGCAAACCAATCTAATCTAAGCTAGTAAAAAAGAGCGCCTATAAATCCTACTTTTATAAGTTTATAGGATTTATAGTCTGAGAAATATAAGCATAAAAATAGTTGCACTCATTAGAAAAACTTTTAAATTTTATCCACATTCTATCAAACTTACTTGATATACCAATCTTAAAAAGTATTAAATAATTTATTGTTATTATTTTTTAAAAGTTATTTAAGGCTATGAAAATCTATTTAAGTATATTTAATATAATAAATTATAATTTTTTTAAATAAAAATAAAAGTTTGACAAAAAAATTTAGAAGAAAGAAATTTACTTCATTTAATTGTTTTGGTATTTTTATTTAAAAGATAATCCAATGTCTTTTAAGAAATTCTTAAAACAATGTCTCTTATGAAGAAATAATTTGTAACTTCTAATTTTGATTAATATTTTTTTAGAGAGGAGTAATTTTCTTTCTTAAGAAAAAACCACTATAAGATAACATATCAACTTGAAGATAAATAATTTTTAATCTTTAAGATGCAATAATATTTTTTTAAAAGAATTATTTATTTTCACGTGAAATACAATTAAAAAATCTTACCAAAAAATCTTGCCAAAACTTTTAAAATATTTCAAGAATCAAAAATATTAAGATTAAAATTAGAAAAATAAATAAGACAACAAAAGATTAAAAAATTTATCACAAAAATCAATAAATTACTATATATTTTTAAAAAATAAAAAGTAGACATTTATAATGATATTTAAAATAGAAATAAATACTTTTAGTACTAAAATATAAAAAATTTTAGTTGTAAATTTTTCTTAATAATTTTATTAATCAAATTGTAAACTATTATAAATTGATTTATTTAACTTTTGAATTTATTTTTAAAACGAGTGAAGTGGGTTCTAAACCAAACAAGGCTAATCATTATATAATAATAATAATAATAATAAAGAATTAAATTAAATCATGATTTTACAACCAAGACAATGTAATAGAACAATGAAGTACAACCTAGTCATCAATTTAGAGCTTTGGTTCCTAAAACCAAGTTTGAAATCATATGTAAAATACAATTTAAAATAGTTTCCAATAGAAATTTCCACAACAATATCTTTGCTCAGTTCAAAAGTCAGTAGGTCTAAATAACCCACTTTTTGAAAATCAAACCAATTCTAAATCAAATGACAACATGTTAATCAAATCCTTAAAAAAAAAAAAATTAAAATCAACACAGATTGACCGCTGCAAAATTTAATCTATCGACTATCACCATAACCAACAATAAGAGCAACTCCTTCTGGTGGATTCAAACATTGCACACCTCATTTTCAGAAGTGTGCATCACTTTTGCAAATGAGTGAAAAAAGAGACATTGACGTTGCACTCCAGAGTTCTATCAACTGGGCGACCCCAAACCTTGTCAAAAACAAACTCAGAGTTGCTTCAAGCAAGTTTGTGGGTAAACTGGGAGTCCATCAGTCTGTTTTCCAGGCTTCAACAACCGTCTGTGAGGGGAAGATGAATCCAAGGGTGGAAACCATGCAAAGCTATGGAAGGGTTGGCTTGTCCACACACACAGGCAGCCCCTTCTCATCACAACAATATGAGCATGAAGATGAAGGGCACTTCTCCAAGCATCTCATCCAATTGCTTGATGTCGAAGACACCGCCCGTTGTTGATGGAAGAACAGTCGAAGTCGAAGTGTTGTAGGCAATTTAGTAAGGAACAGAACATCCAAAATTAGCATCTTGGGACGAGAATGTGTGGAAGTTTTTTCTGAGCACCTTCGATGTCTCAGCATCAGTTTCGTTGTCCGGAGTTGCTGTCGATGATGGTGGTGACGAAAACTAAGCAGTTTGAACAGGTGGGTGGATTGTTGCAGTGATGGTTGAGTTGCGGGTTTTCTTTTGGTGACGTATGGATGAGTGGAAGCGTTGCTTGCGAGGAGTTTGAGGGGGGAGAGTGTTGGGGTGCTGTGACAAGTCGCAGCCACGATGGCTGAGTTGTTCTCGAAGCAAGCGCGAGAGTATGCACTTGGGAGAGCAATCTATCCCAAGTCGTTGTTCTCGTACCTGGCATCGCTCACCCCTTTCGCACGCCGTGGCTTGGGATGTCGGTACTGGCAGTAGACAAGCTGCTGTTCAGGTGCTTCCATAACCTCATTTGTTTATCCTCCTCGGACTCCGTGTATTACTAGAACGTGTCGCTTATGACTGACAGGTAGTCTCAACGTGGGTTTGTGTTCTTGAGAATCATGGCATGCGATTCAAGTTTATAATTTATCCCTCAGAGCCATGCTTTGGTCATATGTATTACAGTTATGTGATGATTGGTTCTCATGTTAAGGGGATTTCACGTTGTCATCTAATCAGGGTGTAAGAGTAAGTGAGATATGGAGGCTTGTGGTAATCTCGTGCAGTTGGCGGATCATTACGAGAATGTCGTTGCAACTGATGCGAGCAAGCATCAAATCCAGCAAGCTGCCCAGCGTCCAAACATCACCTACGCCGTCACCAACCCACAATTGACAGAAGAGGAGGTGAGAACTCTGGTGGGAGATGTCGGGACTGTGGATCTAGTGGTGTGTGCCCAAGCCTTGCACTGGTTCGACTTGGACAACTTCTACGGCCACGTAAAGAGCTTTCTGCGCAAACCTGGTGGCATAATCGCAGCTTGGATTTACCAGACCCCGTCAGTGTCACCTTCTGTGGATGCCGTCTTGCGTGACTTCAATGGTAAGATCTTTCAGGATTGGGCCTCGCAGGTGCGCTACATTGAGGAAGGGTATAAGACAATTCCCTTTCCGTTTCAACCTGTTGTGGGGTCCAAACTCACAACTACTGGCCCATTTCTGTTCGAAGCCACAAAAGAAGCGACGCTTCATGAATATTTAACACACTTGCGGCAGTTCAGAAAGCTACTGATTCCGGGAGGGATGTGTTGAATGAGCACCAGCAAAAGCTCTTTGCTGACGCTTGGGGAGATACACCTCATAGAATTGTGAAATGGATACTGTACACTCTAATCGGAACATTGTAGCACACCGGTTGTGGTAATGTTCACATTATAACATGCTCAAATAACGAGAAATGTATAACTGGCTGTCTTCTTGCCATTTTCAAATGTGGTTGGGTGTGTGCCAGAATAGTGCAACGAAACACGCCAACCTTGGTTATTCAATTCAGAGTCAACTGGAGAACAGGATGGTATATAATTACAACAGTTGCTTCTCCCTTTCAGAGGAGCATAATTGAAACACGCGCTCATGCTCCATGTGTTTTCGCCTCGAGTCCAGTACAAGAGGAAACCTACAATTCATCTTGAGTGATCTATCTGTACAGGTCTGTCTCTCCTCGCACCTGCCCGTCTGGGTCAAAAACATTCCTACAAAAACCTATTTCAAATGACACCACTGCTCCAGTTGTCCTTCCACAGTCTTGATTGATTGCTTCGAAATCTTGGACTGAAGGTTGAAGCTCTCTGCCGCCACATGGGTCGTGACGCCTCTTCCGCGCACTCCTGGCAAGATTATCCTCGTGATTAGCGATTCCGTTTTTAAATGTCGTTTAATTATGCTTCAACGACTCTGTTGGACCGTCTTCGAGTTGCTTTTCTGATCGCAGCTAGCCAGAAGGTCTGCCTCGTCATCGTCCAGCCTGAAGCAATCCATTACCTGGGTGTGACGAATGAACTTGGACATCTCAAATTAAATTCAATCCCTTGAAATTTCTCACAATTTCCGAGATATTGCCTCCTTGAATTGGTGAAGGAGAGTGTCGCCAGATGAGCTGTTACTGAGAGAAATAGCTTCGGTATGCTTGGTATCGTACATGTCAATATACCGCCGCTGATTCGCAGGGAAAGGTGACTTCAAGGTAGGGCTCTCTGCTTCGATTTGTACAGGAAGGAGAGAGAGAAGAACTTGAGAAACATCATACATCGATGGACGATGAGAAGGATTTAGCTTTGAGCATAGAAGGGCAAGCTTTAGGGTCTTCTCTAGCGCGTTCAGATCTTGGCATGTAGCTCGAGCGTATGGGTCGACCACATCTTGTATCGTCTTTCCTAACAGTTTCGACATGACCTGCAGAACAAGCCAGATATGGTCTGAGTCTACCATTTCTCAACACACCCATAACCAAACCCAAGATCAATCTGAGAACTAGAAAGGCTGCCATTGAATAGTACCCAATCGAGCAGATTCACTTCGTCGTCGACCGCCATTTTGCTCGTAAGAAGCTCAAGTAAAACGATGCCGAAGCTGTATACGTCCGACTTCTCATTCAAGCGCGACGTTTGTGCGTACTCGGGGTCTATGTACCCAATGGTGCCTAGAACGTGGGTGGAAGTATGAGTTCGAGCTGCCTGAATATTTTTTGCGATGCCAAAATCGGCGACGTGTGCCACCATGTTTTCATCCAGGAGAATGTTGCATGATTTGACGTCACGGTGCACGACTTGCGGTTTACAATCTCTGTGAAGGTACGCGAGCCCCTGTGCTGCTCCCGTGGCAATTTTAAGCCTTGTATTCCAATCGAGCTTGATCTTCGACACATGGCCTGCAACGGCAAGTCATCCTGGTTAGGACACACGGATAATTAGCAGAACAGTCGAAGAAGAATGGATTTTAGGCTTGCATTTAGATTCGGGCACAGGGCATCACCGTGAAGATGATCATACAGGCTTCCATTTTCCATGTAATCGCAAAAGAGGAAGTTGCCGATGGAGGACATGGAGTAGCCGCGCAGAGTTACAAGATTTCGGTGCTTGATGGTACCTAACGTCTTCAACTCCGTCTCAAATTCATGAACATTTTGCGCAAATGTGTTGTGCAACCTCTTGATTGCAATGGGATGCCCATTCTTCAGGGAACACCTGTAAACCGTGCTCGAACCTCCGCGGCCAATCACGTACTTGTCACTGAGATTTTCTGTAAGCCCCATCATCTCATCGTGAGATTGAGGAGTCATGCCCAGGTTTAGGATCACGAATCTCGGTGGACCTGCTCACAACACCATTCAATCGATATTCATATGTATGCTGTTCTCTCTTGCATTTGACATAAGTGAATTCGGAGGTTATGATCTTCACACCTTGAATTGTACTTGGAAGAAATTGAGCTTCATACCTTGAGACATTTTGCTTGAGCTTTCAAGGAATACTCGTGGTTGTGCATATCGAATGGCCACAACAGTGAGGAGAACGAGCAAACAAAGCGCAGAGATTGTAATGCTCCATGTGGCTGACACCCCAAGAGTCCCTGTGCAGATGTTCTACTACCGTTACTGGCTAGAGAAAATTTAATGTTTCGTGAAATTCTGAGGAAACAAAAAAAGTATATTTCACGAAGGCCTGAAATTTGTCACTGAAGACGATGCGAACCTGGAGGCTGCGACGCAATGTTCGTGCGCTTCAAAGGAACAAGCCCACAAGAGGCACTGATGTTGGTGCAAAGCAGGGGGTTTCCTGCGTAGCTGCCGACAAACAAGCAACCACTCAATAGCTATATGGCAAGTGTGAGGAAGAGCAGCTGGAAGAGGACATAAGGTAGCTTCATCAACATTCCTCGCGGTTATGTTTCAGAAGTGGAGGGTATATGCATAATTCACCTACTGGACGGAAACCTTGAGAAGAGCTCGTCTGGAGGAATGTTTCCCGAGAGATGATTGTAGGACAAATTCCTGCACAATTTCATTGAGATGTGGGTTAACAGAAGGATTGAAAAGTCAGTTTAGAGTCTTGATAGAGGCAGTTCAAAGCTACGCTCCTAGCTGAACCTGGACACCCAAAATCGTTCCCTGAAACTCTTCCACCCATTCACTCCACACAAGCGTGCACTTCAAATTACCCAATGAAGATTTCGTAGCTTACAAGTGTTTCAAACCGAAACATTCTTTTAGTGGTACTGGTATGGAGCCTGAAAGATTATTGTAGCTCAAGTCCCTGAAGAATATAAGAATCCATAGAACAATGTTTAGTATACACACAGAAGTTGAAAAGTCAGTTTAGAATCTAAATGTCAGCGTTGGAAGTGGAGGAAGGTGACGTGTGAAGAATACTTACAGGTGTAACAGCTCTAAGAGTTGTCCTAGTTCGGGGGGAATGGGCCCTTGAATGTGGTTATGCGACAAGTCACTGCAACCAAAAAAAATTGGGATTTAAAATCGCGAGGATTCACATCAAACTAAGAGAAGTCACAGATGATTAGGCCCTACTCTGCATTATGAACCTCCTTTCGGTCTAGCTCTTACGTAGGATATGTCACTTACAGAAAGTTGAGGCTCTTCAAGTTGCCGAACGCCATTGGAATAGACCCATTCAAGTTGTTCTCATGTAGATCTCTGTTTTCACAAACTCAGCGTGTGTGTTGAGAAGCCAATAAATTTCTGTGTTTTTGAAAATAGAGTGCTTCAAATTTCGAGACGGAGTGTTTCTGGATCTTACATGGAGACCAAATGCTCAAGAGTCGAGATTGAAGAAGGCACTTGTCCAGTTAGATTGTTGTGTGACAAATCTCTGCACATGGATTTAAAATCAGCGTCGAGCAAATCTCAGATTAGAAGGTACTCGCATGTTTTGGACATGAAATTTAGTCCATTCTGTTACAACTTCAAGAGACATTAGTTAATACTATTCCGAGAGCCTAGACTTACAGTATGTCAAGGTTCACAATCATTCCAATCTCCTCTGGCACGCTTCCGGTGAAGTGGTTGGATGACAAATTCCTGAAAACATAAAACAATTGGTTGCTAATCAGTACTTTGGCTCAAATTTCCAAATTAAAAATGATGGTTATTTTAAAGACACGGTGCTCATGGATTCAGATTCACAACACCAGAGGCAAACTCACAATAGGGTGAGATTGGTTAGCTGCTGAAGCCCTGGGGGTATACTTCCACTTAACTGGTTGCCGTGCACGTTCCTGGTGATACACCTCAGTGAGCTTCAGTACAACAGTGTACTACTCAACATGAGCGCTCGAGTCCAACGCAGGTTTTGTTGAAAAATTTGGACGTGGGAATAACTTACAGAATATTTAGTGCAGTCAGAGAGCTGATATTTACCGGAATTGATCCTGAGATCTGATTATCAGACAAATCCCTGCAAAATGGAGGCACATTTTTTCAAGGTCTGGTTTACTAGATTTGTCTGAGTTGACCGAAATGAAAACACTGGTTATGTAGAAAAAGTCTCGACATCTCTGAGCGAAAAGAATGGTTTTAGAAGATTTACAGTTCAAATAGACCCGTGAGGTAGCTTAACTCGGACGGTATCTGTCCTGTCAAGCTATTGCCGCTCAGCTCCCTGCAAAAAAAGATTTATGCGTCGAGATATTTTATTTTATTTTTTTCAAATTTTCAGATGTAACTTCATTAGCAACCATTGATTATCCTACACAGTTTTGAAAATATGGCATAGTGATGATGTTCTGCTTCCAAATCGAAATGCTGTCAGTAAAAGGATCTTACAGGTAGTTCAGCCGTGACAGATTTCCAAATTCTATCGGTATAGGACCAGTGATGTTGTTATTGTATAGATATCTGCAAGAGGCAGAAATTGAAACTGTGATCCTGTAATCACATGAATCCTGTTCGCATTCATTCAAGTATCACAGTGGAGCAAAAAACTTCAAACAAACAAATTCTTCCAAATACAAGAAGGTTTATAAGGTAACAGGGACATGCGTTCAACTTACAGTTTTGTAAGACAAGTTAGGTTCCCAAGTATTGGAGGAATTTCCCCTTCAAGTTGGTTGTTACTTAGGTCGCTGGACAATATCAAAATCACATAACAATCTTACGCATTTTCCTTAAATTTTGTTTTCCTATTTGCAGCAAGATGAAGAAATAAACACGCCTCTGTTCCTCAGGAGATGAGAGAACACTGTTCAACCAGCAGATATTGTGCATATCAATGTCAGAAGCATCGTATAGTTTGAAGAAGTTGAAAATGTCCAAGCTGTTTCATTTTTCATGCAACATACAAGACAGTCAAAACAAGTAAACTTACAGGATTACAAGGGCCTGCATGAGCCCTAAAACATTAGGAATTCCACCAGAAAGCCTGTTCCCTTCTAACGACCTGCAATTAAATTTGAAATCACAACTTGAGGATCATTTTGTTCGTGTGTAAAGAAGGGACTCTATGCTTAGTCAATCGAATGCGGTAACTCCACTTCGATTGTAGCGAGGAGTTTAAACTTACAAGGTGCTGACTTGTAAGTAGCCAATGTTGTATGGAATCTCTCCGGAGAAGTTGTTATGGCTCAAGTCCCTGAGGACACATCCGCAAGCTTGAGACTTCAATATGCAGCTTTCAAAACATTTAAGAAAAATGCAAAATAGTTGGGATATGAATCATTCAACCATGGAATGGGTTGAATAACTTACAAGATCTGGAATGATGTGCAGTTTCCAATACAAGCGGGCAGCGGCCCTGAGAGCTTGTTTTCTCGGACATTGCTGAAGACAAAAATAAAAATGGCACTTGTGTCGGGGGTTTCGGTGCATGTTGCAAAGAATTCAGTTTGATACTACGGAGGATGATCATAGAGGAACTGTTCTCTTTTTCGAGAGAAGCAGTCATTTTCCTTATCCTCTCAATATTTAAAAATACAGGTACTTTTTCCAGGAATTCTGTTGGGACTTGAGTACAACGACCATGAACAGCCACAAATTTTAACTTACGCATAATATAATAACGAAGATTGACGCTTACAAATAGGCAAGCTGGGTTGATTTGCACATGTCATCAGATAGACCTCCAGTCAGCTGGTTGGACTTCAACATTCTGCAACAGAAATTTCGCAGAATGAATAGTGAGAATTCTAAATTTAAAATGCCATTCTAAAAGTAACAGGCAAGGAATAAAAATATAAACACAGACATCAGTTGATGAAGCTTGTAAACACATCACTCAAAATGCAACTTGGATTTCCAGTGATGCTACAGATCGAAAAGATGCGTACATTTCAACCCAGAGAGATAGAAAATATCATACCCTAGGAACCCGATTAAATATTAAGTCGCTACGAATTGGTAAGAATAATAGTTGTCCTCGTGTTTTGAGACTTACAAGTACTGCAACGTTTCACTCCAATAGAGTAAGGGTGGTATGGGACCCGACAAGTTGTTGATCTGCATATCTCTGTTTAAAAGCAAGGTTTCAGCATCAGTAATTGTTGATTGGCACCTAGCTAACACATAAAAAAATTACACTTCTATCATGTGTGCATATCGTGAAGTAACCAAGACCATGAATAAAGTATGCATAGTATATGGAGCTGGACATTGCGCTTACAAGTGTCGCAGATTTGAAAGACTTGCAAATGAGGAAGGTATAGGCCCCGAGAACTTGTTATTCCTCAAATTCCTACATGTTAGAACAATAAGAATTAATTACTGCTCTAAGAGAGCCTCCATTTGCTGCTATCAAGTTTGAAGAAGTGAAAGGCAGTAGTTTCATCGAAGTGGAGTTGAACAAGCTTCTACGTCTTATTCGAAGACGCAACAAGGAACTTACAAGACTTCAAGCAGCTGCAACTGTGACAAGAGATATGGGATCTCGCCATTGAGGTTATTCCCTGACAAATCTCTGCAGAAGAAGAGAGTAACACTTAACCATGAGCCTCTAGCCGTTCACAGGAACCTTCAAAAGCAGAGTGTTATGAAAAGATTTAAAGCTGGTCTTGTCACCAACGCCAGATAAATTCATGTATCACGGATGGAAGGGCATGATATTGATAAAGAGTAGCTCGTGTCAGAATACCGAAGATATTGACACAGATCGACATGTCATTTGTGTCAGGACACCAAAGATGTTGACACAGATCGATGTGTCATTCTTCTCAACACTGACAGTGCTTTCACTCTCATGTACCACCGAGAGAGGAGACTTACATCCTTGTCAATTTTGTGCAGTTGCATATCTCAATTGGAAGCTGTCCGAAAATACTGTTCTGACTGAGGTCCCTGCAAAACTCATGAGAAAAAAGTATTGAGTGTTTCATGAGGTCTAGGTTTAAAGGGTGACTCATATCAACTTTCTAGGACATTTAAGTATGAGTTCTAGACTTGTAAGGGCCTCACAAGACTTGAAGGTTCCGCAAAAGCCCTATCGACGGAGAGATTTCGCCTGAAAGAGCAAGATCTGACAAATTCCTGCACAGCCGAAAGACGTACCCAAGAAGCTTAGAAAGCGCAATAATGAACCCCAAAGGCATAAAGAACCACATTCTCAGCAACTTGAAGCTTTACCACAACAATAAGTCGAAACATCTGCAGGAAAATCCTTCAAAACACAACCTGGTTTGTCTCGTGTTAAGCTTACTAGGCACTAAGCCGAGAGGACCTGCATACACCAGGAGCTGTACGAACCAAGACGAATACCAGTTTGCACAACAAACTTACAGTGCTGTCACTTCAAAAGTGAGGTTGTTGCATGTTACACCCAGCCACCCACAGGGAGATTGGCTTCCGCTATCCCAGTCATGCAGCTCGTGCTCAACATTCATGAATGCCGCTTTCAGGTTCATAAGAGCACGTACTGCAATCAACAATGTTGAAAAGGCTCACGTACTGCGACAAACATAGGTAGTAGCTGATGAACTTAGTAACCTAACAATTGTGTCGCGTGCCAGAGATGGGCATTGTGCTAGAGTCATGGGCGTCAAGCTTTGGGAGAGTCCCTGAAATTGCTGCGAGGGTATTATTTATCTCAGCGTCTATGGAAAATGTTAAACTTGTGGACTATCTTTATACAATTCTCTCAATCATGACTTTGGACAGATATTCGTTCATAGAGTTCTTTGAAGTATTACGGACGAGCATTGTGAAAATGGTGCCACCATTTTCAACACTTTTTGAAAGCTGGCAGAGTCGAGCACTGTGAATGTTGCATTCAAGTTATTCACCACCAAGGACATTGTTAAACCTTCAGTCATGAACTTCCACTCCTAATGCAACCACAACACTTCGCAGAAAGTGAAAAGCAGTATCGAAGAAATCCATGCCATGCAGCGTTCGCAAATTCACTCGCCTTGGTCAGGCAAGGATATTGCCAAAGTCCTTGAACCACATGAGCTGAGAATAAAAATGAAGACCGCCCATGGCGCTACAAGCTGCAGCCTCAGCCATTGTGGTCTAATTCCTGCCATTCTTGCAATGCCTCAATGCGTCCCCTCTCTCTCTCGCTCTCTCTCTCTCTCTCTCTCTCTCTCTCTCTCTCTCACACACACACACACACACTCACACACACACAGTTTCCCCTCTCTTTCCCAACGCAAAAGCCGCCTCGATATGTCTACGCAATCTGCACTCGCAATCATTCAGCTGCACTTGACAACCAGCTCCGGCACTGGATTCTTTGCTACCCCCAGCTGTGTCGTGTAGCGAACCGCTACATAGCTCTCCAGGGCCACCAATCAGCAATAGCATCTTCGGACAGAATATAAATAAACTGGGCACGAATCTCTCAAGAAGGCAATGCCGTCACAAAGAAACATCTTGCGGTGCTGCTATCTCACTACTGAACCAGCTCTCGAAAACTAAAGCCTCAGATTACTGCCTGACAGGCGTCAATGAGTATCACGGGTCAGAGGAAGGGAGTGCCTCGGCCAGCGAATAGAAATGTGGCTTCCCGCTCGCGATGGATATCCACTTACTTCAACATCTTACAATGAGTACCACCCAAATGGACAGGCAAGAGTCAAAGAGAAAGGTCGTCATCTGAATGATTCTTTGAATGACCCCAACGCTGCTGTGGAATTCACCTGCGACCTCACTCCATTGCACTTGAGCTCACAACCGTAAGAACCGTGAAAGAGTACTAACTTGTACCAAAAAACACAGAGGAAATCGCTTGGAGAAATAACTCGCCCTTTGTGTACCCATCTCCACGTATGTACCGTATCCAGGAGTTCGATCTGCAGCGGCAAACGAACTCCGCTGCTAACGCGCCGCGTACTACCCGCACAAGTTACTCCATGACAGTCCAATAGAGAGTACTCCTGGAGCTGCACCAGATTGCACAGCCAGAGTAAAGAGGAAACCCAGTCTCCACAGGTCAAGTCACCTCCCTCTGACAGACTCGACGGCAGAGCTTCAAGCCTCAAGACAGCCTCCAGCATGGGCTGAATCAGTCTCATGAAATGGCTAATTAGTACAAGTAAATAGCTCCATTACTTTTAACTTTACAACTATACTCATGGAATTCATAGATTCACTGTTTTTGACTAAAGACTGCAGTAACTAACATTGACTGTAGCACAATCGGGGTCAATCGTAATTTGTGCACACGTGGTTGTATGTGGATGCTCGATTGGTCATTCATGTAAATTATTTTCAGCAAGTATCAAAACTATCGAATGTGACATACAATTTTCAAAACGAAATTGAGGAAAAAACTGCGAGGTAACTCCTCCGCGGTGTAAATATGCGCTGCGTTAGAACATGGATGTTGTGGGATGTCCTGGATTCCAACATTCTGACTAGGAGTCAGCGAAACTGAAGGTGTTGATTCCGCACCAGGTGAATTGTCGGAAGGGAAAGCCCACAGAGAGAGAGTCGCCATGACTTCGCAGCTGCCTCGATACTCTCCAGTATCATCCTGCCAGGTCTGAGTTCGCGGTGGGGAAGAGCGACTGTCAATCAAACAGAGCGGGAGCGAAAACGAACGGCTCTACGTTTCTCGTTGTGATCTCTGGAATTGCACAAACCAGAGAGCCGATCCTCTGGCGGGGCCTTGCCGGAGAGATGCGAATCATATCCTCTAGGCCCATAAGGAATGCAGCGCTCTCATGTGAGCAGACAGATGCAGGTAGTAGAAGAGAATCAGCGTACCTAACTTTTCCTTTTCGAGTGAAAACATAATGGCCCCATCGGATGCGGAAAATCCACTGCAAAGAGTATGCAAGACTAATCCTCGTGAAACCCTAAAACCCAAGACCCTCAAGATTATTGTAATTTTCGTTTAGTTGGGT
Source organism: Physcomitrellopsis africana (assembly GCA_036785485.1). Classification (NCBI taxonomy): domain Eukaryota; kingdom Viridiplantae; phylum Streptophyta; class Bryopsida; order Funariales; family Funariaceae; genus Physcomitrellopsis; species Physcomitrellopsis africana. The sequence goes on along the minus strand of JAWRVF010000296.1, from coordinate 91,177 downwards.
CAGCTTGCTCAGTCAGTGCTCGTTGATCTTACTTACCATCATGAGAAAAGGAAACTTCGATGTTTCAAATTCGAGCAATACCATACACTTGTATGGCGGTGCGGATGGGAACTCTACAGCAAGAACGTCTCTCGGAACTAAATTGGGGGCACAATTTGGTTAGCTGGATGTCATGTCATCGTGCGAGGCTCTGTTGCGGCACTGAAGGTCTCAGTGCAGTCGTTGCACTGCGGAGAAGTGCTTCGGCCTCCGCAATTCCGTGGACAGCTTTTCTGCGTGGGTTCGAGATGAGAGCTTGTTTGCTGGCGCTGGTTAGGGCTGGACCTGAGCTACCTGTGTTTGCCTGCTCGATCGCTTGTGCGGCATGGGCTCGACGTACAAAAGCTTCTACAATGGCGATGGGCGAGGCTCTAGGTCTACAAAGCGCAGGCCTGCTCAGAGCGCGACGAAGCTGTGATTAGGGTGTGAAGCGAAGTAGGGGTTGGGAGCCTCCGCGGTGGAAACGGGGTTAAGGGAATGGTGACGGGAAAAGTAAAGGGAAGAGGAAAAGGAAATCGAAAAAGGCAAAAGGAGGTGGAGGATCCACCATGCCGCGGCTCTTCTCCTTCCTTTCCCGCATGGCAGGCTTCCATTCAGAGGGCCTGCCGCTCCTGCCCGCTCTGCCCCCTGGTTCCGCCGGTGGGGGAGTTGGGGCAGGCTGGGCAGGGGGGGCAGTGGGGGGCAGGAGAGCCCTTGTGCAGGAGCCCTTGGCAGAGAGCCTCAGAAAGCCACCGCTAATTGCCACGTCACTGCTCACGTCGGAGGATAGTGGATATTAATATACAAAAAAAAAATTAAATGGTTTTCTTGAGGATTTAATGCATTTAATGCATTTTTATACAATTGACTTGAAAGGAGACTCATTTAGCAAACTAAATGATTGTTGAGGCCTAGAAGAATTTTGTTAGGAAATCTTTTTCACAGATTGACTATAATATCACAATATCATTGCAGATATTGTGAAAAAATTTATATGTAATTGGTTGAAATTTTTGAATTATTCTTGTTCATAATTTTTGCCAAATGTTCCAAAAAATTCAAAAATTTTCACAAATGGATTAGTAAATTATGAATAAAAATATTCTAAAGAATTCAATCAATCACATATCTGTTGCAATTCAGTCAATCAAGGAATTGACTGAAGTTAATAGTCACCCTTTAACAGTTGAAATTCAGCCAATCAGGGAATTTCAAGGAAAAACAACAACTTTTATATATATAGTAGATGATTCATATTATGTAATTATTAAAGATTAATTTACAAGAATTCAGTTTGTATGATACAACTACATTTATGTTAAATACTCTTGAGTTAAGTTATACTATGTCCAATTTGAGAATATTGTGCTACTTACTAGTTATATTTTAAATGTTAATTTATAATTTATAATAGATATTTTTATATGGGAGGTCATCAACTTATGTAGTGCCATTAGCCACAAAAACTGATGTTTAGTATGTCAACTTTGCTTCTAACCTTTTTCTATTCTCAAATACATAAATATAACATGTATTAATTTTTTAAAGATGTAGAACCTATGCATATTTCTATGTGGAATGTGATGAAAGTAATACTGTGGCATTTGTATCCATATATACAATCTAAAATGATTAGATGACATGGGTACTAGAGTTGGTTCTTTTGGACTAATGTGTTAAAGAACAAACAAGAAGAATAACTTCTTACAAAATAGATTAATAGGATATTGCAATGAAATAATTATATTTAATTTTTTAAATATATATATATATATATATATATATGTATCATATTGGTACCTAAGTTTCTTCTAAAATTAATTAAAAACTAAAAAGCCAAAAGATAGATTCACAAATGTAGAAATTCAAGCTTGTGAGATTATTCACATTACATTTTACAACATTTATTGAAAATACTCCAACAAAAGATACTTAATTTTGTATCTTCAAAATTATTGATTGCTATTATACAAACTATGTACTCTCAACTTTTCAAAGTACCCCTGTACATAATTACATTGAAATATTTTGAATCTTTTAATTAATAACAATAAATACTTAAAACTAAAAATAAAAAAATGATTATTTTAAATCTATATTTTTTAATTACTTAATCTAAAATCAGCATAATCTTAAATAAAATTAACATATGGTAATTTTTTATTACTTTCTGACGTAATGTTCATTCAGATTATTCATTTTTTACATAGGGAAATTCAATTGCAATTTAATTTTATAAGGAATTTTCATTCCAAAATCCATAATTGGATGTATATGAAGAAATTTTAAAATTTATGAAACTGCCTTTCAAAGAAATAATTCTGGATGATACTGTATCCATTACATTTCTTTCACCATATGATTTCTTTTATTTTCATTACTACTTTTTGTGAAATCAGAAGATTTTGAAGTATGGTTTTTATTCATTAATTTATCTTTTACTTTAAAAATATGTATGTATGTTTATATGTATATAATTTTTTTGTAAATTATTTTTTATAATTTGTATTTGATATTTATGATATTTTATTCAATTAAAAAATATTTCTTCTAACAAAATGATTGTTTTGTAAGATTTTATAATATAATTTTAATATAATTATAAAGTTTTGTAATATAATTCATATTTTTATAAAAGTCATTTGTCTCACATATGTAAATTCCTTGTTCTATCTAGAATTATATATATATATATATATATATATATACATACATATATTTGATACAAAAAGGGACCCTTTCCATTGATCAATGGTGGTTAAAAGTTACAAAGGCATTTAAGTTTCTAATATCCTATGTCTAAGGTAACATTTAAAGTAAAGTTACTAAATTGACTTGCTACACATAATTAGTTGTTTTATCAAGCTCATGGACTATTAAATCTTTAATTGCATGTCTATGATTCTATCTAATTGACATGCTCATTCTTATTTCAAAGATTTTGTTTAACATCCAAGATTTATTCCGGCCTTTCAATAATATCTTAGTACAATCAACTTGAGGTTTTATTTGATTCTTGAATATATTCTAGATTTTCTAATATGTTGGACCATATGAATTTTTTAGTCTAAAAATCACTTTATGATTCATCATTAAATATCTTGGCATTTTTTTGTATCCAAATTATCTATAGATAAGAGTTTTTAAATAGAAATCATATTTTTTTGTATCCAAATTATCTATAGATAAGAATCTTTAAATAGAAATCATATTTTTTTGAATCTTTTGAATCTTGAAGGAATTTTTTTTATAAAGATAGCTTGTTTTTTTTTAAAAAAATTTCTATAGTCTCTATTTCATACCAATTGTAACTAATTTATATAAAATATTTGTTGCAAAATTTATATTCTTTTAATTTAAAAATATTTTTAAAATCTATAAAGTATTATTTTGAAAAGGTTTAAAATTTGTATTGTTGTGTTATAATATAATTATAGAATGAAAGAGAAAACAAAAATCTATATTAAATTTTGCTTAATTGAAGACTTAGTAACAAAATTCTCTTAGAAATCATAAGCAAAAGATAGAAGGAAGTAAAAAAATTATATATATGATGCTTTTTTTTTTGTAAAAGAATTTTTATTTACTTTGTAGGATAATAAATAAAGCAAATCAAAGTAGATTAGCAAAATTAATATTTATTAATTTGATAGAAGCTGCTTAAAAAGCGTCTTAGATAGGGATATGTAGGGGAGTCAAGGCTGAAGAGTTCTTTAGTCTTGACAACGTATCTTTTGGAGTTCTAGCTCACCTTTTTTAGTATTATTCGTGTACTCATCTGATTAATTCAAATTCTTATTGGTTTCTTCTTGAAACCTTGTTCTAATTCAAATTTCTTGCTTGTATTCTTGTGTCCTTGACAATTTGTTGAGATTGCCTCATCTTCAATATAAGAGTTGGATCCTTCTTATTAGAGAGTGGATTATCTTTTTACTTGAAGGTATACCAACGTTTTAATGGTCGTAGATTATTCTCCTCTAAACTAATATTTTCTTCATTATAATATTGAAGCTTTGTTCCTCTTATGAAAGAGTGGATCACTCTTCTTTTTGAAGGTCTTAAAGCATTTTAGAGGTTGCAAATTACCCTCCTCTAAATTGATATTGTCTTCTTATAGATTCATTTGTTCTTTCTTTTAAAAAAGCTAGAGGTCAAGATATTAGTATGACCAAATCTTTTGAGTCCAAATTAGATATTATTATAAGTGTTTTTATTATTTTATTTGCTAAAATTGCAGAGATTGAAGGAATTATTACAAAACTTTGTAATGACATAATATTTGGAGTGCTACAATCTAGACTATATTGAGATAAATAAGTAATAGTAAAAGTAGAGTATATTATATGTAGAAGATATTACCTTGGTAAGTTTAATGGTCAAAGCATTGACTCTTGGCATATAGAAAGATCATCCTGGATATAGGATGCGGTCAAAGATCAAGAGTCAAAGTCAAGAGGATAAAGGATCTACTAAAGAATATCCAAAGAATAGATAAGAGTCATTAGTGCATGGCATAGGATACCCTCGAGGTAAACAAGATGCCAACGGATTCCAGGGGCATCTTAGTCAAAGTGTAAGAGTCATTAGTGCATGGCATAGGATACCCTCGAGGTACGCAAGATGCCAACGGATCCTAAGGGACATGTAAGTCAAAGTCAAAGAGTGGAAGTTGACCATTAGGGCAGCAACCACCACCTATAAGTATCGAGTGTTTGGAAGAGAGAGTCATCACATTCCACACTTCTCTTTGTGTGCAACCTTGCTGATTTGTACTCATACTTACTTGTGTTATGCTTATGGTGTTTTTTCAATAGGTTATGGGCCCACACACACTTTGTTGTGCTATTCAAGTAAGTTCAAGGCATTCTCTTGTTGTTGCTCTTGTGTGGAATAGATCTTATGGTAGTTGCTGATGTTAGAGTTTGTATGATCTTAACTTCTTATTTGGCATGAGGAGGTGCTGATATTAACATCATACATATCTAACATCTCTTTGTGGATTCTCTACTTCTTGGATAGTGAGTTGGAGAGCATATTGAAAGACCTTGATAGTGTCTTTGTTGAGTTGTTGAAGTTAGTTGGACTAACATTCATTTTTCATAAGATTGTGATTTGAGAGAAAGATTGAAGTTGCTTGTGAGGTTGATGAGAGTGCTCATAGTGATTAGAAACTTCAAAAGTTGAGTTGAGAGTGTTTTGAGTGAAAAACCACTCTTTTGTTCACAAGAGGGCATTCTGAGATTTTGCTTGTGCAAAATTGTTTTGGTGTTTATAAACACATAAAGACTCCTTTTCTTGATATTTTTTGATACACTACTCCTTAGACATGGCTTCTAGTGAGGGTGAAGGTTTGAGAGTGATTGAGAAGTTTAGAGGCAACAATTTCTACCATTGGAAGGTCAAAATGGAGCTTTTGTTGGCGTCTTTGGACCTTTGGGACATTGTTGATGAAAGTGAAGACCCTCCAAGCATGGATGCTGATATCAAGGAGCACAAGGACTTCAAAAGACGTGAAAAGAAGGCTTTTGGCATGATTGCCACCAATTTGGATGAAGCCAACTTTTCTCACATCATCTCTTGCAAAGGACCAGCGGAAGCATGGAAGACTCTTTGCAACATTTATGAGAGCAAGAACTTGTCCAACATCCTCTTCACAAGGAGGAAATTCTTCACTTGCAAGATGGAAGAAGGTGAAGACCTCATGGCTCATGTCAATAAGGTAAAGGCTCTTGCAAACCAACTAGCAATTGTTGACAAGCCTTTAGAAGATGGTGATATTGTCATGACCTTGCTCATGAGCCTTCCCGAGTCCTACAACTACCTTATTGTAGCATTGGAGTCCATAAGGATCAAGGAACTCACCATGGACTATGTGACGGCAAGACTTGCACATGAAGTGACCAAAAGAAAATAAAAGGAGCATCATAGTGAAGATTCGGCACTCTTCTCAAGACAAGGCAAAGGTAGCTATTCCTACCAACGTGATAATGTAAGAAGCAATGTAAAAACTTGCTTTATTTGTGGAAAACCAGGTCACTTTGCACGAAATTGCTACAAGGCCAAGAAAGGAGAGAGAGAGAATGCAAACAATGCTCGTGATGAAGTTGGAGGAGATGATTATGCATTCATGGCAAGTGAAGGCACTTCCATGGCTGCCATGTCCAAGTGGATTGTTGATTCGGGTGCTACCAAGCACATGACTCCATACAAGTGTTCATTTGACACTTATGAAGCAATTTCAGCAACAAAGGTTTGGTTAGGAGACAATGGCATGGTACAAGCTATTGGAATTGGCTCCATTGTGGTGGAGATTGTTGTGAAGAACCAAACCAAGAGGATCAGATTGAAAGAGGTCCTACATGTGCCAAAGATGAAGAAGAACCTTCTTTCGGTGAGCAAACTTGTTTCAAGTGGTTGTAAGGTGCAATTTGATATGAATGGATGCTTTGTGAAGACAATGGAGGGTGATGATGTTTTAAAAGGCTTTAGAGATGGCAACCTCTACTTCATCAATTGTAAAAAGGTCAATGGAGTTGAAGTGGCGGCATTTGCTGATTTTCCACAAGATCAAGATAAGTTTGGCATTTGGCATCGACGCCTTGGTCATTTGAATGCCAAAAGCATGAAGGAGCTCCAATCCATGGTAAGTGGTTTAGATCTTGGTCAATGCTACAACAATGCTACCACACTTGCTTGTGAAGGTTGTATTCAAGGCAAGCAACAAAGGGCTTCATTTCCAAGTGGAGTTGCAACACGTGCAACTAAGTTGTTGGAGATTGTGCATTCGGATGTTTGTGGACCTATGAGGACGCCATCAATAGGAAGAGCAAGGTACTTTGTCACATTCATTGATGATTATTCAAGGAAGGTGTGGATCTTCATCCTTAAAACCAAGAGTGAGTGTTTGTCAAGGTTTAAGGAGTTTAAAGCACTTGTGGAGAAACAATGTGAGTGCAAGATCAAGGTGTTGCGCACGGACAATGGAGGTGAATACATGTCAAAGCATTTTGATGAGTATTTGAAGATTCAAGGTATTGCAAGACAAACCTCCACTCCTTACACTCCACAACAAAATGGAGTTGCTGAAAGAGCAAATCGAACCATTGTGGAGATGGCAAGGAGTATGCTTCATGCTCAAAACCTTGGACATGAATATGGGCGGAAGCCGTGGTAAATGCAGGTATACAAGAAATAGATGTCCTACAAGTGCACTCACATCAATGACTCCACAAGAAGCTTGGAGTGGGAAGAAACCTTGTGTTTCACATATGAGGACTTTTGGATGTGTTGCTTATGCAAAGGTACCAGATTGTATGAGGTCCAAACTTGATGCAAAAGGTACAAGATGTGTGTTTCTTGGATATTGTGAAGGTACCAAGGCATATAGGCTAATGTGCTTGGATTCCAAGAAGATTATCAAAAGTCGAGATGTTGAATTTTTAGAGCATAAGAGTGCTTGTGAGCACTTGGAGATGTGTCCAAGTGGGAGTAATGGTGGATTTGTGGACACATCTTCAAATTCAGCAAAGAAAGAAGAAGATGAAGCCATTGAGGATGGTGATGAAGGTGAAGAGCCAAAGAAGGTTCCTAGTACAGTTAAGACCAACAATGAAGAAAAGGAAGATGTTGAAGATGATGATGATGATGAGGAGTACCAACCTTTGAATGAGAAGAAACAAGGCTTAAGACAAAAGGGAGTTGGAAGAGTACATGGAGGTGAATCTTCTTCAAATGAAAGGAGATATCCTATGAGAGAAAGAAGACCACTTGGTGAATGGTGGAAGAACCACATCTTTCCTCAAGTAAGTGAAGAACATGCTAATGTTGCACTCCTTGCTGATCCATTGACTTTATGTGATGCAATGAAGTCCACGGATGCTATGAAGTGGGAGAAGGCCATGGAAGAAGAGTACAAATCACTCATGGACAATGGAACATGGGAATTGATTCAACTTCCATCAAATCGGGCTTCAATTGGTTGTAAGTGGGTGTTTAGAACCAAGAGGGATGCAATGGGCAATATTGTGAGATATAAAGCAAGATTAGTTGCTAAAGGATACTCACAAGTTGCTGGTGTTGATTTCAATGAGACATATGCTCCCGTGGCCAAATTCACCACTATTAGAACCATTGTGGCAATTGGGGCAGCAATGGACTTGGAGATGCATCAAATGGATGTGAAGACGGCTTTCTTGAATGGAGAATTGGAAGAAGACATCTACATGGATCAACCTCAAGGATTTGTTGAAGAAGGCAAGCAACATCTTGTTTGTAAGTTGAACAAATCATTGTATGGGTTGAAACAATCACCAAGAGCATGGTACCAACGGATTGACACATTCTTTGTAAATGAAGGATTTGTGAGGAGTGAAGCTGATCATTCCATGTATGTGATGCAATCAAAAGAGTTCTTATTGATTGTAATCCTCTATGTTGATGATTTGATCATCTTAACCAATACCTTAAAGATGATGGATTGGTTAAAGGCTAAATTAGAAAAGGAGTATGAGATGAGTGATTTGGGAGAGCTTCACTATTGTTTAGGAGTGGAATTTGTAAGAGATCGTGCTAAGAAGACCATTACAATGAGCCAAAGGAAGTACATTGAAGAAGTGTTGAAACGATTCAACATGGAAGATTGCAAACCCATTGGAACACCATTGGAGGCAAATTTGAAGTTGATGAAGCTTACGGATGAGGAGTTTGCTGAAGTTGAAGGTGAAATGCAAGGTGTTCCATACAAGGCAGCAGTAGGTTCTCTCATGTATGCAATGGTTGGCACAAGGATGGATCTTGCATATGCGGTAAGTGTTGTGAGTCAACACATGTCAAAGGCTGGACCAATCCATTGGGCAATCATCAAGAGGATCATGAGGTACTTAAAAGGCACATTAGACTTCAAATTATGCCTTGGAGGTGATAATACTACTTTGCATGGTTATTGTGATGCGGATTGGGCAGGAGATGCAAATGATAGAAGGTCAACAACGGGATATGTATTCTTTGTTGGAGTGGGAGCAATTTCATGGAATTGTAGGAGACAACCAACAATTGCAAGGTCCACAATGGAGGCGGAGTACATGGCAGCAAGCCATGGAGCAATGGAAGCAATTTGGTTAAGACAAGTTTTGGAGGACATTGGACTTGTGCAATTGGAAGCAACTCCAATGAAGTGTGACAATCAAGGATGCCTTGCTTTTGCAAAGAATCCAAAGCATCATTCAAGAACCAAGCACATTGACATTCAACATCACTTCATACGAGAGAAGATTGAAATGGGAGTGATTGACATGAAGTATTGTCCTACGGAAGACATGCTTGCTGATTTGTTGACAAAGGCATTAGTGAAGGATAGGCATGTCATGTTGACAAAGGCATTAGGTTTGAAAGCCTTTGACAATTAGCAAAGTGGGAGTATTGAGATAAATAAGTAATAGTAAAAGTAGAATATATTATGTTGTAGAAGATATTACCTTAGGTAAGTTGCTAATGGTCAAAGGATTGACTCTTGGCATATAGAAAGGGCATCCTATGGATATAGGATGCGGTCAAAGATCAAGAGTCAAAATCAAGAGGATAAAGGATCTACTAAAGAATATCCAAAGAATAGATAAGAGTCATTAGTGCATGGCATAGGATACCCTCGAGGTAAACAAGATGCCAACGGATCCCAAGGGGCATCTTAGTCAAAGTGTAAGAGTCATTAGTGCATGGCATAGGATACCCTCGAGGTACGCAAGATGCCAACGGATCCTAAGGGACATGTAAGTCAAAGTCAAAGAGTGGAAGTTGACCATTAGGGCAGCAACCACCACCTATAAGTATCGGGTGTTTGGAAGAGAGAGTCATCTCATTCCACACTTCTTTTTGTGTGCAACCTTGCTGATTTGTACTCATACTTCTTGCTTATGCTTATGGTGTTTTCTCTAGACTATACCCACCTCCAACTTTTGCGCTTGAGGAAGTAGTACTATCTTTGCTACACTAAAAAAATCCACTTCTTCAAGAATATAAGGAGCCTCAAATTAATCTTTTGGAGAAATATGATGATACATATTCAAAATTTTGAGGATTAGTCAATCAAATTTAATTAATAACAGTCCTACAACTTAATATTTATCCGACAAAAGAATCACTAATTGGATTGGTTGGCACCTTATTTATTGAATAAACATTATTATAGTTTATTCCCTTGTTTAAAAAGAGATCATCAATTTTGAATAACTTTGAAGTTTTTATGGAAGCATTTGGAGAATATGACAAGGCTCATTAGACAATAGCTAAAATCCAAGCATTGCATTAAAAAGCACACTCTTTATTAGTCTATGCATCCAATTTTAAGCAATTAGTATACGATATCAATTGAAACAAAGAAGTCCTAATGAGCCAATTCTATTAGGAACTAAGAGATGATGTGAAGGATTTGTTATTGTTACTTCCAAATTTACAATTGTTTAATAAAGCCATTAATCAAGCCGTAAAATATGATAGTCAATTATTTCAATATTGTCAAGATCAACATTCATGGGCTTCAGCAAGATAGGACACAATCTGACATATTCTTGTTAGATTAATAAGCATTTTAAATTCACATTCAGAAGTAGAAGACATGTAATTTGATACAGTATGTTTTAAACCTTTTAGTCCATAAAAAAAGAATCATCGGATGGAAGAAGATCTATACCTATATTGTGGCAAAGAAGGCCACAAGATTGGCAATTGTCCATAAAATAAAATCAATATTTTACCAAAATCAGGAATACAATTGTTTAAGAAAACAATGATATTCAACCACAGTATGGACCGTGCGATTAGACAACCCAACATTATAATACTATTCAGGTTCCTCTCTTTCTTTTCAACTTGCTTATTGTTTTACAATTCTTTTATATTTTGGCCCTTAGAAGCTTCAAACAACTGCCTTATTGATAAATAACCAATTGTTGAAATGTTTCTTATTCTCTTTTTTTTCTGAGGGGCAAATAGATTTGTTATAAATTTTTTGATACACCCTACTGACTTTTATGATTGCTTGTCTCACATCCTCACTCATATCTATGTCTCGTATGGCTAGGGAAAAAACTTGTGCCAACATCACAAATGACCAAATATAATCAATACTAAAAGCTAAGCACAATGTTCTCAATGCATGCATCAAGCAACATTTCACCTTTAGGATCAAATATTATATAATTTGAAAGAACATGAAAATTGTGTGATTTGAGATAACTCAAACGTCCATGTAAGACAAGTTTGTGAATTGCACTAGCATATTTAATCACAATCCATAATGCAGCAATGACCTAAATGTGAAATCCTTTCTCTAAGAAAAGCATTGTACATTCTATATGGCCAATGGTTTTGACCATTTACAATTTGTTCCCATAGTTTGTTACAAAAAAATTCTTTGTGGCATTATTGATTCTTATATCAAGAGAGGACTCTTCCACTGATAAGAATATTAATATATTTTTAGAACCTCTTACAGAAGAACTATTGGAATTATGATAAGGAGTGCCATATTTTGACGCTGCAGCAAATGATTGTGAGAGGCAATACTTCAATTTACGTGAACTATCTCTTTGGACCATATTTGACTTCCTTGCTTATAATTTAATATTTGGCTAATAAATGAAGGCATATAAGGCGTGTCCAATGTGTGGACCTTATGTGATGTCAAAGTTAGCTCAAGGTCCAAAGAAAGAGAAGGTGGTTTATGTAGGATCACGACAGAGGTTGCATATGAATCATCCTTTCTAGGAAGATTTGAACTTTGATGGCCAAATAGATATGTGTCCATGTACCTCAAGATTGAGTGGAATAGATGTGAAGATTTCTGCTAAGACTCATGAAGAGTACCTTGCATATAGACGGTGTCATGATGTAACGCGACTATTAGGTGAAAGAGTGTGGAAATAGTATATTATAGAAAATCTTAGTTCAAAATATTGTAGCAAATTATCTTAGAAAAATAGATAATAGTAAAAAAGGAGTAAAACTAATGAGTGTTAATGCTGCCTTTTTTATAAATGAGCTTCTATTTACTTTGTAGGACCATAAGTAAGGCAAAACAAAGTAGATTGGGAAATAAAATGATATAGGCATATATAGGAAGGAATTAAGAAGAGGTTTCAGAAAAACTTACCACAAAAATTTTGAAATAGATACCCGGAAAGGACCGGTTATGAGCTGGGATCAAAATCAGACCCCAAAGCACAAAACTGCATGCCTATGGCGGATTCGGAGGGCTTTTGTAGATCAGAGATTAGGGTTAGAGAGTGGACTTGAAGGATTTTGTATAGGAGTTGGTTTTGATTGATTTAGAAAAAAAATGACTTTGTAATAGCTTTGCAAAGTCAAAATTATTTTTGGCAACTTGGAATTTTGTGAAATAAAATTGGGTTGATGTTTTAGACGATTTCAAAAGTTTTGTAGCAGATCTATAGTTGGAAATTTGTGGATTTTTGGGTATTATTGTTGTTAATGTGTGCTGTGAATTTGAGCTAAATTTAACAGTTTGGTTGTACGTAATTGAGGTTTAAGTAGGTCAAGGTCTCAGAAATTAAGTTTTGAAGGTTAGTTAGGGTTTTTAAGATCTTGAGCAATTTGTCAGTTGGATTAGAGTAATTTTTATTTGTATAGATAATAGACTTGTTTTCCTATCTACATAAGTGATTTGAGATTGATTGAATGGTGAAATAGGGAGAAATCAGCACTGGAAGATCAGCATCAAGGTTGGAAAAGGAGGCCGACCAACACCAAAGAAGTTTTTGGGATTTTTCTTCCATTTGGTAAGTTCGATTTCCTTCAAATTTGTTGTACTTGTTGTTGACTAAGAGGTTGAAAGGTATACAAAGTTTTAAATAAGATCAACGGTCTAATCAGTAAATATTGAGATTCTAATTTTCTCTAGGGTTGATTTGAATTGGTTAGAATTTGGTTTAAGATTTGATTAGGGTTTGGTTTAGGATTTAGGGTTTACTTAGGGTTTGATTTAGGATTTAGGATTTGCTTAGGATTTGATTTAGGGTTTAGGATTTAGAGTTTGACTTAGGATTTGACTTAGGGTTTGATTTAGATTTTGACCAGGGATTGACTTAGGGTTTGACTTAGGGTTTGACTAGGGTTTGATCAAGGTTTGATCAGGGTTTGACTTAGGGTTTGACTTAGGATTTGATTTAGGTTTTGACCAAGGATTGACTTAGGATTTGACTTAGGATTTGATTTAGGATTTGACTAGGATTTGACTTAAGATTTGACTTAGGTTTTGATCAAGGTTTGACTTAGGATTTGATTTAGGTTTTGACTAGGGTTTGATCTAGGGTTTGAATAAGATATGACTTAGGATTTTAAGATTCTATTTTTAGTATTTTCTAAATTTAGTATTTTATATATTATTTTCTATTATGATTAATATATGATTCATTTACTCTTCTTTTGTAATTACTTAAAGATTGGATCAAAGTTTTATTAGTATTGTTAAGATTTAATAGAAAATGTTTAGGATTCTATTAGAGTTGTTAGGATCTTGTTGTTGTGTATTTTCTTTTTGTCTTCCACAGCCAGGTGCTTGGAGCATTCTCGAGCAAAATTGCACGTATTATGACAACGGATTCCAAATGGCATTAATAACCCTGTGAAGGTCCATGGCGTGAAATAGAAATCTCTCTTCTTTTGCTTGCTATATTAAGAGGTACAAATTAATGTTAATTTCTTGGGATTTTTTTTTTTGTGGCTAATTATCAATTTTTCATCTAGTAATTTCATTATGCATTGATTGTAATACGTAGAACCATATAGCCTTGAATCCTTTCAATTGTGTAATTTTTTATAAATGCAACCTTTGTTCATTTGACACATGCTTGATGTCATGCATTTCAAGAAGAATGAATGTGAAAATATTTTGAATACATTTTGCGAAGGAATTGACTATCCCCATAATCGTCTGGACATCATATTGATGGAAATTCATCATGAAATATGGCTTCACAAAGATCCTATAGACGCTTCATGAACTATAATGCCTCCGACACCATATATTTTAGGGCTAGAGCAGAAGAGGTCATTGCTGCATGTCTCAAATGAGCAAATGTTGCATTCATAAAAAATTGCACAATTGTAAGGATTCAAGGCTATATTATTCTACGTATTACGATCAATGTATAATGAAATTATTAGATGAAGAATTGATAATTAGCCACAAAAAATAAATCCCAAGAAATTTACATCAACTTGTACCTCCTAATATAACAAGCAAAAGAAGGGAGAATTTTATTTCACACCATGGACCTTCACAAGGTCATCAATGCTATTTGGAATCCATCCATATGCAAGGTACTCTTCATGAGCCTTAGCAAAAATCTTCACATCTGTTCTACTCAATCTTGAGGTATATGGATACATATCTATTTGGCCATCAAAAGTTCAAATCCTCCTAAAAAGGATGATTTATACGCAACCTCTGTCGTGATTCTACATAAACCACCTTCTCTTTTTTTGGGCCTCGAGCTAACTTTGACATCACATGAAGTTCACACATTGGACATGCCCTATAACCCTTTGTTTGTTAGCCAAATATTAAAGCATAAGCAAAGAAGTGAGATACGGTCCAAAGAGGTAGTCCACGTAAATTGAAGTGCTGCCTCTCACAATCATCCGCTGTCGTGAAGTAAATACATCCATATATAGAAACCTAACTTAACTATCTTTTCTTCAAAATTTTATTAAGTTCTTTCTTTCTTCTTACCAATCTAAGTTTTTATATAGTTTAGGAAAAATTTCTCACTTTCTTTCTTTTTCTTTGGTTAAATTTTTACCTTATCTTTAATCTTAACTTTAACTTTGATCTAGCCTTGAAACTTTCTTTTATTTCTTTTATCTTTTTTCCAATCTTAGATTTTAGTAGATTCAAGGTTATATTTGTAGATATAAGGAGTTTTGACTTTGAGATTGAATTTAGGATTTACTAAGGATAAATAATAGATTTGGATGTCAATAGTCAGCTACCATTAATAGTGCTGACTTGGAGGATTAGATTTGGGGTTTTTATAACTTTAAACTATTAATTGTTGACTTGGACTTTGAAGACCTTGGCTGCGACTTCTTTGACGAGCTCGGAGGAGAAGAAGACGGGGTTTTTTGGCAAATGCAGAGAGGTATTCAAAGAGAGCTTCTTCTTGGCATGAGTTTAGGTAGTAGAAACGCAGGATTCGGAGCTTAGATGAGAGAGATATGCTTGTTTGAACTTAGACTACTAATATGACATCTACTGTCACTTTTCAGGGTATATTAGAAGTTTTAAGATACTAGCAAGAAATTGGAAAGTTGAATTAGAAACTAGACTTCAAGCTATACATTTTACGTCCAAGAATTGATAGAAATGAGTTTAGAATGAGTGAGATATGGCTAGTTAAACCCAACAAACTAAACTAGGGTTTTGAAGAAGTTAGATAAATAGAAGGATTTGCTTTAAGCTAGAACTTGAGTTTCAAGAAGAATTTGAAGCTCATTTTTTGTGTACATATTACTTATACTATAAAAAGTCTATGTCTAAAATCTCATATCAATTGAGACTTTGATTAGGGAGTAATGGCAAATTTGTTCTCAGGTGTCTAGGGTTTTGACTTTTAAAAGTATCTGCCAATGATTTGGTGATATCTAACGATTAGCAATGAATTCATAGCTCAAAATTTATGTGATGAGGATCAAATGTATGAGTTATGTTTTCCCAAATTTTGAGCTTATTTGAACGGCTAGATCTTAAATTATGAATTTTCAAGTTTTAGGTTGAGATTTGACTTCTAAAAGTATCTGCCAAGGATTTGGTATTATCTAACGATCAGCAATGATTTCACAGCTCAAAAGTTATGTGACAATAGTCAAAGGTATGAGATATTTTTTCCCAAATTTTGAGCTTATTTGAACAATTGGATCTTAAATTATGAATTTTCAAGTTTCTAGTTTGGTTTTACTTATATAATTACTTGCTAATATTTTGTTGATATCTGATGATCGGTAATGAATTCACAATTGAGAATTTTTGTGAAGATGACTAAAGAAGTGAACTCTATGCTTCCAAAATTTGAACTTATATAAATGGCTGGATTTTGATTTATAAATTTCCAAGCTTCTAATTTGTTGATTTATTATACGCATGGTTTTGTGACTATAAAAGAAAAATTTAAAAAAGTTTGTACATATTGGATCCAACTTGATTGTAAAGAGGAACCTTGCGTCTACCTGAAGCGGACTTTTGCCACGACACCGCTGCAATGTCAAAATATGGCATTCCTTGCCATAATTCTAATAGTTCTTTTATAAGAGGTTCTAAAAATATATCAATATTCTTATCAGTGTGAGAGTCTTTTCTAGATATAAGAATCAATAATGCTACAAAAAAATTTTTGTAACAAATCTTGGGAGCAAATTATAAATAATTAAAACCATTGGCCATGTAGAATATATAATACTTTTTATAGAAAAAAGATTAATACCATCTAAACATAGATCCAATTGTACATTTTGGTAGTTAATTGTAAAGAAGGAGTTGATGTTTGCTATATGCTTCCATGTTGGACTGTCCACAACTATTTTTATGCTTTGAACCTCCTTGGAATCTATCACATGTATTCTCTTCAAATGCCTTTTTTAAGAGCTTTGATAATGCTGGTGAAACATACATTCTTTTCAAGCATGATATAATCAAAAAATACCAAATTACTTTTGTCGCATAGCTTTTACACCCTTGCCTATATTTATTACTTCCACAGATGGGACAATTTTCCAGCAATTCAAATCCACCTCTAAACAAAACATAGCAAAGAAGACATGCATGTATAATATTATACCCCAATCCTAACGTGTTGATAATTTTTTTAGCAGCATAGTGATTACAAGGTAGAATATTCTCCTTAGGCAAAAGTCCCTCATGCAAATATCAAAACAATTCATGATTGAAGGAATTATTGATTCCGTGCGTTGTATACATGGTCATCAAAACCACAACTACTGGTATCAAACTCACCAAACTGTCGATGTAGACTAGCTTTTCCACATGATTGTACAGGTCAGTTAGGACATTAGCGCTTGGTAGATCGCATCCATATTTTGATAAGTGGTTCCAAATGGTAGAAATATGTAACTATCATCCTCCATGGCAACACTTATAGGACACCTCCAACCGAGTATAGGCACTGCACTTCATGCTGTGACGTCGAACTCAGTCTCAAAAATCAGGTCCTCCATTGATACCTACCTTAAATTCCTTCCACCACTATCTATGTCATTCACAATGTTCATGTTATCTGCTATGGTAGGAAAATCAAAAAATATTTTGGATTTGGTCGTATGCTCCACCTGAATTTTAAGTTCAACGACAATATATATTTTAAATGATGGTCATTAAATGCTGGAGACACATGAAGTACACAACCAATACGCCAAATATCTGCACAATCAAACCTTTTATAAAGCTTATTGTTATCATACAAAAATGGTGTCACAAATCATATAGAACTCTTAAAAATTAAGATATGAGGTTGTTATTGCTTTAACTCTATTATCTTTGAAGTTATTGGGAGGAAATTTTAGCAAGTTCAAAATATATAAATTTACAACAGTAGATGCTTCAGCCTCCAATTCTAGGATTATATCTTTTATAGGTGAAATTTTTTATCTTTGGAAATCCATTTCTCAAGTAGTTTCCAATCTCATCACCATTTTGAATAGACTGGAAAAGAGACAAAGCCCATAGAGAGCATTATGAGAGGTGGATGGTAGTAACCTCTTGAAAGCAAGGTGGTAGGTCATGCATTATCAAGATGTTACCTCACAAAGAAAGCTGCATCCCTATGAGTCTCGTAATAAAGTATCAATCCATATAAGTAAGTAAAATATAATTCCGTACATTTGGGCTTAAAATATTGGAAAAGATGTTGGTGACAATCACGCTTGGCAGGTTGCTTATATTTGTCTCGGAGAAGTATCAAGAGCAGGCACGATGTGAGAAGAGCATGTCCAATAAATCAAAGGACTAGCCTTCACCAAACTCAAAGAAATTCAGCAGCAGCAGTAGCAACAATACTCTTCAACAATCATGGATATGTAGCACTAGTCCAAATTGCTCTATAATAATCTGAGAATTGAACTTGAGATTGTTCTCAATGTTTAAATACTCTTAATCAGTTTGTTTCTATGTCTTAACTGTCAAGGCAAATTCTAATATTTCAATAATGAATATACTCCATAACAAACCATTCTATCATGTGAAATATAAACCACGTATAAGACTCAATGTGAAGTGATATATCATGAACCTACTAATACTAAACCTTCTTCTATGTTTCTATATGTAACGTTGTCATGGTAAAGAGAATTTGCCTTAAGAAAGCACTGGGCTTCTGGCTGCCACTAATTACTCAACCAAGATCCAAGTATAATAAAAATTTCTCAAATTTATATAAAAGATTTCTTCTTAGGGCTATTACACCCAATACATAAGTCTTATTTCATCAAACCACTCAAAACATAAGTCTTATTTCATCAAACCACTCAAAACATAAGAAATACTCTAAAACCTTCATTCTCTCGTAGGGAGGGAATTTTTTTCAAACTTCAATAATCCATAACTAATGATCCAACCGTTCAAATCTACTCCAAATTTACATGAAGTACTGATGTAATCTTTATAACTATCACCACAAATTTCTATTTTTGATTCTTTACCGATCTTTAGATATCATGAAAACCCTCTCAGTAGCTTCAAACCCTTGTCTTTATACACCTGCATACAAATTTCTTCATATCTCACAAAAAATAAGCTCAAATGCCACGAAATTTATATGTATAGCTTTTTAATACAAAATGTCACATTTTCCAAGAAGTTTGAGCCAAAAATTCATGTAGAAACTCAAGTTATGGCTCCAACCATTACTATGAACAAAACCGCTCACTTACTACCTTTGATTTGGAAGCACCGCCTTCAATGTCCTATAGCTCCTTCTTTAGAACTCCAAATATAGAAATTCTTCCACATTAAATATAGAGCTTGAAATCTCCTCTTTAGCCGCACCTCCCAATCTCCAAAAGCTCTCATATAATTCTTCCAATCTTCAAAAGAGTGATAGTATGTCTCAAATTGACACCTTAACTTCAAATGGCTATAACTTCTTTACGCTAATTCCAAATCCTCTAATTATTGTATAAAAATTGTATCCAAAATCCTAAACTTTATAATCCTAGCTTCTAATTTCCTAATGCCTTCCTTGAAGTTGCCAAAACCCTTGTTAAGGTCGCAGGCAGCCTCCTCAAAGCCCATTGGGCATCATATTCGACCAATAGGGATGAAGTTTTCCATTCCTTGCCTTCATCCGACCATGCCTTTATTTCATCCCTCCCAATTAGCCTCCTACTAGCTTATATTTTCATCCTTAGTCTCCCACCTTCTCTCAAGGCTTCATACTAATCATTTAAATCTTATAATTTTTAAATACCATAATCAAAATAAGTAAAAATAAAATAAAGTTTCTTCTATCAATTCCTTTAATTTACTAACCATTCTAACACATATATAAAACTATAAACATATGATGTATTTTGAGAGGATTTTACATATTGTAAGCAATTACAGTATGACAATGTCACTTATAGATATTAATTATCTAATTTATTATCATAATTGTCAACTTGACTGTCAAATGGACTTTTTGGCTTCCTTGGTCTATTCGACTTCCAATAGTGTCAAGGACAAGAACTCGATGAAATCAAATGGACAAGTGAGACTTCTCTTATAAAATAGAAATAAGAAAATATATATTCAATAGAAACTGGAATGGCTATTGTCAAAAGACAAGACAACTAGAGACTCTTGAAATTAGATTAGAAGCAAGAAAGGAGTTGACAAGAGTGAAGAAGGCTTCACTCTTGTCTCTATATATACTATCTAACTAGAAGCTACGTGGTGATGTTCTATAGGACCTTCAATATGTGTCGACTTTGAAGGCTACTTGCTTTAGCTTGCAAGGCAAGTTTTTTATATGTGCGCCACGTAGTTAGCTTGAAGAACAAGCTATTAACATGTGTGGCACATGGTTAACTTGTTGACCAAGTTTCTAACCAAGAAATCAACTATGGACACCTATACGGTCAAAGCAGCGTCTATGAAGCTTCCAGGAAGTTTTTCTAGAAGATATTATAGAATTAACTTACTTTTATCTACTTTTACCTAGTTCTACTTAATTATATAGGTAACTATGTGTATGTCTGTGACAAATAGTTAGGTAGCTATTTAAATATAGTTTATTTGATCTATTCTACTAAATCACAAGTACATGTCAAATTGACTTAATCTCTCTATTCAACCTCCATGTTGATTCAATAATATAATATTAATTTTATTTTTATAATATTTCTCTTACTTATAGCATGTCCATTTGATATAATTTTCTATAACTAATTTATATTGTTCATGTCATTCAATAACCAAGTAATCAACCGAATTACCAAAAACAATGTCAAATTGACTTATAAATGCGGAGATAATTATTATTGTTGTGTCAATTTGATTTGATTTATTAATCCTCCTAAGAAATTGACCTGTGTACTTTCTATAATTACCTCAAGTCAATTAGACTGTCAGATTTTGTTATAATTGACATAATGTAATTAACAATTTCTATTGCAGTTCCTTATTCTTATTTTTTTATCCTAAGTGATGTGTCAAATTGATTTTCTACGATTATATTTTCTAGTTATTCCAAATCGCGGCGTATTGCGAATCAAACTCAAAATTAATGCAATATGATATAAGCGTTTTTACCAACAAGGCAAACCATGAGTTGGTGATCAAATCCCACTATGGTTATTTTTTAAGTCGTTAATCTTTCCTTTGCTAGTTTTATTTGGAGCTTGATTAGAAATTAAAAAGAAATATAAAAAGGAATTAAAAATTTTAGAGAAATCAAACAAGGTAATAATTTTTTTTTTTGACTATGTGAATAAAGCTAGATAAAATTTAGCATGGTAGGTGAAATAAAAAAAATCTATTTTGTATGTCTTTTAACTAAATATAAAAGGCTAGTATAAGAAATAGGGATTGTAGATAGGTATTAAAGAATGAATTTGATTCATCTTTGGACTAAGGGAAACGGTTGAGGGTGATGATTAGATATTAGGGATTTAAAATTATTTATGGTGGAAATCATGTAAAGATGTGAGCAATGAGTGAGGAAAAAATTAGAAGGTGCATTTAACTACATCTTTAGAACATGGGGGATTAGTGAGAGAATAAGACACAAAGAAATCTTGACTCCATAGGAAAGTAAGTTAGTATATAAGTAACACTAGTTTAAATCACAAACTGATCTAAAAGCCGTTTTTTCAAACGATGAGCAATGTATTTTCAACTCTAGATTTGATTTTGAATCCACAACAATTTGGCTTGTAACACCTCAATATAATTTGTTACACACACCATCCTTTCATCTAAATTTTGGTCTATTTATCACTTGTTGTATAAAGTAGTCTCTAACTGCAAATAATAAAGTAGTACTTGGGCTTCCAAATGTCCAATCGATAGGATAAATTGAGAGACGTCTAGCAAAATAAGGTCTCTCTTGCTATTATCTTGCATGATAGATTTTGTTGATTTAGATACGAGTGCGCCTACTTCCATATCCACTTAAATTGACCATTGTCGAGTTCATAGAATTGCGGCACATTCAAAATCTTTAGTGCTGCATCTTATTGCAATTTATAGGCTCTAAACAAGGAAAATGATGGAGGAGATTGATTCTTATGAGTGTAGAAATCTTGACAAAGTGTGTCCAATTGATCACAAAGGGGAGTAACTTGCTCCTTAACCTGCTTGGACTCCTTTTATAATACTTTATTGTGAGTGACAACACTGACTTTTTTTAGCTATAGTCGTTCGATTTTTCCTTCCACGTGACTTAGTAGTTTGGACACTTCAAGCTTCTCATGATGCAACTGTTGCCTTAATTGATCTATGGTAATTTTTTGTGACTTTATCTTCTCATAATGAGAGACAATTTCATTAGAGATTGTCTTTTCTTTGATATATTGTATCAATGGATTCCTTAACTGTTGTGTTTTATTTTAAAGGATAGAATTTTCCTCCTATAGTTTTTTTATAGCCTTTAGAAGTTTTTTATTTTCACTTTGATGATTCTTCAATTTCTCATATGTTGTTGTCAACTAGTCAATTTCTCTTTGAGCTGCAATCAGTTGCTTTGTCGATTCAACTATCTTATCTATTATTTCTTTATTTTGCTACTTCAAGCAATTATTATATTTCATCATGGTAATTAAAATTGGATTATTAAAATGATGATCCATAATTGGCTCCCGTGTGATTATACGTGGTATTCTTGTCAAGTTCAAAATGTGTGTTTCTGGATTATTGATGATTACACTAGACTCAATGGATGGGGGTCAAGTAGCCAAGGGAATAGCCACGCGACACCGGGATATCTTCTTCAACTATCTTTTTTTTTTTCTTCTTGGAAATAGATCCAACTTCATACTACACATGTCTTTTCTTTATCAAATGGACCAACTGCTCTAGTTGGATAGAGTCCATCATCTTGGTCAAATAGATTGTACTCAAAATCTATAGAGGACTTTGGATTTGCTTCTTCATCAACTTCAATTGAATTTGATTAAAAACAACCTTAAACTAGTTCAAAGACATTGCATTCTAAACATACATTGCCACAGCTGTTACTATATCCGAGATGTACTTCTTGATAGTAGGCAAGAAAATTCTTTGATTCACAAATGCTAGCCACTCCTTCTAATGACCTCTTGCCGTAGATACCATATATCCTTGCAAAGTTTTGGTATTGAATTCAAATATAGGAATCAAATCTTTTTCTACAAAGAGATTAAGTCCTGTCACAGTGATACCCTCTTTTGGAAAATGAAGATGTATTAATACAACTTCTTCATTTAAGGATAAAACTCTTCCAAAGATGTCAATCTTGTCAAGCGCTCCACAATTTAAGTTGTTGATAAAAGCTATGAGCCATTCATCATCTACTCCCTCAAATGTCAAATTGATAAATGTCCATAGTTTTGTAACAATTAGAATTCCTTAATTGGCTTTTCTAAGAGCCATGTTATCAGGTTGAATCATTTGAAACTCTGGATGTGAGAACTTTGGCTTCTCTTCCGGAATGTCGTCACTTTTGGTCTTCATATTTTATAGGATTGTCGTCTTTGTATGTCAAATCAACTTATCAAATGGAGAAAACTGTTATCAGGGCGCATCATCAAATAGATCTAATTAGAAATTGATTAAGGGTCCATCAAATAGATTTTATTTACTTGAGTACAGTATTCAAATGGACTTATCAAATAGACTTGTCAAATACACTCATCAAATGTACTCATCAAATGGACTTATCAAATCGACTTCATTTATTACAGTGTAGTATTTGATCAAATAGATTTCTCTTTTTCTTTCAACAACAATAATAACCAAATCTTAACAAATGGACCAACTAAAGCTTAAAATTTTTATATATGGCTAAATAGACCATCACTTTCTTTTTAAGGGTTGATTAGACACAAAAGTACAACGTTGTCTCTTTGGATAATCCTTAAATACAAGAAAAATATCTCCTTTTCAATACTTGTGCACCTTCTTTATAGACATTGCAGACTTTTGATTTTGTTGCTACTTCTGCTTCCTCCTTCTTTCACAAAGCAGTGCATATACATTCAATCCATTTATAGGTAACATGTATAACTTCTTCAAGAAAATTAAAAGCAACTTCATGTCCACATAAATCCTAAACAAACACTCATCTTTATAATGCAATAAAAGATGAAATAAGCAATTTATGTTTTTCTTCACCCTCCTTTGCTACCACTCCACCACTTTTCTATAGACTTGATTCCTTCCTCTCCACATACAATCCTTCAAAGTATACATGTACAATCCATATTTCACTTTTTTTTTTATGGTAATGAAATAATTTGTTTCTTACTGAACTGCTCTTCAATTAAACTGTCAATCCTCACCAATTCTCTCTCTTATAAGTTGGTGTTCACTCTCCGCCGATAGTCTCTCTTTCTATTACACTGGTGGCTCTCATTTAGAAATGGTACTTCACATTTTCAATCGTCGTCCTTCCCTTTAATAAATAAAAAAGACAATTCCTTACAACCTTCAGCAAATGTTATTTTCTTGTCAACTGGACTCACCACTCCATCTTATTGACTTGATACAAATCTTAGCAGTTCTCTAAACTACTCTCTCTTATCTTGTGAACTTGATATAAATACTATGTCTTGTCTTTTACACACCCTTCTTAAAAAATCCATGCATGCAATTAATGTCATTGTCCATTCATGTATTTAATGGCCATGCAATTAGAGCTGTCAATTGAACCACTTGTTGTTGATTAGACAAAGTATGAAAAATTTGTCAATTTAACATTAATCTTTCTAATCCTGATTATAATTTTTATTTGTGTGATATTATTTCCTAATTTTTTTTTCTTTTTTTTCTTTTTTATAACTTTGAAGATTTCATATTCTTATATTTAAATATGTTAGATACCATAAAAATTAAGATTTGATTGTGGAGGTTAAAAATTTTATATTTTCAGTACCTAGAAGGACCACAAAATATGTTTGAAAAAATATTTTCCTAAATGTCTTGAATATGGTAATACTATTAATGCTGCTAAATTGGAATTTTGGTCTCTACTGATAAATTTTTGGACTGCATAGTTTCACAGAATGGAATTGCTGTAGATCTTAAGAAAGTTGAAAAAATTCATGCTTTATCCATACCCCAGTACATCACTAGTGTTAAAGGATTCTTAGATGTACGTGGTTATTTTTGAGGATATATTTATTTTTATGCTCAAATATCAGCTCCATTAATTAAATTAACTAAACATAGTGAAACTTTAGAAGTTTAGATTGATCAATGCAAAAAATCTTTTAATAAGCTTAAAAGATGCTTAGATAAAATCTTTGTTCTTAATTTTCTGAATTGGAATAGTTTTTTTGAGGTCTATGTTGATGCTTCCAATTTTTTTATTGATTATGTTTTCTGGTCCTTCTAGATATTAAAAACACAAAAATCATTAAGGAAGATTTTTATAAACTTTTGTAAATATTATTGAAAGGCCATTGTCATGAGCCTTTGAAATGTTGAAAGAGCATTACAAAGTCTAAAAGGCATATCATTATAAGCTTAAGTTCCCTAATCCATAGAAAAAGTAGTAAAAGCTCTACAATCTAATGCAATCATAACTTGATTATAGTCGGAAAAACCATCTAAAAATCAGTAATAGTAAAGTCTCATAATATTATCCAATATAGTATCAATAAAAAGGTAATGAAAAATTATCAATTTTTTAAAAAAAAACAACAATAATAGGAAACAAAAGATTTTAAAATTCTTCAATCATAATTTTATTTTTTATAGTATCTAACAAATGTGAATTTAAGAATATGAAATCTTCAAAATTTAAAAAAAAAAAAAGAAAAAAAGAAATTAGAGAATAATATCATATAAATAAAAATTGTAATCAGGATTAGGACAATATATGTTAAATCAACAAATTATTTATACATTATCTAATCAATAGTGAGTGGTCTAATTGACAGCTCTAACTACATGGCTATCATCCCATGCATGAATGGACAATGACATTAATTGCATGTATGGATTTTTTTAAGAAGGATGTGTAAAAGACGACATATAGTATTTAAATCAAGTTGACAAGACAAAAGAGAGTAGTTTAGGGAACTTCTAAAATTTATATCAAGTCAACAAGACGGAGTGGTGAGTCGAGTTGATAAGAAAATAACATTTGCTGAAGGTTGTAAGGAATTGCTTTCTTTATTTATTAAAGAGAAGGATGACAATTGAAAGTATGAAGTACCATTTCTAAGTGAGAGCCACTAGCATAACAAAGAGAAAGAGACTATCAACAAAGAATGAAAACCAACTTGTGAGAAAAAAAGCCGATGAGGGTTGAGAGTCTAATTAAAGAGCAGTTCAGTAAGGAGCAAATTGCTTCATTATTGTAAAAAAAAAAGTGAAGTATGGATTGTGCATGTATACTTTGAAGGATTGTATGGAGAGAGAAAGGAGTCAAGTCTACAAAAAAGTAATAGAGTGGTAGCGAAGGAGAGCAAAGAAAAATATAAATCGCCCACTTCACCTTTTGTTGCATTACAAAGATAAGTGTTTGTTTAGGATTTGTGTAGACATGAAATTGCTTTTAATTTTCTTGAGGAAGTTATACATGTTACCTATAAATGGACTGAATGTGTATGCAGTGCTTCATGAAAGAAGGAAGAAGCAGAAGTAGTGACAAAATTAGAAGTCTACAATGTCTATAATGAAGGTGCACAAGTATTGAAAAGGTGATATTTTTCTTATATTTAAGGAGTGTCGGGAGAGACAACGTTGTACTTTTTGTATCTAATCAATTTGTATAAAGAAAGTGATGGTCTATTCGACTTAAAAAAATGAGTTGTATAGATGTTTTAAACTTTAGTCGGTCGATTTAGTATATTCATGGATATTATTGTTGCCGAAAGAAGAAAAAAAATCTATTTGACCGAATATTGCATTTAAATAAATGAAGTCTATTTGACGGACCTTTGAACAATGTCTGATTGAGTCTATTTGATGATGCACCCCAATAATTGTTTGGTCTATTTGATAAGTCTATTTGACATAAGAAGACAACAATTGTATGAAATATGAAGACCGATAGAGACAAGACTATAGAGGATAAGCTAAAGTTCCTACATCGGGAGTGGTTAAATAAACAATAGAACATTGATTAAACAAAAATAATGAGTGGTTTACGATTTGTACGAACATAAAATTGCTTTTAATTTTCTTGAAGAAATTATGCATGTTATCTAAAAATGGATTGAATGTGTATACATTTCTTTGTGAAAAAAAGAGGAAACAAGAATAATGAAAGAATTGAAAGTCTATAGCCTCATTGAAAAAGATACATAAATATTGGAAAGATGAGATTTTTTTTGTGTTTAAGGAGTATTGAAAGAGACAATGTTGTACTTTTTTTGTTTAATTGACCTATACAAAGGATGTGATGGTCTATTTGACTTAAAGAAATAAGCTATATGGAAGTTTTAAGCTTCAAGCCATGGATTTGTTAAGGTTATGGTTATTATTGTTGCTGCAAGAAGAAGAAAAATCTATTTGACTGAATAGTGCACTCAAGTAAATGAAGTCCATTTGATAAGTCCATTTGACAAGTTTATTTGATAAGTCCATTTGACAAGTCCATTTGATAAGTTCATTTGATGAATCCATTTGATAAGTCTATTAATAAGTCCATTTAAATATTGCACTCAAGTAAATGAATTTTATATGATGGACCCTTAAATGATGTTTGATTGGGTGTATTTGATGATGCATCCTAAGAATAGTTTGGTCTATTTGATAAGTTCATTTGATATAAGAATACAAAGACTATATCAACTATGAAAACAAAATGAGACAAGGGTGTGGAGGACAATTAAAGTTCCTACATCTAGAGTTTCAAATGATCTAACCTCATAATATGGCTGTTTTAAAGAACGTATTATTAATTTATCATATTATTATTTTACCATTCTTTTTAAAAAAAATAACAATAGGAGAAACCTTTTCAATATAAGGCACAATATATTTAAATCCACAATCCAAAAGTTTATCACTTTCTTCTTTAATCTTTAATGAATAATTAGTATTCATTCTATTTTGGCGACGATGAATAGGTTTAGCATTACATTTCAATATGATTTGATGTTAACATATATCATATGGTACGCCCATTAAATCCTTATACATCCAAGCAAATACAAATTCAGTATCTCAAAAATATTCTAACAATTCAAAAGCCGTTTCCAAGTTTAAATATTTATAGAGTCATATATTCTTTGGATCTTTTTATGTTCCCAAATTCATATCTATGTAAATGGATTAAGAAGATGATATACTTGGGAGTGGAGAAGTATGATATGAATTAGATCTAATAGGAAGATTTGATAGTTTTTCATGATCCATTGTAATTGCAAAAATAAGTGATTTTTGTCGTGCTTTAATAAAAGCATCTGAACCTTGAGTGGCAAATGTATCCCAATATTCTCAAAGATCCAAAGTCTTGAAAGAAACTAATTCTTGAATTATTTGATTTATAGTTTCAGTTTCAAAACTTGATGAAATTTCAATAGTACCATTAATTACATTGTATTGGGTTTCTCCATGATATTATGCAAGATACATTGGTAATACAATTTTATTCTCACTTGTTCTATTGGTTAAAATATCTTTTTTCCATTCATCCTTTGCTTTTGCTAAGTACAACCATGGTTTTTCCAATAAATCATCCTGAGTAGAAATAGATTCAGTAACCTTAAAAATAATATAATCTATTTTATAATTGATGCCATCCATAGTAGTAAGTAACTAAAGTATCATGTCTAAGGGTGGCACATGGCTTGGCATATTACTTAATGAATGAGTTCTTATTTGCATATATTTGGACTTCTTTTATTGCTATGTTTTGAGGAACTACAAGACAATGTATGACTTCTTCTAGTTTTTTTATACATATGTTGTCTTGTTTTTATGCTTGAATTAAGGAATGTTTTCAATCTAGGGTTTAAATTTGTGCCTATCTTGGATCCTCTATGCTTTAACTTTGAGTCTTCACGGTTCTTTTTGCTGACATATATTTTGCTAGCTTCATTTTCCAAGGTTATATCATCCTTGTACAAAAACGTTGATACCCGCTTTTGTTTATTGTCACCATGTAGGGGTGGCTAGCGTTGAAGACGGTGTTCCGACAATGGATTCTAGTATCCGTGTCTCGCCCTACAAGGAGACTTCCGCCAAAAATGTCGAGGTGAGATCCTATTGTAGGCAAGCGCGGTAGGCAGAGTGAAGGAGGTGTTCGGTCAAATGCGTCAATTTCGCCCTCTATGAACCTTGCTTCGATGGAGTGGGCAAATTGGAGTCCGTCCCAAGGTTTGAAAATAACCCCTATAGAAGTGGATAGTGACAACGCCCGAGAGTCACCAATGAACCGCCCGAGTCGCCCATCAAAAGAGATGCGTCCCTCGCAAGGTATCGCGCGTGCAAGCCACCATGCCGGCTGACGGGGGGAGGTGGCGGTAGGGGAAGATGGTGGTGCAGGTTACAGACAGAAAAACCACAGGTCAATTAGTCGCGACTTATCCTCCGACAGGCATGGTGATCGCTGTAGGAACACTAGGGGCGGCAATGAATCCCGTGACGGTGGAGGTTCATCTACAGACGAGGACGACAATGACGCTGGAGCGTCGAGGTCACCATCTCCGTCAGAGTGCTCTTCCAAGAGGGAAATGTCTCCTATAGACGATATTGATGCGCATTTTGAAAAAAAACGGGTGCGATTGGATCCCAATACCATACCAACAGGGACGATAGAGGCAATGCTTCGCAA
The DNA here is from genome assembly GCA_036785485.1 of Physcomitrellopsis africana. Classification (NCBI taxonomy): domain Eukaryota; kingdom Viridiplantae; phylum Streptophyta; class Bryopsida; order Funariales; family Funariaceae; genus Physcomitrellopsis; species Physcomitrellopsis africana. Next base: position 61,667 of record JAWRVF010000296.1, on the reverse strand, counting down.
AGACCTCCACTCTTTTGTAAGAGAGTTGGATCCCACGTTCTTCTTTGAATGGCATGGCCAGACGACACAAGCAAAGAAGCGGCTGCTCCAACGTCTTCACCACAAGTACGAGTTCATTGGACACTATAGAAAGTTGTCTGAAAGCTGGTTGAACAGGACAATGTTTGTGGCTGTGTCGCGGCTCAAATTTCAATTGAATGCGAAGATTTGCAATGACAAAGAGAAGCCAATTGATGTAGTCGATGTTGTTTGGGAGAGGCTTTTTTTACTTGTAAGACAATCCCACCGTTGTAGAGAAATCTGACCACATGGGTAGTATTACAATGGGAAGGTTATCAAAGGGGGATAAGTTATGGAAGGCATAGAAGACTGCGGTGTCTATGCTGGTGAGTACACTTTGACAAAATTTTTAAGGGTAATACACTTTGTGCTTGGATGTGGACAATTTTTTTATTATTGATTTATATGTTGAATGTGATTGTTATAACAAGTGATGTAGAAGGTGCCCCTTGCAATCCTCCTATTTAGAGTATTCGATTGGGATGGGAGTCCATGGACTAGGAGATAAGCGACGAGGTAGCGGCAATGAAACAACACAAGCGGTAGGCACAGTGTTCACGAAAGAAAAGACATGAATTAGTCAAGAGAGATGAGCAATTTGAGAGGCTTGAGGAGGCGCAGGAGTCCTAGATGCGTAAACTGGATGCCGTGGAGTTGATGTTGAAGGAATTGCATGCTGCCTGATTTGGTAGCAGCAACTTGGGAGGGGCTGGGGATATAGCACGGACACTAGATCAACATCAGCTGCTTTTGAATCTGTTGGAAAGAAGGCATTAGATGCAAAGGCTCCATAGGAAATCTTGAACGCAATAATCATGTCAACAAAGGAGTCTCATGGCGATGTATCAATACTGCAGGGAGGAATTGGAACTGATGCCCTCCAACCCGCAAGTGTGCACAAAACACTAGATTCCGTATCCAATGTAGGCAGTGGCAATGTCTTGTCTCCTAGATCTAGGCACCCGAAAGGACTTGATTAGGCGCACGGAGGGGAATCAGAAGTTAAGATGCGTAAATTCGCTGTTGGCAATTTTGTACAGTTGAAAGGGCATGCAAACGTGAAAGCTCTAGGAGCAGTAGTGGCGAAGGCACAAGTGCATTGCTTGGGGGGAGGAACAATGTATTGCAACATTATGTTGCCGGGGCGCATTCGCGTTGAGGTGACCAGCGCAATCATAGACTGTGAGGCCTTGAAGTATCCATTGATATATGACTTGGAGCCAATCACGGAGATAAGTGATGCGGTCAACCAGTTCATTCTGTGGCCGAAGGCACTAGTCAAATGGGCGGGGGTGAGCAAGGAGTGTGACAACGTCATACATGCTGTGGACAACACTACAATCCCAACTACGAACGACACTATAGTTGCAGCTATGAATGACATTACAGTCCCAATTGTGAGACTTGAAACCTTTGTCTTTATGTCATTGATTTTATGAAGGTTTGTACCATTCACTTCCTCATACCGTTCTATTTATGTGAAATTAAAGTGGCGTCATCTGTGGTGTCTACTAAATATGTCAGAGAGGGAAAGATGGAGGAAAAAGCAAACAGAAGAAGGTTACAAATGAAGACCTCCATCATGTATATATTCATATATATACTTTGAGAAACTCTGTGTTTGTGCCAATAAGTGTGATTATGATTTTGACATTCATGTAGAAGTTTGTGAATGCTCTAAATGTGGCATCTAATTTGGTCGCTTTGTGATTGTGTATCACATGAACGGTTTTCTGTTGGTAGCTTCAAAGCATTAGGGCAAAGCTTGTTGTCGTGGAAGAGAGTTTACTTCTCAGAAAATCACAGGAATTCTGGCTGTTTACTAGGTGGAAGGAAAAGTACAAGATTCATAGTAAACCAGATGGCTCGAAGAAAACTCAATGTGAAAATAAGTCAAATTACAAGCATATAAATTTTCACCCTTTTTCAATTAATTACAATAGCTAAAAATAAGCTATCAAATTAAACCTAGCTTTAGTGCTCAAATCAATCACACTTGTCTCTGACATGGCAAAGATAAAAAAAAGTATGGTTTTACAAGAAAGAGCACAAACCCAACTCAAAATATTCTTCCAAAAGTTTAGAAAACAAAAATAAATCCAAAACTCTTCTTTTTTTTTCTCCCAAAATCCTTCCCAAGACCCCTCGTTGGTTTTTTTATCCACAAATCTAAAACCGCAAAAGCTATGAATATGCAATTTTAACCAAAACATATCAATCCTAAAATTAAGCCAAACCTCAAATTTTTGTCTTTAAACTTTGTACCATCAATGAGCAATAAGCTCCAAAACTTGGTCCTCTTGAGTTGCCGCCAATTTTGACCCCCTGAATTTTAAAATATCAATTCTTCTAATCCTAATAAATTTTTTTTTTCAAATTTTTCACACAAATATTAGAATCCTTCAAATATATATATATATATATATATATATATATATATTTATAATAAATTTTAGCTCAAATCCACATCCCAATAACTCTATACACCTAAAAATCCAAATCCTATCTCCCAAATTCAAAACTTTGACTCTCTTACTTCAAAACTTTATAAATCCCATGAAAACGATGATTCTTCATTCAAATTTTTGGACATAAATGCTCTAATACATCAAGATTTATCTTGTAAAATTTCAAAAGTAAAATCTTTATACTTTGCTTATAGCACTCAAAAAATTCTTTCTACTCTAAACTAGGGTTAGGGGCTTAACCGCCCTTCTCTCTTTTCACCATCGTCTTCTAGTTTTGTACATTCAGACTTCTTCTTTTACATTTTTTTCTTTTTTTTAGCCCTACTTATACTTCTTTTCTATCATCTCTTTATTTTCTGGTTTGATTTCTAACACTTGCAAATCCAATAGGCCCTAAATCAACTACAATTTTTAGCCTTTTTCCATAGTGATTGAAATTATTCTCATTTCTCTTCATTTCTTTATTTTAAACCAATTTTGATGTGCTTGAAAGAAGTACATCACAACAACATAGCGGCATTAAATACAACAATGACAAAACTAAGTGGATTGTATTAGATAGAATGATTTGGGGGGAGTACTAATGTGGACATGTTTCTTCCCCTTATACATTGCTGTAATTGAGGACAGTTCTGAGGTTTTTTTTTAGTTAACTCGTCACTACAAATGCCCACTTGTACAAGGAGCAAGAAAGAGACAGTGAGAGGAAAATGACTATCGTCAAGGAGGAAACATAGAGTGATGATCTAAAAATGGTAGCTGGAATTATATAATTTTGTTGTTATTTTGATTATACATAAATCTATTCAAAAGAAGTTTAGTTTGAGGCCATAGAGTGTAGAGATTGAAGTCTACATTATTTGGGAGCATCCCAAGTTTGTAATACTTTAGAATGTGTAAATTTCCATATATAGTATAATAATATATAATTTGGTATTGAAGTTTAGCTATAGTAATTCCGTATCTCATGCTTCTATTGTATTTGAATTCATTATTAGTGGTGGAGGTTATATGCATACAAAAGAAGAAACCTTATCATCTATATTGTGAACATGTTGATAGCCAAATTGCACATCACATATTGTTAAGCTTGATGTTCACAATTATTGGCATCAATAGTACTCACATAAATAAAATTACATCCAAATATATGTTTAAATTATCCAAATATATATTAAAATTATCCAAATATATGTTAAATTTAATTAACACACAATGTGAATTTAACATTATATATAAATATGTATGGTCAAAATACTACGTCACAATATATGTTAACAATGACGACCAATAGCGTTATAAGTGGACGTTAAGCCTATCACATTACCAAAGATAGGAGGCTCATAAAGGCTAATATGGCAACCATGTAAGGAAGAAGTGATGACAATGGCAATCATACATGTTTGCTATGTAAGCAAGAAGTACTAACATTGGCAGCTCTTCATGGCTGCTTAATCAGCTGCCATTGTTGATCTAGCAAATTCCACATATTTGCCATATTAATAACTTTTTCATCAAATATAAAAGGGTCCACCTCAAAAGTATTGTTGACATGATTATAGATGATAAAAATTATACTTGGAAAGTTATATCCAAAGCCACATTTTTATATGTTATCAAGAATAACACTAAAATTAACAAGTAGAAATCCTTTAGAAAAGCTTTTAATAAGAATCATTATGTATCTGTCAAAAGCAAAATCTTAGGTGATGTCTAATGTGTGAACACAATTTCCACGAAATCACATTATACTATGTTAAAAACCTCGTTAACAACCATCATCCAAAATACGGCCTTCTTCTAGTAAATTTAATTGTCCATGAAGCTCTTGCATTTGAAATTTATGAGTTTATATTCACCACTCTTGCTTGTCTCGTCTATTTGATATCAATGATGGGCACCATTTTTTACACATTATTTTTTTCACCGTCTTTTGATGGCATATAGTTATGAACTCATGGCATGATACCATGCACTTACAGCTTTCAATTGGACCACTCACTATTGATTAGACAGTGTATGAACAGTTTGTCAATTTAACTTATGTCTTCTTAATCTTGGTTACAACTGTTGTTTCTGTATTATTGTTTGCTAACTTTTTTTTTTTTTTTTTTTCTTCCAAACTTCAAAGATTTCATATTTTTAAATCCAAATCTATTAGATACTATAAAAGTTAAAATTAAGATTGTGGAGGTTCAAAATTTTGTGCTTTTTGGTATTGTTGTTTTTTCTAAAAAGAATGATAAATTAAGAATATGTGTAGATTTTTAAAGTCTTAAAAAGGTTATATGTTGTCGTGATGTAAATTCATTCATATACTAAAAGCTTGATAAACTTACTTATCTTTTAACTTTTACTAAATTCTTTTTTCTTCTTATTAATCTAGTTTTGTAGTTTTTGAAAAATATTCCTACTTTTTTCCTTTCTTTTCTCTAAAATTTTAGCTAAATTTTATTTTATCCTTGATCTTAACTTTATCTTTGGTTTAGCCTTAAAAACCTTTGTTTATTCCTTTTACTTTCTTCTAAATCTTTGATTTTAGTAGATTCAGGATAATATTTGTAGATAAATAAAAAAAAACTTTGACTTTGAGATTGTATTTAGTTTATTTTTAAGGATAATGGAAGATTTGGATAGCATTAGTCACCTACCATTAATAGTGCTAACTTGGACGATTAGATTTAGTATTTATTTAATTTTAAACTATTAGTTTTTACTTTGACTTGAAGACCTTGGCTTTGACAACTTTGACAAGCTTTGAAGCATGGAAGAGGAGGTTTTTTGCAAATTCAAAGGAAAGATTCAAAAAGAAGAGCTTTTTGGCTTGAGTTTAGGTGGAAAAACGCAAGATTTGGAGCTCAGATGAAGGAGATATGCTTGGTTGAATTTAGACTATCAAATTTGTACCTACTATCGTTGTTTTGAGTATAGAAGGAGTTTTAAGAAATTAATAGAAAATCGGGAAATTATATTACAATCTAGACTTCAAAATTTTAATTTTACAACCAAGAATTGATAGATTTGGATCTATATTAAGTGAGATATGGCTGGTTAAAGTCAGCAAAAAAAAACTAGAGCATCAAAGAAATTAGAGAAAAAGGGGTCTCGGTTTTGAACTATATCTTGAGCTTCAAGATGAATTTGAAGCTGAATTTTAGTGTACATGTTATTTATGATGTAAAGAGCTTATGTCTAATTTTTCATGTCAATCAAAATTTGGGTTTGGGAGAAATAGCAAAAATTGTTACCAAGTGTCTAGGGTTTTGACTTTCATAAAACTTGTTAAAGATTGGGCGATATCGGACGATCGGCAATGAATTTGCAGCTGAAATTTTGTGTGAAGCTGATAGAAGATGTAAGTTCTATGATCCTAAATTTTGAGCTTGTTTGAACGGCTAGATCTTGGATTATAATTTATCAAACTTCAGATTTGGCGGGTTATTACAAAAGTTTAGTTTTGTAAACAATCAAAGGAAAAGTTAGGGAGATTTTGTGTATATATTTGTCCCAACTTGATTGCAAGAAGGGATCTTGTGTCACAACATTGTTTTCACTTGCAACTACTTAGCAAGCAGCCAGATACTTTGCATGTTTTTGAAATAAACTCTCACTTCTACAACAACGTAAAGATTATTTTCCATTACCTTTTTATTGATACGACATTGGATACTATTGGGGGACTTTAGTGTTACTCATTTTTAGATGGTTTTTGGGCTATAATCAAGTTATGATTGTATTAGACCATGGAGCTTTTACTACTTTTTCTATGGACTAGGGAACTTAAGCTTATAATGATATGGCTTTTGGACTTTGTAATGCTCTTTTAACATTTGAAAAATTCATGACAATGGCCTTTCAATAATATTTATGAAAGTATAGAGAAATCTTTCTTCATGATTTTTATATTTTTAATATCTAAAAAGACCACAAAACATGATCAATAGCAAAATTAGAAGCATCAACATAGTGTCACGGACGTAGAACACAAATAAGAAATCTAAACAAAGATTTCAAGAAGAATTGATAAGAACTAGTTTATATCAGATGAGTACAAGAATAACACCAAAGAAGTGAGCTAGAGCTCCAAGAGATGTGTTGTCAAGGCTGAAGAACTCTTCAGCCTTGACTCCAATATATACTCCTACCTAGGAAGCTTCTCAAGCAACTTCTGCCAACTAGGAAGCTTGTTAAGTAGCTTCTATCAATTAGGAAGCTTTTCTACCAACTTGGAAGATGCTAGAAGGTCTTAGAGAGTTCTTGACAAGCATGTCCTTGACACATAGACCTCAAAAAGAATACCCGAATTTAGAAAATTAAGAAAAAGGATTTTATTTAAGCATCTTTGAAGTTTATAAAAAGATTTTGCACGTTCATCAATTCAAATTCCTCGAGTTTTAGTATATTTAGTTAGTTTAGTTAATGAATTAATGTTTGGGCATAAAAATAATCATGTCCTTGATAATAATCATTTACAATCAAGAGTCTTTTAATATCAGTGATGTACTTTGATATAGATAAAGCACAAATTTTTTCAACTTTATTAGGATCTAAAAAAATTCCATTATGTGAAACTATGTGTCCCAAAAGTTTACTAGTAGGGATCAAAAATTTCAATTTAACAACATTAATAAAATGACCATATTTAAGACATTTTGAAAAACATTATTTCAAATATGTTTTGTGGTCCTTCCAAAAACTCAAAATACAAAATTTTTAACCTCTATAATCTTGATTTTAATTTTTATGGTATCTAACATATTTAAATTTAAGAATGTGAAATCTTCGAAGTTGTAAATTTTTTTTTAAAAAAGATTAGAGAATAATAATACACAAATAAAAGTTGTAACCAAGAATAAGACAATATATGTTAAACTAATAAATTGTTCATATATTGTCTAATCAACAATTAATGGTCCAATCGATAGCTTTAATTACATAGCCATCATGCCATGTATGAATGGACGATGACATTATTTGCATGTATGGTTTTTTTAAGAAGGGTGTGTAAAAGACAACATGTACCATTTAGGTCAAGTTGACAAGACAAGAGAGAGTGTTTTAGGGAATTGATAGAATTTATATCAAGTTGACCAGATAGAGTGGTGAGTTGAGTTGACAGGAAGATAATATTTACTGAAGGCTATAGAGAACTGCCTTCTCTATTTATTAAAGGGAAGGACGATGATTAAAAGTGTAAAGTACCATTTTTTAGTGAGAGCCACTAGCATTACAGAGAGATAGACTATTGGCTGAGAATAAATGCCAGCCTGTGAGAAAGAGAGCCGGTGAGAGTTGAGAGTCTAATTGACAAGCAGTTCAATATGAAGCAAATTACTTTAGTACCACAAGAAAGAAAATGAAGTACGGTTTGTGCATGCGTAGTTTGATGGATTGTAAGTTGAGAACAAGGAATTAAATCAACAAAAAAGTGATGAAATGGTAGCGAAGGAAGACAAAAAAAAAATATAAATTGCCCACTTCACCTTTTATTGCATTACAAAGGTGAGTGTTTGTTTAGAATTTGTGCGCACATGAAGTTGCTTTTAATTTTCTTGAAGAAGTTATATATGTTAATAACAAATAGACTCAATGTATATGCACTACTTTATGAAAGAAGGAGGAAATAAGAGTAGCGACAAAATTAGAAGTCTGCAACGTCAGTAAAGAAGATGCACAAATATTGAAAAGGTGAATTTTTTCTTGTATTTAAGGAGTGTCGAAAGAAACCATGTTGTAATTTTTACGTCAAATCAAGCTTTAAAGAGAAAGTGATGGTCTATTGACCTAAAAAAATAAGTTGTATGAATATTTTAAGCTTTAGTCAATCGATTTGTTAAATTTATGGGTGCTATTGTTGCTCAAAGAAGAAGACAAATCTATTTGATTGAATATTGCACTCAAGTAAATGAAGTCCGTTTGACGGACCCTTGAACGATGTCTGATTGGATCTATTAAATGATGCACCTTGATAATAGTTTGATTTATTTAATAAGTCTACTTGACATAAGAAAATGACGACTATATGAAATATGAAGACCAATAGAGATGACATTGTAGAAGACAAGCCAAAGTTCCTACAACCGGAGTGGTAAAGTAGACAATAGAACATCAATTAAATAATGGTGACTAGTGGTTTAGAATTTGTACGGGCATGAAGTTGCTTTTAATTTTTTTGAGGAAGTTATATATGTTATTTACAAATGGACTCAATATGTATGCATTGCTTTGTGAAAGAAAGAGAAAGCAGGAGTAGCAACAGAATAGGAAGTCTGCAGCCTCAGTGAAGAAGATGCACAAGTATTGGAAAGGTGAGGTTTTTCTTGTGTTTAAGGAATGTCGGGAGAGACAGTGTTGTACTTTTTTTATGTAATCAACTTGTAAAGAGGAAGTGATGGTCTATTTGACTTAAAAAAATAAGTTGTATGGAAGTTGTAACCTTTAGGCCATTGATTTGTTAAGGTCATGGTTGTTATTGTTGTTGAAAAAAGAAGAAAAATCTATTTGACCAAATATTACACTCAAGTAAATGAAGTCTATTAGATAAGTCTAGATGACAAGTCCATTTGATAGATTAATTTGACAAGTCCATTTGATAAGTTTATTTGATAAGTCCCTTTGAATACTACACATAAATAAATGAAGTCTATTTGATAAGTTCATTTGATAAGTCCATTTGAATACTACACATAAATAAATGAAGTCTATTTGACAAATTCATTTGATAAGTCCATTTGATAAATCTATTTGAATTTTTCACTGAAGTAAATGAAGTCCATTTGACAATTCCATTTGACAAGTCTATTTGATAAATCCATTTGATGAATCCATTTGAATTTTATACTCTAATAAATGAAGTCTATTTGACAAGTTCATTTGAATTTTGTACTTTAATAAATGAAGTCCATTTGACAAGTTCATTTCATAAGTTCATTTGAATTCTAGATTCAAGGAAACAAAATCCATTTGAGAAGTCCATTTAATAAATTCATTTGAATATTGCATTCAAGTAAATAAAGTCTATTTGACGGACCCTTGATTGATGTCTGATTGAATCTATTTGATGATGCGCCTTGATAACAGTTTTGTCTATTTGATAAATCGATTTGACATACAAAGATGACAACTGTAATAAATATAAAGACCAAAAGAAACGAGATTCCGGAGGAGAAGCCAAAGTTCTCACATCTAGAGTTTCAAATGATCCAACCTAATAACATGGCTTTTATAAAAGTCAATCAAGAAAATCTAACTATTATGGGAATATGGATGTTTATCAATTTGACATTTAAAAGAGTAGATGATGAAGGGCTCAGAGCTATTATCAACAACTTAAACTATGGAACATTGGACGAGGTTGACATCTTTGGAAGAGCTTTATCTTTTGATGAAGAAGTTGTATCAATACATCTTTCTTTGTCAAAAGAAGATATCACTCTGTCATGACTTAATCTTTCTATAGAAGAAGATTTAATTTAAGTATTTGAATCCAATGCCAAGACTTCACAAGGATATATGATATCCAAGATAAGAGGTCATTGGAAAGAATGGCTGGTGTTTGTGAATCAAAGAATTTTTCTGTCTCCTACCAAGGAGTACATCTCGGATATAATAACAACTGCGACAATGTATGCTTAGAACAAGATGACTATGAATTGGTCCAAGATTATTTTTAATCAAATTTGGTTGGAATTGATGAAGAAGCAAATCCAAAGTCCTCTACAGCTTTTGAGTACAGTCTATCTAACCAAGATGATGGATCCTACACAGCCAAAGGAGGTGGTCCATTTGACAAAGGAAAGATCTGTGCAGTATGAAGTTGGATCTACTTCCAAGAATCAAAAAAATAAGGTTGTTGAAGAAGATATCTCAAGGTGCATGTCAAGGACATACTTATCAGAACCTTCTAGAACATTTTAGCTCCAGAATCTTCAAAATCTCCGTGTTCTCTAATATCTCTAGCGAGAAGTCATTGAGAAGCTTGTAGTTAAGAGAGTTGCCTGGAGAGGTTCTCACCAAAAGAAGCTGCTGGAGAGCTACCTAGTTACGAAGCTGTCGAGAAGTTTCAATTGGCTATGTCTTTATAAGCTTCCTCCCCAGGTAGGGAGCATATATTGAGTCGAGTACTAAGAGTTCTTCAATCTCGATAATACATCTTCGAGCCTCTACTACCTTTGGTATCGTTAGACTATCCGACATCCACCGCCATTTCTTGAACTTGACTAAGTCTATTTTATGTCTATGATACTTTGTCAAGAGCATGAATCAATAAAAGAAATAGAGCTAATTCTTCAAGGTGCTGGACACTTTTCATTACATTAACATTTTATGTCATGATTATCTCCAAACTGATATCTTTTCCATTATAATATTGAAGTCTTATTCTTCTTGGAGAGAGTGGATTACCCCTCTTTTTGAAGGTCTTAAGGCGTTTTAGAGGTTGCGGAGTACCCTCTTCTAAACCAATATTTCTTCCTTGTAGAAACAATTACTTTCTTTCTCTTAGAATGGTTGGAGGTCAAGACATTAATATGAGTGAAAGTTTGGAGTCCAAGATGGACGCCATTATGAATGCTCTTGCTACGTTATCACAGAGAACTACGGTGATGGAAGGAATCTTTACAAGACTTCATAATGATGGAGCATCCGGAATAGCACAATCTGGGCTTCATCAGCCTCAAGCTTCTGTACCAGAAGAAGCAATTTTACATGTGATTTAGCAAGAACCATTGCTTCCACAATGAAAGGAGCCTTGAATTACCCTTCTAGACAAGTTTGATGGCACACGCTCTAAGTTTCGAGGTTTCATTAATCAAATCAAGTTAATAACAGCTCTACAACCTAAACATTATGCGATAGAAGAATCATGCATTGGATTGGTTGGAACTTTGCTTACGGGACAAGCTCTATCGTGGTTTGCTCCTCTATTTGAAAAAGGATCACCAATTTTGAATAACTTTGAGACTTTTTTGGAGATTTATGTGGAAGTATTTATGCAGAAGATGACGTTCGGCAGGCTCGGCGGACTACAACAAAAATTTTGATCATCACGGCAGGACTGGGTCAGACATTTATGCATCGATTTCGCGTAATTAGCATGCGACATCAAGCGATGAAGAAACATTGACACTAATTTTATTGGGACATCTAGCGACAAGGGCGATTTTGTTGTTATCTCTTCATGATCCACACACGCTCAATGAAGCCATTAGCTAAGCTGTGAAGTGCGATAATTGCCTATTTTAGCGTCGCCAAGACCAACGCTCCAGACAATATACAAGTCGTCACGGCGCAACTATATCAGCAAGTAGCCTAAATTCACAATCGAGCATGTAAAATACGCAGCATTGATGCAGACGTGGTCAAATCCTTATTCCAATAAAAGAAGTAGCAGATGGAGAAGATTTGTGTTTTTATTGGAGTAGATTAGATAGAGACTGAATGTCCTAAGAAGCAAAATAGATGCACCATCAAGAATAGAGGTGCGCTTGTTCAGGAAAACGAAGATGCCCAACCACAATAGGAACCGTGCAGTTAGACAAATCAAAACAAGGTTCCTCTCTTTCTACTCAACCTGCCCATTGTTTTACAATTCTTTTATCTTTTGGCCCTAAAAAACTAAAAAACTTAGCCTTATTAGATTAAGGAGCATCTGCTTGTTTCTTAGACCAAGAATTTGCTAAGCATCATAAAATTCTCCTAATATAAAAATGCAAACCTGTTCACATAGAAGTAATAGATGGATGACCTTTATTATCTGGTAGTGTCACCCATGAATAAGAACCTATAGAAGTGACATTTAAAGACGATAGTAGTTACATTATCTTCAACATTATTAGCACCCCATCAAATCCTGTTATTCTTGGTCTTTCTTGGTTGGAAAAATATAATCCATCCATAGATTGGAGGTTGCAGAGGATAACATTTCCCATAGAACAATCTAAAGACAAGCCTCCAAGAAGACTCCAAATCAAAAAATCCTTGTTCATTGGAGCAAGAACATTTCTAAGATCACGCAAGGAAGGCACACTATTGGTCATTTATGCGACTCCAACTAGTGGAGAGCAGATTTCAACAGCAGGTATATTGAAATAATACAAGGATTTTCAAGACGTGTTCCAAAAGAGGAATGCTGACATGCTACCAGAACATCGACCATACGATTGTGCCGTAGAATTACAAGAAGGAGCACAACCGCCTTTTGGTCCAATCTACAAAGTATTGCAGATGGAATTGGCCGAGTTGCGGAAATACATTGACGAGAACCTAGCCAAGAACTTAATTTGTCATTCAAAGTTACCAGTTGAGGCACCAATCTTATTTATAAAGAAGAAAGATGGCTCACTACGGATGTGCATGGACTATTGAGGTCTTAACAAGGTGACAAAGAAGAATCGCTATCCATTATCTTTGATCTCTAGCCTTCTGGAACAACTTGGAAGTGCAAAGATATTTACAAAAATTGATCTAAGGGAAGCTTACAACCTTGTGCAAATCAAAGAAGGAGACGAATGGAAAATAGCTTTTCATATAAGATATAGTCATTTTGAATATAATGTCATGCCATTTGGTCTTACGAATGCTCCGGCAGTGTCGTGTTGTAAATCATAACATAGTGTGAAAAACATAAAAGAATGCATTAAAATAAAAAGATTAAGATTAGAAGAAAGGTTGATAGAAAATTAGTAGTAAGAAGATATAATGGAAATTTACCTTGAAAAGTGAAATTTCTTCAAGTTAATAAAAAAGAAAAGGTTGAGGAAGTGGAAAAGACATGGACTAAGAGGTCTTTTTGACCAAGAGGATAAAGGAAGGGTCGTGAAGAAGAAAGAGGAGAGTTTTTTTTTGAAGATATAGGATTTTTTTAATAGGCAGTATACGTTTTTGTGTGTAGAAGAAGCTTAGAGAGGATTTTAGGTGCGAATTTTTGTGGGTTTGTAGTAGACAAGATAAAAAACTCATATAGATAAATCTCATGTCTTTTGATTAAGTATCAAGAGAGATATGAGTCGTCAAAGTAGCAAGTGTCTAAGACTAGGGCAGTGAGGGTTACTAAATTTCGGGCCTTGGTTCTTGGAAGCCACTTAGATTTTAGTAGCAAAATTTGTTGGGTTTTTATTTCTTATAGAGTTAACTACTTTGTATCAAAATCTCAAGTCAATATGACCTTTGAGCAAAGAGTTATGAGTGAAATTGTAACCGGTTTGAATGAAAAGAGAAATAGAGTGAAGGTAGGGTTGAGGGTTTGTATGGGCAGTGCATGTGTGTGGGTTTTTTGGATATAAAAGGGGTTAGGAGACGAATTTGAGTGTGAAATTTGATAGACATGATCTATGTAAGTTAAGGAAGAGATGAGTGCAAGTTTGATACTCATTAGTCTTATGAATAAAGTGTTATGCTCTTTCAAAGTGACAGGGGTCTATCTCCAAATCAGTGAAGTTTGAGAGAGCATATCTTTGTGAATAGAGTAGTATTTTGAATAAAATTTGTTGGGATTTGTAGATATATAAGTCTATTAAGTTGTATAAAAAACGGATTTCTATTGGAGTAATATTCAAGGAGTTATGAGGAAAATTGTGGTCGGATCTAGAGTTGTTAGAAGGCAAAATTAAAGAAGAAGGATAGAACCTATAACTCAAGTTTGGAGAAGACTTTTGGAGCCGTATTTGGAGGGTGTTTACAACATGATACAAGCTATAAGCCTACCAAATTTCAGCACTTAGGTCTTCTTTAATGAAGAGCAATGAAGAGGTGAAGCAAAGGGGGTCCAGAATCAAAGGCAGCATAGAGGGATTACTTTGACAATATGGTTCTCTCTAACTACATGAGCTATAATCAAAAGGTTTATGGGGTTTGCTTCTTTACTTCCTTAAGTACCTTGTATCCAAATTTTGCTTCAATTGATGTGATATCCTAGGATTTATGGGCAAATTTGAGGGCGGGTTTCTAAAGGCAAAATATGTTAGGGTTAATAAAGTATGTTTTTATATAAATTCTTCAATTTTATGAACTTTATGAATCTCATCTTGCACTTGAGAAACTAGAGGCAAAAAAGACCCATTGTTTCTTAGGACTAAGACTCTCACCACGACAATAGTCTTTCAACACATGATAAACGATATTTTTTGAGAATATCTAGACGATTTTGTTATCATCTATCTGGATGATATCTTGATATTTTCTGAGAACGAAGAAGAGCATAAGAAGCACGTTTGTTTGGTACTCAAAAAATTATGTGAACGTGGACTCTACGCCAAGTTGGAGAAGTGCTTATTTCACCAAACTGAGATGGAATTTTTAGGATTTGTTGCGATCACGAAAGGCTTGAAGATGGATCCCAAGAAGGTGGAAGCAATTGTGTCCTGGGAAGTTCCAAAGACGGTTAGAGACGTACAATATTTTCTCGGCTTTGCTAACTTCTATCGGATCTTCATCAAGAATTATTCTCAAGTTGCTACTCCACTCACTCGATTAACATGTAAAGATAAGCTGGAATGGGGACCTCTAGCGGAAAAAGCATTTCAAAATCTTAAAACGGCATTTACTACGGCTCTAATCTTGGTACACCCAAACTTTACAAAAGCTTTCTATTTGGAAACCGATGCTTCAGATTTTGCTTTAGGAGTTGTACTTTCACAGATGGGCATCGACAATAAGCTTCATCCAGTTGCATTCTATTCACGAAAGTTTTCTGCGGCTGAGATCAACTACAAGATCCATGATAAGAAACTCCTTGCTATAGTGGATTCTTTCCAAGAGTGGCATTATTTTCTCAAAGAAGTTGTGCATCTGATGACTGTATACACAGATCACAAGAATCTAGAATACTTCATATCGGCTCGGGTTCTAAACCGTCATCAAGCTTGATGGAATATGTCACTATCTAGGTTTGATTTTGTTATTACTTATCGGCCTGGAAAGCAGCAAGGACTATCCGATGCCTTATCAAGGAGATCATATCTTGCACTGAAGGTTGTAGAAGCAATGCTTGATCAACAATATACGACATTATTAAAGCCACAGCAATTTAGGATTTGTGCTCCTGTTGCGCCAATTGATGCCGACTTCCTCAACCAGGTACGTACTGCGACTATTGAAGATTCAATAGCCCTTGATATCAAGCAGTGTATCAATGATGACAAATTCAAGATTGAAGGAGATCTCTTATACTTTGAGGAGCAGTTGTATATCCCAAAAGGCCTAGTACGACTTCGAATCCTTCAATCTCATCATGACTTTTCAACTGCGGGACATTTCGGATTCAACAAGACCTTGGAACTCATTTCCCGAGATTTTTGGTGGCCCCAAATGTAAAAGGATATGAAAGATTTTGTCCTCTCTTGTGACATTTGTTCAAGATCGAAGAACCCCCGGCATCGCCCTTATGGACTTCTATAGCTATTGCCTATTCTGTGTCGTCCATGGTCTTCAATTTCTATGGACTTTATTACAAATCTACCACCATCGAATTCATTTGACAGCATCTTTGTTGTGGTGGATCAACTTACCAAGATGGCACATTTTATCCCTTGCAAGAAGACATCATCAAGCGAAGACAGAGCAAGGCTCTTCCTTGATAATGTGTATTGATATCATGGTCTATCAGATGATATTGTGTTGGATCGAGGAATCCAATTTGTATGAAAGTTTTGGAGATCTTTTTTTAAGATATTGAAGGTAGACATCAAGCTTTCTTCGGCATTCCATCCTCAAACTAATCGCCAAACGAAATGGGTGAACCAAGTTTTGGAATAATATTTACGATGCAGCATCAACTATCAGCAAGATGATTTGACTGCATATCTACCGCTAGCCGAGTTTGCATATAACAACACCCTTCATGGGTCGACTCAAAAAACACCATTCTTTTCCAACTATAGATACCATCCGAAGCTTGATCTATTAAGTCCGTCAGCGAATAACAACCCAGCAGTTGAAGGATTGGTGCAGCAGCTATCGGAGCTTCAAACCACATTGAAGCTTCAATTGAAAATTGCTCAAGAGTCTTACAAAGCATCCGCGGATAAATTTTGAAATCAGGCACCTAATTTCAAAATCGGAGATAAAATATGACTGTTGCAACGGAATATCAAGACCAAGCGGCCATGTGATAAGTTGGACAACCGGAGATTGGGACCATTTGTTATCTGGAAGCAAATCAATCTTGTGGCGTACCGCTTAGAGTTACCAGCTACTATAAAGGTACACCCTGTCTTTCATGTTTCTCTGTTAGAACCTTATCGAGAATCATCTTTTTTTGGAAGAGTGCAATATCCACCACCTAGTATAAAAATTAAAAACAACAAAGAATATGAGGTAGAAAAGATACTAGATTCTCGACAAAGATGGAATAAATTAGAGTACTTTGTGCATTGGAGCGGCTACGATATTAATGAACGAACTTGGGAACTGGCCAAAAATCTTGCCAATGCGTCACAAAAAGTACAGGAATTCCATCAACGATATCCTAATAAATCAAAAATTAGCCATTAATGAAGCGTGAAGATGAAGCCTTCTTTAGAGAAATAAATAAAAAAGAGATCCAGGTCTTATCAAAACATAACTTGTTGTATTTTGTAGTATCAAGATATCTAATATCAAGGTGTATTTAGATATAGCTAATAAGAATGTAGATACTGTACTAGTGGTACCTTCTCAACCGAGTAGCTCATGGCATCGACCTCGAGATGAAGAATTAGAAGAGCCAAGAAGACGTCGAAGAATACCAAGCAGCAGGTCACTTGTAATTGTCTTTGAAGTTGAACCAGCTCATGCAAGTAGTGGCAAAGCAATATTTTCAAGTCATTTCCACAATGAAGATACAAAAGTTCAGGCATGGTCTCAAGTGGAAGATATTGGACATTATCGGTGGCTGCTAAGGACCCACATTTAATCATTCACACACTGTCAAACTTAGAGTATATTGTAGAGACTACTAAACGAATTTTGATTTCTACGCTATGAAGATACATCTCAAATGGCTTCTGGAGCACTCAAGCTAGAGGAGGAAGTGTGCTATGTTAAGAATATATTTATCACAAAAGTCTTCTAGGAAACATTCTGTGCTGGCTCTAGAACTTTCAGAATCTTCCGTAGCCTTCAACATCTTTCTCAATTGGTAGAAGTTGCTGAGAAGTTTTCAGAAGTTAGTAGAAGTTGCTTGAGAAGTCTCACCAAAGTGAAGCTTCTGAGAAGCTCCAGTTGGAAGAAGTTGCTTGGAGAAGCTTCCCACAAGTCAAACTTTGCAAAAGCTTCCTATTTGGAAATGGAAGTCGGCCAAGAAGCTCTATTTGGCCAAGCCGAGGAGCTCTCTTAGTAGGAGAGATATCGAACAGGGCCAAAGAGTTCTTCGCCCGGCATGAGACCTTGGAGCTCTAGCTCACCTCTTTGGTGTTGTTTTTTGTACTCATTTGATTAATCCAGTTCCTGCCAGCTCTTCTTGAATTTCTTATTTAGACTTCAAGTCTATATTTTGTACCGTGACAATGCAGCTCTATCTTGTTGGCTACTTAACCTTCATCTGTGGAGCCTAATTTGATCATCAATAATCCAAAAACAATCATACCAAACTTGATAAGAATATCGCGAATATTGACATAAGAGCCAATTATGGATCATCGTTTCAACAATCTAATGTTGATTACCATGGCAAAATATAATGATTGGTTGAAATGGCCGAATAACAAAGCTATGGATAAGATAGTTGAATTGACGCAGCAACTATTTACAATTCAAGCAAAGATTGTTCACTTGATAGCAGCATGTGAGGAGTTGAAGAATCATCACAGTGGGAATAAAAACTTCAAAAGGCTATGAAGAACTACGGGAGGAAAATTCCATGCTTTAGGATGAAATAAAATGCTTAAGAAATCTACTAGTACAATGTATCAAAGTTGAGGCAATTTCTAATGAAACTATACTTCTTTATAAGAAGGCGATGATATCACAAAAGACTATCATTGATCAATTCAGGCTATAGTTGCATCAGGAGAAGCATGGAATGTCCAAATGATTAAGTGACTTCGAAGGAGAAATTGAATGGCTGCAGATAAAAAAAATCATTATTATGATTCAAAATGAAATATTATAAAAGTAGTCAAAGTAGATAAAGCGGCAACTTACTCTCCTTTGTAGTCAATTGGACATACTTTGTCAAGATTTTTAGGCTCATGAAAACTGATCTACTCTATCATTTTTCTTATTTAGAGCCTACAAGTTGCAACAAGATGCAGCTCTAAAGATTTTAAATGTGCCGTTGTCGTGAAAAAAGTCCGCTTTGAGTAGATGCAAGGTCCCTCTTTACAATCAAGTTGGATCCAATATGCACAAACTTTCTTAAATTTCTCTTTTATAGTCACAAAACCATTTGTATAATAAATCAACAAATCAGAAGCTTAAAAATTTATAAATCAAAATCGAGCCATTTAAATAAGTTTAAACTTTGGAAGCATAGCGATCACTTCTTTAGTCATCTTCACAAAAATTCTCAATTGTGAATTCATTACCGATCACCAGATATCATCAAATATATTAGCAAGTAATTTTATAAGTAAAAACCAAAATAGAAACTTGAAAATTCATAATTTGAGATCTAGCCATTCAAATAAGTTCAAAATTTGGAAAAACATAACTCATACCTTTGATCTTTGTCACATAAATTTTGAGCTATGAATTCATTGCCGATCGTTAGATATCACCAAATCATTGGTAGGTACTTTTGAAATTCAAAATCCTAGATACCTGAGAACAAAATTTGCCATTACTCTCTAATCAAAGTCTCAATTGATATGAGATTTTAGACATAGGCTCTTTATAATATAAGTGATATGTACACCAAAAATAAACTTCAAATTCATCTTGAAACTTAAGTTCTAGCTTAAAGCAAATCCTTCTATTTATCTAACTTCTTCAAAACCCGAGTTTAGTTTGCTGGTTTTAACTAGCGATATCTCACTCATTTTAGAATCATTTCTATCAATTCTTAGACATAAAATGTATAGCTTGAAGTCTAGTTTCTAATTCAACTTTTTGATTTCTTGCTAGTATCTTAAAACTTCTAATATATCCAGAAAAGTGACAGTAGGTGTCATATTAGTAGCCTAAGTTCAAACAAGCATATCTCTCTCATTTAAGCTCCAAATCATATATTTCTGCTACCTAAATTCATGCCAAGAAGAAATTCTTTGTGAATACTTCCCTGGATTTTAAAAAAAACCTTGTCTTCTTCTCTTTTGAGCTCGTCAAAGAAGTCATAGCCAAGGTCTTTAAAGTCCAAGTCAACAATTAATAGTTTAAAGTTATAGAAACCCCAAATCTAATCCTCCAAGTCAGCACTATTAATGACAGCTGACTATTGACATTCAAACCTCTATTTATCTTTGATAAAATCCTAAATTCAACTTCAAAGTCAAAACTCCTTATATCTACAAATATAATCTCGAATCTACTAAAACCTAAGATTGGAAAAAAGGTAAAAGAAATAAAAGAAAGTTTCAAGGCTAAATCAAAGTTAAAGTTAAGATTAAAGATAAAATAAAATTTTAGCCAAAGAAAAAGAAAGAAAGTGAGAATTTTTTTCTAAATTATATAAAAACTTAGATTGATAAGAAGAAAGAAAGAACTTAATAAAATTTTAAAGAAAAAATAGTTAAGTTAGGTTTCTATATATAGATATATTTACTTCATGACACCGTGATTTTGTCAACTTGACAATGGTCAATTTGAATGAATATGAAAAAAAACACACTTATATCTAAATGAACAAAATTTGGTGTACAAGATGATAGGAAGGAGAGACTTTATTTTATTAGACGCCTTTTAATTTATTCTACCAATTTGACATTTGAGAGCACGAGTACCACTTTACTATTTGCAGTTGGAAACTACTTTATATGAAAAGCGACAAATGGAGTAGCATTCAAATAAATGGGTAGTGCATGTAATGGATTATACTGAGGTGTTACAAGCCGGATTGCTGTGGATTCAGAATCAAATCCAGCGTTAGAAATACATTGCTCATCCTTTGGAAGAATGGCTCTAAGATTAGCAACTAATATTACTCCAACTTCCTTATGCTTATAAATGCAAAGAAGTAGCTCAGTGAGAAGAATTCAATATCAGCTATATATTGGTAGAATTTTGGAGGCTCATCAGACAATTTGTGATTTGACCAATCAATTTAATCTTGAGAATGAGGAGTCAGGTGAAATTGATATTCCTAGCTCTTATATCCAGGTGACTTTTAATTCACCACCTTCAAACTTACCTTATTCCGTTGAATCAACATACATTTAACTATTGAAGGATTTGATACTACTTGTTATTTTTTAGGAGTATATGTTAGGATTTGTCCTACAACTTAGAGAAAACCTTTATCCACTTGAGAAGCTATCATGTGGTTAACTAAAGACTATGGATCATCAAACTATGAAGTCTAATTGTGGGATTTGATTTATAGGAAAGTAAGAGATACAACATGTATGATTGAACCTCCATCCTGAATTGCAATTCATCTATAATTTTGTCTTTGTCCTTGAAGGTATTTATAGGCACTAAATACTCTTTTGAGCAATGTTGAGTATAATTGGCCGCTAATCCCTAGTCCATTTGATACTCTCTCAAATTATACTCAGTCTTATGCACAGTTTTATTACCAACATCACACTCATATAGATCGAGTATACTTTAGAGTTAACATTTTTGCAAACTTTTTAGCTTGGATGTGTAACCATTTCAATATAGCTCTTGATATTAATTGTTTTGATAAAAAGAAGCCAAAGTTTCTTTTAACTATGAAATTCCAATACCATAATACTAGGTAGGTATGCATGATAGAAATCATATCCCTAATCCATTTTTTGTATGAAGCTCTCTACAGATTTATCAATGAATTGAACAATACAAAGAAAGTCAAAATAGATAAGTGGTAGGCAGACCAAAAGTGATATGGTACTTCTTATCTATAAGATGTGGATATAGGACGAGCTGTAGACAAGTTGGAAGCTTGGCATGCCATTCAACAATGGTAGTATATGGATAAAAGGTGAAACCTTAGAATTGATGGATATCAAAGAAGATAGACTATTTGATAATTATTTTATTATTATTTATATTAATTGACAAAGAGGCCAATTCTTAAAAGAGGAGGCCATGCAGTGTGAATATTAGTATAAATAGTCTATTTTTTAATTTTTTTTATATTAATAGGATTTATAATCATTTCAATTTAAGAAATATAGATTTAGAGTGATATTAATTGTATTTATATTTAAAAAATTTGAATTATATAATGATATTTTGCAAAATAATAAATATATACATGTATTAATAATTATTTTAATAATATATTTATAAATGAATTTCTTTGATTTGTGACTTGGAGAAAATAATTTTTTAATTCAATTGTACAATTTGATTTGGTGGAAATTTATGAGGTATTTATTGGATGTACACGTGAAAAGGTTCTGTCATGGGTTATATACATCAGCAGATGGAGATGAAGTTCTGTTGATCTATACAAAATCATCAAGTACAAAATCTTGGAATCCATTGAGGTTGCATTATTTATGAACGTAGGTAATACACTTGTTAAATTCCTAGATAGTATGACATTTATTTTAACATACTAATGATACCACATAATATTTACAATATAATCATGTTGTTAGGGTAGAGAGTATTTGCCTCAAAAAGATGTCAGGCCTCTGATTGCCACTAATTTCTCAAAAAAGTTACCAATCTATAAAACATAAATTTTATATATAATAAATCTCTTCTTTTAATACATATTGTAGCAAAAAATTCCCCCCCTTTTTTTAATATAAATTGTATCTCAAATCCCTTCTCTAAACTTTATAACCTCTTTTATATATATATCTCACATTTTTTTTCCCTTAACATATATTATCTCAATTTTTTTTCCTCATTAAATATACCAAGTGACTAAGAGGTTTTAAAAATAAAGTAAAATTTAATCTTTTTTTTTTTGAATAAAATAAAACTAAGCTCTTTTCTTTTAGAATTAAATTAAATTTAATCCTCCTTTTTTTTCCTCTTTACTTAGTTTAACACTAATTTTGACTTAATTCCTTTTTAATCACAAATTAATATTCCTAATTTTTTCTTAAAAGCTCCTAAATTAATCCAAATTTTTATATTTAGCCTAATTTTATTTTTTCTTCACTATCCCGACTAATTTAAAATCTCTCAAATTTACATTAAAATCTTTCAAAGTTTTCTAATTTTTGTAATTAAATCACCATTAATCATTCCTAACCTAATCTAGTTCAAATTCTTCCATTTTTTTTTTTTCTATTTATTTATTTATTTCTTATTATTATTATTTTATAACCACTAACACAATTTAAATAGTTATTATCACTTAAATAAAATAAAGTTTCTTGCTATTTTTATTAACTTTTTACATAGTACTGCCATAAATCACACGATAATATTAAGCATAATGGTGGACTATTAATTTAATACAACTGTACATCTAAATACATGTTAAAAAAATAAAGGGTGACCGAGCTACAGTAATTTCACAATTTTTAATAGCATTTAACATCACCTTTGGTACTACTTTCTTTTAATATGATGACGTTGTCATGGAAGAGAGCCTGCTCCTTAGGAAATCACAGGGATTCTCGCTGCCTACTAGGTTGAAGAAAGAATGTGAGAATCACAAGAAAATTAAATGGCTAGAAATAAAATGTGATATGAAAAAAATTCAAATTATATACACAGAATTGATATACTTTTGTGTATCTACAATAGCCAAAATAAACTATCAACTCAAATCCAAGCTTAAATTAATACTTTTATCTCTAACTCGGCAAAAACATAAGAAAGTATGATTTTACAAGCAAGAGCACAAACCCAAATTCAAATATTCTTCAAAAAGTTAATAATCTAGAGCTAAATCTAAAATAATTCTTTCGATTTTCACAAGAAAAAATGTTGTTTATCTGGTGTTGAAATATTACTAGGACATTGGTAAGACCAAAAGATATAATAAGATACTCAAAGTATCCATACCATGTTTAGAATGTTGTTTTTCATTCATCACCTTTCTTGATGCATACAACTTTGTCATATTGCGTGATTTTTACTTTGAGAATATATTGAGTATATTGTTGCAAAAAGTGCAGCTTAAACTTATATATATATATATATATATATATATATATATATATTTCTTGTCTTAACTTCCAAAAATCTTTTTATTTTGTATAAAAGCTCAAAATATAGAAAAATTCCTTCAAAACATTTTTTTCCTACAAATATATTTTTTCAATAACTTTAAGATCTTATATTGCTTGATTTAATCATTTGATTTTTTCCAAATTTTAACACAATGTAGCTACTATTCTTAAGCTTCATCACAAAAAAATGAACCATATATTCTCTATCAATCTTCTTGCATCTTTAAAACTCTAACAAGTGGTCTAAATCCTAATTTACAAATCTCCGAGCACTATTTTCTTAAAATCTCAAAAATCCAAAATCCAAATCATACGAAAATTGTATACAAACTTACTAACATGATTATGCACATTCATACAAGTTTTGAGCCAAAATCTCATTAGATTGCTCAAGCTATAGCTCAAAACACAACCACTAGTAAATTGAAAGACTTACTATTCTTAGATCACAAGCTCTGACTTCAACCTCCAATCTCTTCTTTATATCAACTTGGAATCCATCAAGTAATATATAAAAAATATAGCCAAAGAAGTGTTCTTTCCAACCTTGGTCTCTAATCTTGATTTGCTTTCCGCATGTGTGCAATATGCTCAAAAACATGACAGTAGGTATAGAATTGATACCTTAGCTTTAAATACCTATATCTCTTTCATATAAACTCCAATTCATATAAGATTTTTATCAAAACTATAGCTAAAAATCTAAGCTTGCTAATCTAAGCCTCTAAAGTTTAAATGCGCTCAAAAAACTAATCCTAATTTTTAATGTGGCCTCGGCCAACCTCCTTGAAATCCATTGGACATGATTTTTAGCCAAAAGGAATGGAGACTTTCCTCATTCATCTCTATTCATCCATATGGATCCCTAATCATCCTTTTTGCTGCCAAAACCCCTTTCCAACTCTTTGTTTTTTAAGATTTATATGATATATGTCCTAAATACCAAATAAAAGAACCAAAATAAGATTTTAAGGGTTACCAATATCTAACAAGGTGACTCTTATGTTTAAACGTTTCTACCAACAAAATTAACTTAAAAAATCCAGTTTCAAAAGATATTAAAAATATAAAAATTCTACTAATAGTCTTTTCAAACAACCTCTTTTCAAGGTAGTAATCTTATTACATTCTAAAATCAACTAAAATCCATTAATATGGCTCTCACTGTGATACTTAGTAAATTATATATTATATATATATATATATATATATATATATATATATATATATATTATTTTCACATAGTAGCCGAACCACAACACAACAATGTTGTAAGCTTTGTGAAGATCAATCTTGATATAAATCTTGGCATGATTAAGTTGATCAAAAAGCTTAAAAATAAGTTGTAATGGATATTAATTCTTAGTAGTAATCTTGTTAAGACCACGATAATCAACACACATCGAGAGCGAGTCATCTTTCTTCTTCACAAATAAGTTGGGAGCTCTTGCTTAGAATTTCAAATGTCGGATGAAGTTCTTTGCAAGATTTTCATCTAAATATTCTCACAAAGCTCTAAGTTTATTCTGAAAAAGCTTATAAATAGGGAAAAATGGTTGTTGAGTACCTTCTTGAAGGTCAATATCACAATCATATAAATGATGTTTAGATAACACATTTATAGTCTTTTTTTTTAAATATATCTTGATACTCCTTATATTAACTTGGAAGTTTAGCTAGTTTATGAGCCTATTTGAATAAAGACCTTACATAAACTACAAGCATAGATATTGACTTCTTTGCAGCTTTCATAAATGCTCTAACTTCTACAACCATGAATTTTTTGACCTTGAATGACTTTGGTTCTATGTTCTTAGGTAATTTTTTATTTTCTATGGATTTGCTATTTATAGGCTTATTGGATTTATTTGATTAGAACATAAGTTTTTTCTTTTTCTAATCAATATTTGGATTATATCTATGTAGTCAAGAAAGATCTAAAATAATAGGATTTGACGGGGATTTAATAATATTAAATACTATAGTACTCTGATGTTATTTTAGACTAATATCTAGCAGTTTGATTTCTTGAGTCACATCTCTTGATATAAAGAATCTACCATCAATAATTTCTATAGAGATTAGATATTTTTTAGTAAGTATAGGTATTTTATGACACTCTAGAAATTCTCTATCAATAAAATAAGTTGAGGCTCCTAAATCTATTAGTGCTTGGACTTTATTATTATAAAAATAAAATTTGACTATAAATAAAAATATAAAACAAGGAGAGGCTTCAGAGGAAAAAATAAGACCTATAGATTGGGCAATGTTCACCAACCATGCAATTTCTACTAAAAATTGGGCATCTTCATTTTCCAACTCGACAGCTCTATCTTTAGATTCCATATTTGTAGAAATATATCAAAATTTGTCTTGTCTTAGATTTGAAATTATTGTTGGACAACTATTGGTTCGATGATTTCTCTTGACATAGTACAAGCATAAGTCTTCTTGTGATCGGTGATCTTTCTCTTCTTGACTGAGTTTTGTGATTCTTGATGAATTGATTTGCATCGGCTCAAGTATTGATGGTTTCAATGCTGCTTGTTGAGGTGGTAATGCAGATTTAATATGATATGGGCCATGTGTTGATTGGTGCTTTTGACGATGTTCAAATAATCAATTGTCGCAATGCACAACTTGTGTAATAGCTTCCAACAATGTAATTGGATCTAATAGATTCAGAAGTAAGTACTTGATCTTGTTTTGTAATTCCCACCAAAATGGACTAATAAGTGCATTGTCATCTCAATCAACATTGTATCACAATTGTTGAAATCTTGTTGCATATGCTAAAGTTGTACGCAAATGTTGATGTATTGAATAGAATTTTATTGTTGCAATCAGAGCTTTGTTAGTTTTATCAAAAAATATTGATAAACTCTTTAAGAAAATAATCAAGATCAAATAGTAATAGAAATTTTTTCTCAAAAAGCAGTGAAAATCATAATAATGTTACTCTAGATAGCAAGGTCTCAATGAATTCTATTTGGGATTTTCTATAAGAATATTGTTGCAGATGTAGTCGTATAATGAATTGGAGTGGATTGACAAAGTCTTTGAATTTGAATCGAGTTCTATCAAATTTATTTGGAAAATAAATACGAGGTTTTTTTAGAGGTTAGTGAAAAGGAGCCATTGGTGTAAAAGTAGTAGAGCTTGGAGGGGCATAGACATGAGAAGCTTGAAAGTATTCAAACATACTTCGTAAGTTGTGGTTTTTTTCTCAGAGTTGATGTAGTGCCACCATCACATCTTGCATGGATATACCTTGATCCAAGATTGTATCTTCCATCTTATATAAAATTCTTGATTATATATAGAACCACAAACTTCTACTCACAATTTTAAAAATGATCAAGAAATTACATAATCTCAAATTTTTTTGATAAACACGCTCGCCCTTATCTTTAACAATGTCATTTCTAAGTTTTATCAAACAAATAAAGTTTATAAAGTGATAGGAGTAATTGGAATAGGTAGTCGGTTCAAGTCCATAAAAGATCTCTTAACTACTTTCAATACTGAAAATAGGAAATATAGAGATTAAAACCTACAAGTAAGATTTGAGACAATAACTCTCCTCAAACTGTTGAGGATGCAACTCTTAAGCCAAAATAAGATCAGAAATGAGGGAATTTTTTATACAAATTATATTAATAGCACTCTGAGCAAGAGTGGGTATAACTAGTATTGAAGAAAATGAAGAACAATGTCCCTTAGCTTTCTATTTAAATCCAAAAATCTCATCAAATAAAATAAAAGATATTCTATAATTACAATTTACTTTGCTTATTCACCAACCAAACTAAAAATAGAGGCTTATGATTCAAGGCAGTACTATAATTATCTAAAAATTACTTTTAGAAGCATTTATACTATGTTAGGATCTTCATCTCTAATTGATATCTTCTATTGAGGTTGTATTTGAGTGTAGATATGTCTTGTCCATGACAAATATATATTAAGAATAATAAAGGTTATAATTTCAACCATCTTCAATCTTAGATGATAATATGTTGGCAATATACTTTCAAATTTTACCATTATAAATCTTCACTTTACAAAAAAATTACAATTCATCAAACCTTTGCAAATCTTAAACTCTATGTGTAATAGCAAGAAACAATTTTTGAAGATAGAAAGGTGATTTTCTATAAACACCTATTTTTCCTTCAAAATAAAAAAACTAAATGAAACAATTCATTCAATTACTTAGAGAGAGTGACATACAAATGAAATAACTAGTTTTTTAAATAAAATGATTGGTTGTTTAAAAGAAGTAATTGATTTTTATACCAAAGTGAGGTAAGTGTTATATCTATATGATCCAATATCAAACTCAGATTAATATTTGCTATTATGGAAATCAATATATTGATATCTTTGTCCATACTAATATACAATTTTTCTTAATCATTATTGCTCTATCATAATGTAGAAGGTTGTTTTTTCTTCCATCTACATAAATACTATCAATTAATAAGAAAGTAATAAAAAAAATCATTATGCAATAATTAATAAATTTTTTTGAATAAAATTTTTCCAAAATTTTATTTGATATTGAAAGTGGTAAATGTAACTCAAAAAAGTGAAAAAAATGGATGAATTTGCTAAAAAAATCTTTAGAATTTAGAAAAATTGCCAAAATTTATATTGATTTAAGATAAATATGAATTAATAGAAAATAAAACTAAATATAAGTACAAATTGAAGTTAAAACAAATTAAAATAAGCTTCATAGATTTAAATTTTGAAGATTGAATATAATTTAGTGAACAACTTATGTAATAAAAGTAGCTCCAATATTATTTCTCTCTTGTATAAAACCTTTATATTCAAAATTGTAGCATTCTAAATTGCCATGAATTATAAATTAGAACATACAAAAAAAATTATCTTCAATATTATATTACTAAAATAAATCAATTGATCTGAAAAATGATTTAGGATCATGGATTCTTCATTTAACTCTTTTATTTATTTCTTAGTTTTTTGACATCAACCTTCTTTGATATATTTATATATAATTCAACAATTGAATTATTTTAAAATTAATATAAATAATTTTATTTTTTTATTTTTCCATCTTTATCATTTTAGATTAATACCTTCTAATTATATAATGGAAGGATTTGAAGATGTTTTCTATTGATTCAAATGTGTATGTCTATATATTTTATTTGTTCAATACAAGAAAGAATTTATAAAAAATATTATAATATAAATCATCACTCGATGGTATAATGTGAGTAGAAAAAAAGATAGTCTTCTACATCATTAAAAGACATTTGCAATCAAAAAAATTGCTTATTGGTATAAATATGAGAAGAAATAATAGCAAACATATTGCTATAGATATAGAAGATAGTGCAAATATGTTTATATAGATATAGGAGGAGGTATTTTTAAGTATATTGATGTAAACAAAGATATTAGTACATTGATTTTTGAAATAGTGAATATTAATGTGAATTTAATATTGAACCATATAAATAGAATGTTTACCTCATTTTAGTATAAAAATCAGTTATTTTATTTAAAAAATAAATTATTTGATTTGTACTTTACTACTTTTCAATATTTGAACAAGTTCTTTTACTCACATTATTATGAAAGAGAGCCTTTACTTCAAGAAATCATAGAGATTTTGGCTACTTACTTAGCAAAATAGAAATGAAAAAAATAGAGAAAAACAAATGGTTGAAAATAAAATTTAATACATGTGTGATCCAAATTATATGTATATAAATATACATTATTTGTATATTTACAACAACTAAAAAAGATATCAACTTAAACTTAGTTCTACATTTAAATACACTTATTTATAACATGATAAAGATACAAGAAAATATGGCTTTATAGTCAAGAGTAGATAAATGTCACGGACATATACATAGTTACTTATATGATCAGATAGAACTAGATAAAACAAGGTAAAAGCAGATTAATTCCATAATATCTTTAGAAAAACTTCCTAGAAACTTCATAGACGCTGCTTTGACTTTGTAAGTGTCCATAGTAGACTTCGATTAGAAACTCTCAATATGAAGTACTAAATACATGTCAAGACATGTTGGTAAGAGAGTCACACTTGTGTCAAACACGCGTGGGCTTAACATAGGAAACTGTTCGCAAGCTTGACACGGTCTCAACTTGGACACTTGTCTCGGTAAATTCAATGTTAGAGGGTTCCCAAAGTAGAATCTGCCACTCAGCCCTTAGTAGAGATATAAGATAATAGGAGAGCAAGAGTGGCAAGCTCCTCTTTCACTTTGTCAACTCCTTTCTTGTTTCTAGTTTGATTTCAAGAGTCTCTAGTGTCTTGTCTTTTGGCAATAGCCATTCCAGTTTCTTTTAAATATATACACTATCTTGTTTCTATTTTATTATATTTCTTTGAGAGTATTTTTCACTTATTTATTTGCTTCCGTTGAGTTCTTGTCCTTGACAGATTGACAAGAGTACACTTACAATATCAGAGCTTTGTCTTTTCTTGAGTAAGAGTGGATTACCCCTTTCTCTTGACAAGACATAAGCGTGTTAGAAGTTGCGGATTACCCACTTCTAAACTGATATTGTTCTTAGCATTTTCTTTGTTATCAAGTCTTTCTTTTTCTTTTGCCTTGAGCAATATCACATAGTTCTTTTCTTCTTAGTGTTATTATGGCAGAGCTTATCGAAATGAAAACTGCAATGGCACAAATGCAAGAACAATTAAGGGAGTTAATGCTTGCAATGCATCAACTCAATCTACCACCACAAGGAAGAACAAGAATAGCAGAAAGTGGAGATGTAGAGATGATTGGAGCTGCTTCAACACCTGCATCAAATCACATTACTTCTCCAATTGTAAAACACCCTGTAAGCACCAGAGAACCAAGAATTGCCTTACCCGAGAAATTTGATGGTATGAGATCAAAGTTTCGAGGGTTTATCAATCATACACTAAGTAATCGAATCAACCCAGAAAGCTTAACTAACCTGGTGATCATGTCGTGCTATCGAATCCTACTTCTTCGGTTCGAGATTATCACGATTTTCATTCCAAATAATGAAATTCCATACTCCGATAAGAGATGAGAGAAGAAGAATTTCGACTACGGTGCTAACACCTACGCAATTTCTACGAGAACAAACAAGATCCAAATTTTATGACAAGGAAACTGCTTTGTAACAGTATATGCTTCACAATTTCGACAACTTGCAATCGATATCAAGTGGGATGATGTTGCACTCATCAGTCAATTTCTTTATGGATTACAATATGAAGTAAAGAAATTGATGCTCAATTTACCTGATCCTCAAACATTGAGTCAAGCAATCGATTTTGCTGTAAAGTGTGACAATCGACTTTTTGAGTTTCAATCCGAGAATCGTACAAGGGAAACTCAACGCTATTACTCAATGGCAACATCTTCACCAAATGTACATTCGAAAGTAGAAGACATGCAAATTGACGCAATACATTTCAAACCTCTTACTGAGCAAGAAAAGATTCATCGTCGCCAGGGAGTATTATGCTTATATTGTGGAGAACCTAAGCACACTGCTCAATATTGCCCAAAGAAACGATGCAACTATAAAATGAGGGGTACGGCGGTCAACGGAGACAATATGTCGGAAAACGAATTTGTCCAGCTACAATAGGGACCGTGCAGCTGGAATCTTGTACAATTCCTAAAGAAGGTCCTATCCTCTCTTCAGAACCCTCTCCTTGTTTTATAATAGAACTATATTTAGGACCTAAAAAACACAAAGCCTCTGCTTTATTAGATTCAGGAGCCTCAGCATGTTTTTTAGATGAATAATTTGTTAGAAGTCGTAAAATACCTCTAATACAAAAAACTAAACTTGTACATGTAGAAGTCATAGATGGTCGTCCATTGTCTTCTGGAGATGTCACTCATGAGACCCACCCTATAAAAGTAACAATAGATGGTTATAATAGTTACGTAACCTTTAACATAATTAAATCTCCGTCTAATCCAGTTATTTTAGGTCTATCATGGTTAGAAAAATATAATCCTAAGATAGATTGGAATTCTCATAGACTTCATTTTTCTCAAAATGTTATTAACACTTCCGTCGACCAAGTAAAAAGCTATAAGTCTAGTATAGTAAAACTCATACTTATAGGTGCAAAAGCTTTTATGCATGAAGCAAAAGGAGGATCAACTTTTGCTATTTATGCCACATCCGTCTCTGATAGTAAAAGCACTTCAAGTGGCTTTCCAAGCCAATACCAAGATTATCAAGATGTTTTTGAGAAGAAAAATGCCGATATCCTTCCAGAGCATCGTTCATATGATTGTTCAATTGATCTCAAGGAGGGATCTCAACCTCCATTTGGACCAATCTACAGTCTATCACAAAATGAGTTGGCAGAACTCAAAGAGTATATTGAAGAAAATCTGGCCAAGAACTTCATACGCCATTCCAAATTCCCAACAGGAGCTCCAATTCTATTTGTGAAGAAAAAAGATGGATCGTTACGAATGTGTGTGGATTATCGAGGGCTTAACAAGATCACTATCAAGAACAAGTATCCACTACCTTTAATCTCCGGACTTCTTGATCAACTGAATCAAGCTAAGATCTATACAAAAATAGATCTACGAGGAGCATACAATCTGATTCGCATCAAAGAAGGAGATGAATGGAAGACTGCATTTCGAATAAGGTATGGACACTTCGAATATAATGTTATGCCTTTTGGACTCACAAATGCACCAGCCGCTTTTCAACATCTCATGAATGATGTTTTTCGTGAATTCTTAGATGATTTTGTTGTCTGCTATCTAGATGATATTTTAATCTACTCTAAGAATGTAGAAGAGCATGAAACACATGTTCGTCGTGTGTTACAAAAACTTAGAGAAATAGGGTTGTACGCCAAGATGGAAAAGTGTGTATTTCACACTACTCAAGTTGACTTCTTAGGTTACATCATATCGAATAATGGCCTCATGATGGATCTTAAGAAAGTCCAAACAATCATAGATTGGAAGATTCCAAGAACAATAAGAGATGTGCAATGCTTTCTGGGATTTGCCAATTATTATCGAATCTTCATCAAGAACTTCTCTCAAGTTGCAGCTTCACTTACACGTTTGACTTGTAAGGACAAGCTCGAGTGGAATATAGAAGCAGAAGCATCATTTGAAGCTTTGAAGATAGCTTTTACTTCTGCACCAATCTTGTATCACGTTGATTTTTCCAAGGCATTCTTTATGGAAACAGACGCATCTGACTTTGCTTTGGGCGCAGTATTGTCACAAATGGGAACAGATGACAAACTCCATCCAGTAGCATTCTATTCCAGGAAATTTTCAACAGCAGAGATCAATTACAAAATCCACGATAAAGAACTTCTCGCAATTGTGGATTCTTTTTAAGAATGGCGTCATTATCTAGAAGGCGCTTCTAGTCCAGTCACCGTATATACGGATCACAAGAACCTCGAGTATTTCATGCCAACACGTGTGTTGAATCGTCGTCAGGCTCGTTGGAGCATGTCTCTATCAAGATTCGAGTTCATTATTACATATCGGCCAGGAAAACAACAAGGTCTATCCGATGCACTTTCTAGACGTTCTTATCTTGCACTAAAAGAAGGAGATGCAGCTTTTGATCAACAAAGAACGACTCTCTTGAAGCCGGAGTAATTTCATCTTCGGGCAACGAAATCAACATTAACTGTTGATTCAACTTTTCTCAAGCAAGTCCAGTTAAGTATGTCCTCAGATCTCCTTATTCATGAAATTAAGAATAATTCTTCTAAGTCTCATGATATTTCAAAGTTTGAGTTCAAGAAAAATCTACTCTATTTTGAAGGGCGCTTATATGTTCCAGAAGGTGAAGCACGATTACGTGTTCTTTAAGCTCGTCATGACTTCCCGGCAGCAGAACATTTTGGGTACAATAAGACTCTAGAGTTGATATCTAGAGATTTTTGGTGGCCTCAAATGTGGAAGGGAGTCAAAGATTTTGTAAAAACTTGTGATGTTTGTTCAAGATCAAAAACTCCTCGCCATCGACCCTACGGACTTCTTCAGCCATTACCCATTCTAGAACAACCATGGTCTTCTGTGTCTATGGATTTTATCACGGATCTTCTAAATTCAGGTTCTTATGACTCTATATTCGTGATAGTAGATCATTTTACTAAGATGGCACATTTTATATCATGTAAAAAATCTATCACAAGCAAAGAAACAGCTAAACTTTTCCTTGACAATATCTACCGCTATCATGGATTACCTAAGGATATTATATCGGATAAGAGAACTCAGTTTGTATCGAGATTTTGGAGAACACTTTTCAAGATTCTAAAGGTGGATATAAAGCTATCTTCAGCTTTCCATCCTCAAACTGATGGACAAACGGAGCGCGTAAATCAAGTCTTGGAACAGTATTTGAGATGTACCATCAACTACCAACAAGATGATTGGACAACTCTTTTACCATTGGCAGAGTTTGCTTATAATAATACGATACATTCTTCTACACAACAAACACCTTTCTTTGCCAATTATGGTTACCATCCACGACTTGATACTTTTGACTATTTGAAAGTTGACAATCCTGCGGCGGAAGACTTGGTAAATCATTTGTCAGAACTACATATAACAATGAAGGCACAATTAAAGGAAGCTCAAGAACGATAAAAGATAAACGCTGATGCGTATCGAAAGGAACAACCACAACTCAATGTAGGCAACAAGGTATGGCTACTTTGTCACAATATCAAGACTACGCGACCTTGTGACAAGTTGGACTATCGTAAGCTTGGATCTTTTCGTATTTCTGAACAAATTAATTCAGTTGCATATCGATTACACCTACTAGAGTCTATGAAGATCCACCCTGTATTCCACGTGTCTCTTCTTGAACCATATAAGACAATGAACATACCAAGAAGAAGACAAGTGCCACCTCCTCCTATAGAAGTGAACAATAATGACGAATTTGAAATAGAAGAAGTCTTAGATTCAAGGCGGCGCCGAAATAGGTTGGAATATCTTCTTCACTGGCACGGATACGATATTAGTGAGTGCACATGGGAACCAACAAAAAATCTGGCGAATGCAGCGAGGAAGGTGGAGACCTTTCATCAACAACATCCATCGAAACCAAGATGAAGTCTTTCCCTATAAAAGAAACAAGATGTAGGCAAGATAACATTCAACTTTCTATCCTTATTTGTTGCTTCTTTGTATTTTGTGACGCTAAGGAGATGGAGAATCAACAGCCAAATGGATTTGACTCAAGAGCCTTCATTTGCTGACCTACCGGACGAGACATTGTGACTGTCACAACCCTCAAGACGATGCAACCGAGATGAAGATCTTCAAGAACGACACGTTTCTTTCTTCGAATAGATGGGCGATATATTTGGTCTTGCTATATATGCACATTAGTCTTACTATATGTTGTTTGCGATTTTATTGAAATAGGAAATTCCCTAATCTGCAGAAAACCTGTGATGCTATTATTTGAAGGAAGTTATGAAG
The DNA here is from genome assembly GCA_036785485.1 of Physcomitrellopsis africana. Taxonomy (NCBI): domain Eukaryota; kingdom Viridiplantae; phylum Streptophyta; class Bryopsida; order Funariales; family Funariaceae; genus Physcomitrellopsis; species Physcomitrellopsis africana. Next base: position 26,417 of record JAWRVF010000296.1, on the reverse strand, counting down.
GTCACAACAATGATCAAATAACAGGGTGGTCTTCTCGCCTTGGAATGGGACACTATCGATGGTTGAGAGGACCCATCAATTACGTTCGAAGAGAACAAAGATCAGAATATGTGGCAAATACTATTCGTCGCATCTTAGACTTTCTACACATGTAATCACCGCTCCTCCTGGAACTTGTGCTTTAAAGGGGGGGTAATGTCACGGACATATACATAGTTACTTATATGATCAGATAGAACTAGATAAAAGAAGATAAAAGCAGATTAATTCCATAATATCTTTAGAGAAACTTCCTAGAAACTTCATAGACGCCGCTTTGACTTTATAAGTGTCCATAGTAGACTTTTGGATTAGAAACTTGGTCAATAAGTTAGCCACATGTCGTACATGTTGGTAGCTTGAAGACCAAGCTAAATACGTGGCGAACATATAAGAAACTTGCGCTGCAAGTTCGACACGTGTCTTGTAACTTGGACACGTGTCTTGTAAATTGGACACGTGTTGGAGGTCCTATAGAATGTCGCCACTTAGCCCTTAGGTAGATAGTATAAATAGAGACAAGAGTGAAGTCTTCTTCACTCTTGTCAACTCCTTTCTTGTTTCTAATTTGATTTCAAGAGTCTCTAGTGTCTTGTCTTTTGGCAATAGCCATTCCAGTTTCTTTTAATATATACACTACCTTGTTTCTATTTTGTTATATTTCTTTGAGAGTATTTTTCACTTACTTATTTGCTTCCGTTGAGTTCTTGTCCTTGACAATAAACCAAAGTTAAATATCTTTCCAAAAAGTTTGTAATAAAAACTAAATCCTAATTACTCTTTCTTTTTTTCCAAAAAACTTCTTTAAAATAATCTCTACCTAAGCTCTCATATTCTAAATGGAATGAATTTGAAAATTTTATCAAAGTTTTTTAATTCAAAGAAAGACTTAATTTCAAAATTTCAACTCCAAAGTCCTTAGCAATAATAAAAAAATGAACCTCAAAACATGGTCCTTCCAAATTGTTATTAGTTTTGACCCTCTTCACTTTAGAATGCAATTGCTCCCAACTCCATGACCTTTTTCTCTTTAAAATTTTAGAATTAGTAACTTATTATTGAAGGATCTTTCTTTGTAAATTTTTAATTCAAATTAAGCTCTTTGCAATAATAAATTGCTTTTGAAAAGAAGTCAAAATTTTGATTATTTTTGGCTACCAAAGTAAATTATTTTTCATACTTTATATCAATATTTTTCTCAAATCAAATGATCTTTTATTCTTAAATTTCACACATAGTTATTAAATTTCTTCAACCACATAGATATAAATTTTCAACTCAATTTCACACTTCTACAACCTTGCATGTCCAAAAATCCATGATCTTCTTTTTCAAAATTAATTTTAAACCTTTGTAACTTCAAAAATCTATAAGCCAATAAAAATAACAATTTTTTTTCTCAAAATTTTGAAGACAAAAGTTTCATAATCTCAAAAACTACTCTTCAAAATTTCAGCCTCCAATGAGCAATCTTTTGCCCATGGCACTTTAAAAACCCTCAAATATTGAATTAGGATTAATTTGTGATAGATATCTATTGCAAAGCCTTGAGTCAAAGCTATATACACTATAGTCTTTTAACAAATTAGGAAGGTACATGCTATTTTGAGTAATTAGGATTTTATACTATCTAATTATTCAAAATAGCATGTACCTTCCTAATTAGATAGTACAAAATCTTAATTATTCAAAATTATGCAATTAGGATTTTGCACTATTTAATTACACAAGAATTGGCTAAATGTTGTACCAATTGGAAGGTACAACTTAATTTTAATGAAGATAAGGATGATGACAAGGGCCCTGGATACTATACTAAGGGACATTGGGCTAGAGCCACCACAGAAACTTTGGTGACGATGAGGGACTAAAAAGGTCCACTAATTGCTTTTATTGACCATGGATCTGAGCTTAATATTATGTCAAAAGAAATCTACAAACGTAGGAGGTGATCCATTGACATTGACCTCGACCATAGTTAGATAATTTGGACAGCAAATAACTCACGAGGAGATCTCTATGGTGCTTGTCCAGATGTAAAGGTAAAAATTAGAGATGTGGCCATTGAACAAAATTTCTTCATTCAAGATACTACATCATTTCCAATGATTCTTGGACAACCATATATTACAACTGTGGAGATGGAAACCAAAGTATTAGATGATGGATCAGCATGTGCTTGTATCAGAAGTCAGGATGGCAAGAGGGCAATGCAATTTCTAACTATACCTGCAAATCATTAGCGTAATTGAAATTATTTATGAAGTGGTTTATTATCAAAGGTCAATGTAGAATTTATGGATTTTTGTAGAGTGCTACTATGGAGCGAGAATATAGTGGTATATTAAAGAAGGTACTCTCCCATGGAAATGGAAGTATCTTTTGTACAAATATTATAAATCTATCTAAAAATGAATTTATTATGTATACTCAGCTTGATGACCTACTGAAATGGGAGAAGAAGATTATTTAAAAAACCAAAAAAGATCTAAAAAGAATAGGTGTACTTGAAGATGATGATATGATATATGGAAATATGTTTAAAAGACTTTCTAGAAGAATTTATCAAGGTTGAACAAGGGGACAAAGATCAAGTGGTGCAAGTGCATTCAAGAGAGCTTTATTCAATTTTACAGGGATTTTAAGATTATGAAGTTAGAATTGAGACCAAATATAAAATTGTGGAAATGAAAGTAAAGCCTGTGGCTATACCATTACTTGGTGATTCTTATCAATAGGTTCATCAAGCTTCAAAAAAAAAGAACTTACAAAATCCTAATCAAATTGGCCATAAATTTACTGAGACTACATTCAAAGAGTTAAAAGTAGGATCCATAGATTTTCTTCTACGTGTTGAAGAAAGAAAATTTAAACATATGTTAAGCAAACATGGAAGAGCTTTTATTTTTGAACCCTCTGAAATTGGATGTGTAGATCCAAGTGTTGTCGCACCAATGATTATATTTACAGTTCCACACATTCATTGAAATCTAAGGTCAATTCTAGTACCTAGAGCTCATTTACCTACACTTATAGAGCTTTTAAAAGAAAAGATGCAGATGAAGATCCTTAAACCATCTTTTGCTCTATATTCTAGTTGTTGGTTTATAGTACCAAAGAAAAATGAAACTTTGCTATTCATTCAGGATATGCAACTAATGAATCAGAGATTTGACATAAGGATGGGTTGCACTCCACATATCCACTTGCAATACATTATAAGTGGATTGTGGACCTAATTATTATGCCTATAGGATTATGGCAGATGTGGTATTTGACTTTGGCATATGATAATTTATCTAACCAGATAGAAGGAAGAGCTTTGCAAACAAAATCCACTAAAGAAGTTTATAAGTTTTTATTAAAGGATGTAATTTGTAGATATGGATGCATTGGAAAGATTATTGTTGATTGTGGAGAATTAAATGCACAAGAGGCTAAACAATTCTCTGAGAGATGTGGAATTAAATTGGCACTCACTACAGCCTATAATCTAGAAGATAATGTAAAGAGTGAAGAAGGTCATTCTCCTATTGTAAAAGCCATTGTCAAAGCTTGCAAACGATGAATATAAGAATGATTAAGATTATTACCATTTGCATTATGGGCTAACTGTACGACTCATAGTTTGGTAACAAGATATATGCCAAAAAAATTAATGCAAGGACAGAAACCTATTATGCCAATTGAAGAATAAATATCCACTTTCAATATTTTACCTCAGCACGATAATATGTCTAAGGAAGAGCTTTTTACACTTCAAATCCGTCAACTAGACAAAAGACCTGAAGATATAGAAAAAACAATTGTAAGGTTGAAAGAGGCTTGCTTGAGAAATAAAGATAGATTTGACAAGCGGCATAAGTTAAAGCCAAAAGAAATTGAAGAGGATAATTGGGTTTTGGTATATGACAGCAGCTTGGATAACCAACATAGTGCCGTTAGAAAATTTTCTAAGGGCTGGTTTGTGCCTTATGTAGTTGTAAATATTTTAAATAATTCTACATATATATTAAAGGAATTAGATGGAACACACCTCAAGGTTCCAGTTGCAGGAAAGTACATATAGCTTTTCAAACAAAGAAATCAAGAAATAAATCTTTAAGATGTTGCAAAAGAATTAGATCTACTTCAAAAAGAAGAATTGGACTTTGAGGAAAGTATTATTGAAAATGTAATATGACACAGATCACAACATTTGGTTGTTTTTGGTGCATAACGGAGGATGTACAAATTTCAAAGGGGTAGATGTTATATTGTGGTTTGGCTACTATGTAAAAATAATATATTTATATATTTAATGTACAATTTACTAAGCAACATAGTGAAAACCATATTAGTAGTTTTAGTTGGTTATAAAATGTAGAAAGATTACTACTTTAGAAAGAAGTTGTTTAAAAAGACTACTACTAGAATTTGTACAATTTTAATATCTTTTGATAGCAATTTTGAAGTTAATTGTTGGTAGAAATGTTCATATATAAGAATCACCTTGTTAGATATTGATAACCCTTAAAATCTTATTTTGGTTCTTTTATTTGGTATTTAGGACATATATTATGTAAATCTTATAAAACAAGAATAGAAAAAGGGATTTTGGTAGCAAAAAGGATGATTAAGGCATCCATATGGATGAATAGAGATGGATGATGAGAATCTCTATTCCTATTGGCTAAAAATCATGTCCAATGGGCTTCAAGGAGGCTGGCATAGGCCATATTAAGGATTAGCATTAGTTTTTTGTAAACATTTGAACTTTGGAGGCTAGGGTTACCAAGCTCAAGTTTTTGGATATAGTTTCCGTGAAAATCTTATATGATTTGGAGTTTATATGAAAGTAATATGGATGTTCAAAGTTAAGGTATCAATTCTGTACCTACTGTCATGTTTTTGAGCATATTGCACACATACGAAAAGCAAATCAAGATTTCAGATTGAGGTTGGAAACAACATTTCTTAAGCTATACTTTTCATATATTACTTGATAGATTTGTGGTTGATATGAAGAAGAGATTTGAGGTTGAAGTCAAGGCTTACAATCTAAGAGTAGTAAGTATTTGAATTTACTAATGGTTGTGTTTTGAGCTATAACTTGAGCAATCTAATGAGATTTTGGCTCAAAATTTGCATGAATGTGCATAATCATGTAAGTAAGCTTGTATCCAATTTTCGTAAGATTTGGATGTTGGCTTTTTGAGATTTTAAAAAAATAGTGCTCGGAGGTTTGTAAATTAGGGTTTAAACCACCTGTTAGGGTTTTTAAGATGCCTGAAGATCGATAGAGAATTTACAGTTCATTTTTTTTTATGATAAAACTTAAGGATAGTAGCTACATTGTATAAAAATTTAGAAGAAACTAATTATTTAGATCAAGCAATATAAGATTTTAAAGTCATTAAAAAAATATCCTTGCGGGAAAAAAATGTTTTGAAGGGATTTTTTTATATTTTGAGCTTTTTATGCAAAATAAAGGGGTTTTTGAGAGTTAAGACAAGATATGTATACAAGTTTAAGTTACACTCTCCACAGCAAGATACCCGATGTATTTCCAGAGTATAAATCTTGCAATACAACAACGAAAGGACTCAATCAAGTACATGGAGAGGACTCGGAAGTCGAGGTGCGAAAATTCGCTGTCGGCAATATCGTGCAGCTGAAAGGGCATGCAGACAAGAAAGCTCCAGGAGCAGTAGTGGCGAAAGCACGAGTACACTACTTGGCAGGAGGGACAATGCATTGTACGATCGTGTTGCCGGGGCACATTGGCGTTGAGGTGACGAGCGCAAACATAAAGTGTGAGGCTCTAAAGTACCCATTGGTATATGACTTGGAGCCGATCAGAGAGATAAGCAGTGTGATCAACCACTTCATTCTGGGGCTGGAGGCTCTAGTCAAATGGGCGGGGATGAGCAACAAGTGTTACAACATTGTACATGCAGTGGATTACACTTCACTCCCAACTATGAACGATACTACAGTCGCAGTTGTAGACGACACTACAGTTCCAATTGTGAACGACGCTACAATTGCAGCTATGAACGATACTACAATCCCAGTTGTGAGACGTGAAACCTTTGTCCTTATGTCATTGTTTTTTATTTAGGTTTGCACCATTTACTTCGTCATACCTTTCTATTTGCTTATGTGAAATTAACGTGGCGTCGTCAGTGGTGTTCGTTGAATACATCAGAGAGGGAGAGATGGAGGAAAACGCAAACAGAAAAAGGTTACAAATGAAGACCCCCCCCAGGTACATATATATATACATACTTTGAGAAAGTTTGTGTTTGTGCCAGTAAGTGTGATTATGATTTTGACATTCATGCGGAAGTTTGTAAATGCTCTAAATTTGGCATCTAATTTGGTCGCTTAGTGATGGTATATCGCCTGAATGGTTTTTTGTTAGCAGCTTCGGAGCATGAGTGCTAAGCACGTTATCGTGTTGTGAAAACCGATACTATGTAAAAAATTAGTAAAAGTAGCAAGAACTTTGTTTGGTTTAAGTGGTGATAACCACTTGAATTGTATTAGTGATTATAATCATTGTTTATCTTAGATCCGGGTATTCCATTTTGTTACTGCTTAGGGGGTAGGGACGCTAGTTGGTCATTACAGATTTCCTACGTATGGTTCTGATTTGCAATGCCTAGTCAGGTGCTGCACATGCCAGTCAATGGGCTCAACGAGATTTGAACCCGGACCAACTCTGTACAAGCACCACGCTTATCCAGCCAACAAGCTTCCCTCGCAATTTTCTTTAAATTTTCTTATTTCTATTTTCTCTAGAGAGTTTATATTTATTTTTTTAAGACAACTAAAGAGGGGGTGAATTTAGGAAGTAAGTGTAAAAAGAAAAGGGTTTATATTATCAAAAAGATTTGGTGATAAAGTCAAGTCAACATTGCCGCCTTTATCCATTAAGAAAAACTAATGGCAAGTTGATAAAATCATGATGGAATGTGCATGGAAGGTATGGAGAGAAGTCAAAAGAAAAATGGAGGGAAATGAGCCAAATGAAGGAAAAAATTCAAAAGCCATGGGCGGTTTACTTGACTTTTATGACCCCAAGTTGACTTTGATTTTTTACAATTTCTCCCTCACTATTGAAGGGCAGGGTTTGAGATTTTGGAGGCAAGAAGATCTAGTTGTTGGGCTTCCAAAGACACCAAAAGCTCAAGATTTGCAGTTTGGAGGAAGTCGTGGCGTCTGTTCTAGTAGAGGGGAGTCTATTGCCTTCAAAATTCTAGTTGGGCAACTTTGAAAAATCATTCCGAATTGCTTACAGCTTATATAAGTTTAAAATTTTTTGTCCTAGAAAGATATTGAAGTCTAGTTGCAGCAGCAAGGAGTGTCAAATTTGAGGTTCAAATAAGGTTTTGATGACCAATTGAATGAAAGGGGGTTTGCTGCCAACACAATTTCGGAGGGGTAACTTTAACAAAGCAATCAGACCTGCTCACATGTTTTTTGTGCTCAAAATTTATTGTCCTAAAAAGATGATGAAGTTTGGTTTCAATAGCAACAAAGTCACTAGACATACACAGGTAGTACTAGACATACTATACACCTTAGCACAAGTGTCAAGTAACTACAACAGTGTATTATCAGAGTTTAAGGGAATCAAACGACAAGCATTGACAACATATCAGTAGCTACAGTGCATAACGGCAGCAACAGACAGAAAAACCAGAATTAAGTTACCATTCACTTGTCATTCGCTGAAACTGATGATCGTGAACGGCCACAATTATCACAATGTTACACAATCGGGGATATTGCCATCAAGGTGAGGTGTGGTGTGGTGTGGTGTAGTTTAACGGAATATATGAGGCTGCCCACCATTCTGGCATTCGCTCAGACGGAAACTCTGAGACGAGCCATCCTCGAAGAAGAATTGGACTTGCGCATCATTGGTGAATGGGTTACCCGATCCATTGAACTCGAACCAGTGATCGTTGTTGCGACGGCCTTCCACACGGTTGTCAAGTCTAGCGGATTTGGAAACCCGGCCGTTCGTGTTGAGCACGCCGAGAATCTTGTAGTAATTGTTGTTCACTTCACTGTCAGGGCGATAGAAGCAGAGGGGGCCCCCACCGGCGATGGGATTCGTCGTTTTCTTCGACACTGTGCAGTCTACAATGCCAGGCGATTTGAAACCGGTCGCTTTATTCCACGTCTTACGAATCATGTCCACGCCGCACGATGGGCTGTTCAGATTACATGTGCTGGCGACCACGGCCTGAATCGCTTGCCCTCCACAATTCACTTCGAGTACTTGCCCACACAGACCTTGACGCCAGATCAGCTCCCCGAGCGCAGGCTCCTGCCCCAAAGCCAGGGCGTCTTCAAAGGCGTAGTTGGCACTGGGCATTTGGCAGCCGCCGGCATCAGATTGTTCGGCCCAGAACGTGCCATGCACATTCTTGGCGCCGGGGCCCGGGGGGATGTTCTTGAGAAAGCCGCAGACATTACCCGGCGCTGAGGTATAAAATGCGTTGGATTCGGAGACGTCGCCATATTTCATGAAGCATGTCCCGCCTGCGAAGTTGGTCCAGGTGAAATGTGTGCAGCCTTGCGTGGATTCACATTTAGGCCCGCAGTTTTCGCCACTGGTTTTGGCGCTTGTGAGATCTTGGTCGGTGAAATCGCAGTTAAACGCCCATCTCTGGTTGCCGGAGTCCTTCCACTCAAGCCTGGGCCTGTTCTTGAGAAAGCCGCAGACCGCACCCGGCTGTGAACTACTCACTGCGTTGGATTCAGAGACGTCGCCGTATTTCATCCAGCACGTTCCGCCTTCGTAGTTGGTCCAGGTGAAGTGAGAGCAGCTTTGAGTGGATGCACAAGTGCCTCCGCATTGATCTCCGGATCCTGGCATCTTGACGGCCCTCAAATCGTTACCTACGAAATCGCACGCAAACGCATATCTCACATCATTCGCGCCATCCTTCCAGTCAATTGCTTTGAGTTCTAGATAGTCGCAGACGCTATTTGTGAGTGAGTTGGAGTTCTCCTCTGCGCTGAATTCGGAGACTGTATGAGATTCGCCCCACTTCATCCAGCATGTCCCGCCTTCATAGTTAGTCCAAATGAAATCAGTGCAGCCTTGGGTGGATCCACACGCTCTCTCGCACAACTCACCATCCATTCCATCGAATTTCAGATCTTGACCTGCAGAATTGCAAGAAGGCGCCGGCCCAATAATTTCAGACCCAAGAATATGCAACCCGGACCAGTTTCCCCTCAAGTCCAGATACTGATGATGAGCAGATTAGAATAAATCGAAGCTAACTGAAGAGAGATAGCTCCATGAGTACGTCGGTAAGAGGAGAGCAACGGTCTGCGCCTTCACAGCTCGCAAATGACCAGATGATTCTAGTTCACTCTACTTAACGTACCCCAGAGCGCAGTCATTTCTTCCCTGTTCAATCCAACAGAGGCGAACTTGTTTTGCCCCTCATGATCAGCAAAGCTCATGAAGGGGTTAGCTTCTATCCCGTTTGATACGAATATATCTTTCCGTCCCGAACCAGCAGACCATCTCCTTCCTCCCACCTGAATTCACCTCATGCTAGTCAGTGCTAAGCTAATGAATGATACACATGTATATAAATTATATCATATTTCACTCTAACAGCTCAGCTTGCATCTTGAGCTTGAAAGACTTATGATCGACTGACATAGAGCAAAGTGAACACCAAAGCGTACTGAACGTTTTAATAAATTTATGAATCGCCATACCTGGACAGTGGCGTCACGAGCAGCCAACGCCAAAAGTTCAGAGCATGACACAATTCCAGCACATTCAGATTCCAGCGCTGCCCTCATGTCGTTAATTTCTTCATAGCCTCTGAGGAACAACTTCCCCTCGGCTCTCTTCCCTTCCAGGCTTTTGAAAGGTGACATACGAAGCACTGATCCATCATGTCCCTGAGTAAGTAGAACAAAGTGAGGTGATTCTCAATTAGTCGCATATTTATAATTCACAACTCTATTACACTGAGCATCCCGAGAATGTTAATGTCTATATTATATAATATACACATCCACTACATAAAGTGACATTGTGCATGTTCTGGCTGAAAAATTCTTTTCAATTAAAAACAGAATTTCCAATTTGTTTTGAACCAAAGAGTTCGTGACTCCCAATCTAATAAGTTGGTTAATGGTGGAAAATCTACTTTTTCATTGGGAGGGCTTCCAAATTGATAGGAAACGCAAAATGAAAAACTAAAAGCTTTGGGGAATTACATGGATAAGATGGATGGGGAGATCTCCCTATCCATGTAGATGTTTTTGGAAAGCTAGAAATACAATCAATGGGGAGGACACCCCATCTATGCAGGTAAAGCATGATAATCTCGAGAAGCAAATCACTCTGAGACAGCAATGTGAAATCTTGAGGGAAGCAAGGTGTACCTCTCCTGCGAATTGCAGGTTCTGATTTCGTCTGATGATTGTTTTCACGGTCTGTTTCACAATGGCAGGTGCCTGTGGGCAAGCCCCGGAGTTGTAATCCACCGCCGACTGATGAGCATTACATTGTAAAGTAGCTGCTAGAAGGACAAGACCCAGTAGAGTCACGATCAGAGAAGTAGATGATCCCATGCTTCAGCAGACAAGCTCCAGAAGAGTACCGAGCTTGTACTTCTCCTGCATATAAATCCTAAACAGGATAGAATCAATGGTTGTTTGATAACTGGAGTGGGAGCCGGGACACTAGTACTTATACTCTACATCTGTTCTACTAAATCCTGGTGGTGCAAGTCGTGCAAAGTGCCCCTAATTACTGTCTGAACACGTGATCAATGTCTAGTAGTCCGATAAGATGACGGATGGCGGCGAAGGCTCGGGAAGATTTTCTCTCTGACCAGGCACCACTCGGGGCAATAAGTGACGAGTAACGAGGTGCACATGGGGCACGGCCGCACGTGCCCCCAGGCGTTGTCTGAACATGTGACATTTGGTTGGTAGTCCAACAAGATGGCTCATGGGACTGGGTGATAGAATATTGATCAAAGCATTACAATGAAACGAAAATGGCTTCAAAAGAGGGCCTGAGACATGTATCGCACAGAAGTTTTCAACGAACCCTCAATTTTCCTAACATCCTCACGAGTAATGGGTTTTTTGTAACTTTTGATTGGTTCAAGGTTAACATTAATTTTTCTCTCCCGTGAAGAATCTAATTTTATTTTTTTCAATCGGTATTTTTTCAAAGTGATGTAAAATTGAATCAATTCAAAAATAAGAAATGATATTTTTAAAATATTGGTTTTTGAATTTTTCAAGAACATCCCAATATATTATACATCACAAGATGGGATACATTATGAGAATATTAGATAGCCGACCACTTTATAAAGGACATTACCATACATTATATATTTACAAGAATTTGGAATTGCAAAACATCCATAGCAAGATTTGAACTTGGCATTGCTCCCATCTTTTCAATCCCTCCTCAATTCCTAACTCCTAAAAGAAAGAGAAGTGGAATTGTAGAAGGATTAATCTATTTACATCCCTCAACATACTAACACATAAAAAGTATGCATACACTTCAATACTTTCTAGGATTAGATTCTAACTATGTGAATTTTGATGAGTTTTTTGACAAACTTATTGCTTTTATTAATATAGGATCAATATCATTTTGTAGATCTTTAATTGTAATTTTTACAACATGTTCCAAATTAATTGTATTTAATTGATTATGAAGTTTTGATTTAATGCAATTTTGAATAGAGAATGTTCTTTTACAAATTGCGGTACTATCACATTGAATCCTTGCAATCTTAGAAAGTACTAATAAATTAGCATATTTCATTTATAAAAATGAATTCCATGTTACTATAAACTATAAATCCTTAAATTTTTTATTCATCCATTCTATAATAAATTGAATGTTAACAAATATTTTCACACTATAATAAAAATTTCTTAACCTATTGTCAACCAATGGAAAATAATACTTATTTAGAATTGAATTTCCAATAGTATTTTTAAAGTTTGTTCTCAAAGAAGGTTATTATTTGCTATTAGATATTAAGTGGAAAAGTGCAACTTAAGTGTAAATTAAAAGAAATCTTCACACAATTGATTAATTACTAAATTTTTTGTTTGTACTCTTAAAAGCTATAAGAGTTTAAAATGCTTTTCTTTGCATTTCTTCCACTAATTAGTTTTATTCTATCTCCCATTGATCTCAGTCCCTTTTATTAATTTGAATAGGATCTTCATCCTTCTATCAACTAGCTAGTACACCCACTTAATACTGGGTCTCTATTTTTATGCCAACTTGGATTCTACACAACTTTGTTATCTTCAACTTAATTCTTATATTATTTTTAATTAATTTGGACTCAATCTCTTTCTTTTTTTCTTTCAATTAGATTCACTCATATTTATTTACACTTTAATTTTCTCATAATCTCTCTTTATGCAGAATTCACTATTAGATTTTTTTTGTTTTCTTATTGAAATTTTTTATATTTTTTTATTAATAAAATTCACTTCATATAATTCTAGCTACTAACAATCAGTGACTTCAAAATTAGAACTGTGATATCTAAACTAATTGATAATTCAAACCACAAAACCAAATCATATTTATAACAACATCAGATTGCTCATAAAAGTATACATTCACAACTTTAATACTACTTTACTATAAAAGAAGAACATTCAATATATTTGATTGAGACTCAAATTTTCATTTGACTCACATTCATATACACATACAATCAAACACATCAATACAAACATTGACAAAATCACTCCACCTCAATCTTTGCACAATCCTCCATAATTTGACAAAAGAATTATGTTAAACAAAAGAAAAATTACACAATTCTTTGGTTGAAATTTCAATTTGCCTCTCTTGTAATGAATCTCTATTTAATTTGCTTTCCATTCTTAAAGTACTGAAAAAAATCTACTCTTTTACTTATATTAACTGAATAATTAATCCTTTGAGATTTCAATAATGTTTACATACGTTAAAATGGTTTACTCCATTTGTCCAACTCCACATTTGTTAACTAACTAATTGCACTGAAAGGCAAAATAGCTTCTTAGGCCTTATATTGCTTCGTTGATTTGATGATTTTGCCTAAATTTGACTTGATCAATAATTGTCTTTCATTCTAGGTGCATTAGAGGAAATTGAAAACCACACAATGTTTTTGTCAAGCTCAAAGTATACTTCACAAAAAAATCATCCCCTTTCTTTTTAAACTTTGGATATTCCTTTAGTTACAAAACAAACACAATGTTTCTTGTGATTGTATTTGGTGCCTCATTGGCTTCATATCCTATAAAACAAGGCCAAGTTTACCGAGCCTCTTTATTAACACCATCCTCAAGATTGGCTAAAATTTCAAAACTCCTTACATACAAATTGAAAAAAATGGAATCCATAAAAATTTAATCTACTTTCTCCATCTTGGATCTTTTTTCTTCAACATCAGCCTCTAATACTAGCATATTAGCATTGGCCTTAATAGAATCATCGTCAATGTTCAAACCTAGCTCTAATATGTGGTGGATCGTATTTCTGAAGGTGCTCGATTCTTTCAAGTTGAATCCAGACTTCAAGAACATAGTCTTGAACAACAATAATATCAAATCCTTCACGCTCTTGTCATTCTTAGGGACTAGGCTACTTGTAGCAATGAATCCAAGCTCGAGTCTAAGGCCCTGAGCATTGCAGAAACGTAAGCCCCACAATAATATAGCTAGATATACAAGGAATCCAAGCTCCATAATTGCAACCAAAGTTGCAGCCTAAAGCTCCATGGCAATGATTTTGCAACCACAAGGCCTTCAACTTGCATTAGGCTATCACTCGATAGGCCACCAACTACAAGTTGTCCAACAGAGATATGTTCTAATCTCTAGTCCTAATCCTAGCCGGTCTTACTCTTGGCATCCCCTCCAAAAATCGAGATATACCTTTGAGGGGCTTTAAAAATCCATCTATTATTTTCACACTATGACATAAATCCCCAAATCTATTTTAGATATTAGTTGATTTCCAAATTTATCCTCTTTGTTACCGATTTACTAGCTTAACCTTTGAAATTTCAATTGGTAATTTTAAAATTTAACTGGTTGATTTGTAACTATTTGTTGTCATGTCAACCTTGCTGATGTATTTTAGATGGAGCTCAAAATTCCATAATCATTACTAATCCTAGATAGCAACTTCTTTTTTGGCAACCATATTTTAGGTTTTTTTAAGAATTTTCAAACTAATGGTCAAAAGGTTTAAAGAGACATTTAAGGAGATGCAATAAGATGATAAGCAATGGCTAAAGGCCAAAGGGAAGGTTGTGTCAATCCAAAAACCACTTCCTAGAATTCTTTAGATTGAATTCTTCAACATTTTTAGCAACTTCCATCATATTTTTGAAATATACCAATAAGTGACAAATATTATGATTTGATGCAAGTGATGTAAGTGATGCAAGTAGTATAAATGCCCTTGAGCATTCTTAGAATAATGTCCCGTAAATGGTAGTAGCTATGTACATCAATCACTTGATCTTGGATGATTTAAGTATTATCTTGTCAAGAAGAATATAATTGATACTTGGCTATCACTTACTCAACATTGTTAAATGAAACAACAACTAATTAGACAAATTTTTATTTTATTTATTTGGTTAATTAATTTATTTTTGAAATAATTACAATTTCAAGAGAAATCAAGCAAGGTCCAAGAGACAAAGCAAAGGCTTGACAAATTACTTTCAATCAATTACTTATGAAAGTTGTCTATAAGTGCCTCATTTATAATTCACTTAACTTTATTATTGTGCAATAAATTTATATTTTGTTTGTATTAAAACAATCAAAAGATCAAAAAATATTGGATCATGCTAAGCAAAGACCATCCATGAACCACATCATAATGTTAAATAAAACATTATTAGGTCTAGCACTGAAAGAGTAGATATCCGCAGAGTCTTATATTACCAATAAAAAAAGATTGTTGATAAAGATAATAAAAATTTGGAATAGGCCTATTCAATCGGTTGCTTGAAGGATCAAGAATATATGGATTCAACTTTGAAAAAAAAAGAAGAAATTTGACCTAAAAGCTTATTCTCACATATCCAAATACTTATGATGTTTGTTAATCTATCAATGGCATTAAGCATTGTCATGTCATAATCAATGGTATTATGTAAAAAATTAATAAAAGTAATAAATTTTTTTGTTTAATTTAAGTGGTGATAACCACTTGAATTGTGTTAGTAATTATAATCACTGATTATATTGGGTCCGCATATTTTATCTTGTCACTGCTCAAAGGATAAGGGGCGCCTACTAGTCATTATAGATTTCTTGCATGCAATTCTCACTAGTAGTACAAAGCCACATGTTGCACATGCCAATCAATGGGTCCAACAAGATTCAAACTTAGAACGGCTCTATGTAAGTATTGCGCTTAATCAACCAATAAGCTTGTAATTTGATAATTATTTTATGAACCTAAAATATTTTATAATAGTTGTTCATTCCATTTCCTTGTCCATTTTTTTTCCGTTTTTTCTCCTTGCTATTCTAATTCATTATTTTTCTTATACTTTTTTTAAATTTTCTTATTTCTATTTTTTATAGATGGTTAATATTTATTTTTTAAAGATAAATAAAAAGAAGCTGAATTTAGGAAATAAGTGTAAAAGAAGAAGGATTTATATCATTAAAAAAGTTTGGTGGTAAAATCAAGTCAACATTGCTGCCTTTGTCTATTAAGAAAAAATAATGACAAATTAATAAAATTATGGTGGGATGTACATGGAAAGTATGAAAAAAAATCAAAAAGAAAATGGAGGAAAATGAATCAATTGAAGGAAAAAATTCAAAAGGCCATAGGCGATTTATTTGACTTTTATGACCATAGACTTGACTTTTGGTTTTTTTTACAATTTCTCCCTCTCTATTTAAGGGCAACATTTGAGAGTTATGAAGCACAAAGGTCTAGTTGTTGGATTTTCAAGAATACTAACAACACAAGATTTGGTAGTAAAATCTTGCTCCTAGAATTTACTACCTTTTTAATTCTAGAAGCAAGAGTTTAGGAGCAAAGAGTGTTAAATTTGAGATTTAAACAAGGTTTTGATGATTAGTTGAATGAAAGGAGATTTGCTACCAATACAATTTTGATAGGAAAATTTTGATAAAATAATTAGACCTCTTCACAAGTTGTATGCATTGAAGATTTGTTGTTCTACAAAGATGATAAAGTTTAGTTTCAATAACAATAAAGAGAGTTAAATTTTGAGTTTGAACAAAAATTTGACAGTCAAATGAGTGTGAAGGGATGTTGCCATAAGGTTTGAGGTTAGTGTAAACAAAAAAGTTTAAGGCTTGTTTGAACTTTGATTTTAATTTGTGTATATTCTACCTAAGTTGAATGATGAGGATTAAGATTTTGTGAGAAAGTTAGAAATAAAGTATGTAATAATTTTGTTATCAAATAAAAATTAGCTTATAAATTAGGATAATGGTTTGCTAAGTATTGATTTACTTTAGTATCCATATAAATTTTGATTGAATCAATTGCAGCTAGGAACTCTATATTTTCTCAAAGCAAGCTCTCACTACTCGATAGCATTGCTAATATGTATGCTTTCACCATGCTGATCAATACCTCTTGATCCATGTTGGAAGTCAAGACTCTTTGGTCTTATATAACTGTAGAATAATATAATTTTTAAATTACTTTAAAAAGAAACAAAGACTAGTTGAATTAATTTGAAAGTTTGTTAAGATTCATTAAAAAGATAAAATAGAAGGCTAGAAAAACGGATAGCTTTGGATTTTTTATTAGTGCATAGAACGTCTACAAGTAGCAATGCAATATAATAATAATAATAATAATAATAATAATAAAATTTTAAAAAATAATAATAATAAATAAAAAATAAAAAAAATAAAAAAAATAAAGTCATCAAAGATTAGGGTTTAGTTCCCCACCTTAGGTGAAGACTATTATTGGTGATTCCTTGGACAATCCTATTTTTGTGCATTATGAAAAAGTCTCCAACGGATGTGTGTGTTTTTATAGTCAAAAAGTATATTTTAGAGTTGCTGCTTACCATCGAGAAAGATTCGATAAAAAGAAATGCTCAAAGTTTGCTAACAGAGTTGAAGGTGAAGAATCTAGTGAAGGGAAAGGAGTCTTGATTAAAGGTGAGCGGGCTATTCTTTGCGATTGAATATAAACTGACATTCAAAGAAGGACAAATCACAGGAGTGGATGATGCATTAAGAAGATGGAAAGGACTAGGAGAGTCTATTGTTGTCCACCATGGTAGTGTTGAGTGAGTGCAAAATGAGAGGTGCATCCAAGAGGCTTGTAGTACATCTGACAATGTGAGATTTTGGACAATACAACTCTAAAAGATGTACAAGATGAAAGCTATTGCAATTCAAGTATTTGTAGGAGTTGAAGATGTAACATCAATTTGAAGAAATAATAATGAATTCGATGGGGCAAAAGTGTGCATCTCGAGAAGATCAACAACTAGTTTGAGAACAAGGGTTGGTTGTTGTAGATTGTTTGTAAAAGAGATGGACTGAAGTTCTGTTTGCGTAGTTGCAATGTGGTGTTGTCTACCTTTCGCCATGCATGCAAAGACAATGCTGAAGTGATAATAGTGTACAATGAATTTTCAATTACTATTAGAAAGGATACTGAAGGTCCTCTTAGAAATTATAATGATGAAGACAAGTTGGATCATGATTTGCCTCCTTTTGAACGGAATATCAACCATTACAATGAAGATATGGATAAGAAGCTTAGAGTGATGAGCATAGCAATGTTTGGCATGGAACAAAAGATGAAGCTAGGAAAAGCTTTTATGGGACAACATTGACATAGCAGAACCTCAAGAAGATATTGGAAGAATTAACTTGGTATCTTTTTGACAAGGTGGAGATGCGAGGAGGTGGTATTGACAAAGTTGGCTTTGATGAGGAGGCTGATGAAGCACCTGATACAATTACGGGGATAGTTAAGTAGGTAATACTTGTCCAAAAAGAACTTTCAATACTTAAAAGATTGTGAAGAGAGAAAAGGACATCCATTGTAAGAGAATCAAGTTGGAGTCCTAGCCAACGGTTAAGTATATTTTTTTGAGTATTTTAATATAGTTAAAATTATTGTAAGCATTGAAAATTTAATAAAATTTATTTGTTTAAAATATTGAGTTGTAAAAGTGTACTTATGAATCATTGTATTATTTAGAGTTATGTATAATTGTATATGATTTTTAAGAGTTGATCAATCTAATGAATTATTTATATGAATTTTAAAATCTGTTTGTTGTTTATTTAAATTCTAAATTTGGATACTAAATCTAATTGGAGTATTTAATATTAATTAAATAAAATAAATATGAACCAATTAAGTATCTAATTATAAAGATTATTAAAAAATTAATAATAATAATAATGATTGAAATTTTAAATGTATGGACATTAAGATCAATAATATGAAATAAAGTTGTAATTGAAATCAATAAAAAAAATTTTGTCAAGTTTGATGCTTAAAAAATAGGATATATTTTCAAGTTAGAAAGATAATAAGAATTATTTAGGAGCCAAATGAGATGAATGAAGGAAACTGGAGTAAAAAAATTAAAAATTAAAAAATATTAAAAAAATATTAAAAAAATTATAAATATAAATAAAGATCAATGTAGCCAACTAAGAGAATAAAGAAGAAATAGATTAGGAATTCAAAGTGAATATAAACCACACAAGATTGAGTTGGAAAGAGTCAAAAGCAAGATTAAATGGGAGTTGCAAGGATCAAGTACCATGGTTAAGTCAAGATTGGAGGAAGAATTGGATATATAAAAATTAAAACATCTCTTTCAAGTTGGCAAATTGAACAAAGTTGACAAGCAAAAAAAATCTGAATTATAAGATAAAACTCTAAATTTGTAACCTTTTAGAGTGGAAAGAAAGAACTTAGTAGTTAGTCAATCACGTGAAGATTTTTTTTACTATATACTTAAGTCATATTTTTCCACATAACTTTTAGTAGTCAATAATAGCTTGCCATGGAACGAACTTTAAAAATACTATTGAAAATTCAGTTCTAAATAAGAAATAATCTCTATTCCTAAATAACAATGCTTTCATTTTCATTTTTAAGCTTTAGTCAAATTGGCAATAATTTTTTTTTGGTGATCCTAAAGTAAAGATGGATATAATTTTTATTTATATTTTTAAAGTATTTTCATCTTAAATTAGAAATTTTTTATATAAATATGTAAGTTTTTATTTAAATATAATGAATATTTTAAAAAATTAAAATCTCATGTGACAAATTATTGTAGACGCAGCTCTCGAGCCAAAATAAAATAAAAAATGAAGGAATTCCTTATACAAATTGGATTAATAGCACTCTGAGCAAGAATAGCTACAACTAGTGTTAAAGAGAGTGAGGAACAATGTCCCTCAACTTTCTATTTAAATCCAAATATTTCATCAAATAAATTAAAAGCTATTTTATAATTATAATTTATTTTGCTTGTTCACCACTTAAGCTAAAAATAGAGGCTTATGATTCAAAGCACTGCTATAATTATTTAAAAATTAATTTTAGAAGCTTCTATATTATATTAGAGTCTTCATCTCTAATTGATAATCTCTATTGAGGTTGTATTTGGGTGTAGATATGTCATGTCCATGACATCACCTCCCTTTCAAAGAACAAGTTTTACAAGTTAATCGTGGCTTCCAATAGTATTATCAAAATATATACTTTCATATGATGTCGACGTTGGTCTAGATGTGTTGGATTCAAACATATTTAAAAAGTAGCTTCTTTGGTTATTGACAATGAAACTTCTGAATCATTTCAGAGGCATTAAGAAGATTCTCAACAGGTTCCCACCTTTGCTTGTTGATGTCATAGCCTTGCAAATGGATAAGATACTCAAGTCTTTGGCGGTTGATGCGAGAATCAAGGATCTCCGAGACTTTAAACTCTTCTACTCCATCAATTTCAATTGGAAGAAGAAGTGTTTGCAATCTAGTTGGCATAGTTGATTGTTTATATGGCTCAAGTAGGAAGACATGAAATATAGGATGAATTCTCATAGAACTTGGTAGCTCCAATTGATATGTCATCTTGTTGATTTGCTTGATGATTGGAAAGGGCCCAAGTCGATGATAGTCGAGTTTATTAGATGGTCGTTGAATCTTCAAATTGTGGCAGAGTAACTATATTTTGTCCTCAATGGAAATGGAAAGATGTTGCTTTCTAGATTTATTTGCATTTTGCTTTTGTCATTCTTGAGCCTAAGTAAGTTTTTATTTTATTTTTTTGTGAATCTGCAACAATCGAGTACTAAGGTCTTTGATAGCAAAATTCTCTATAAGATGCTTAAAATTGAATTGATCAAATAATGCTATATTGTAGATATTACTCTAATACTTCATTAATTTTTTTAATTTATCCATTTGTTTGAGGATAGTATGCAGACAATAGCTTGATCTCAATTCCTAAGATTTTGAACAAGGATTGTCAGAACTTGGATGTAAATTGCGTTCAATGATCAGATATGATATCATCGGGAAAATTATAATACCTAAAGATATTATCAACAAATTTTTTTTTTGTTTCTTCACCAATAATTGTCTTGTTACATGGAATGAAGTGCGCCATGTTAGTCAAATAATTGACAACAACAAAGATAAAATAAAAAATATTGAATTGTAGAAGGTTCCTAATAAAATCCATGGATATAGATGTCCATGGTTTCTTTGGAATTGATAGCGGTGTCGTATTGCAATTACTTATAGTATGTAAAATCCACTCAAAATGTATAATATGTTTATAGGTTTAAATATGTATTAGAATGATTAGTAAAATAAATTAAAGGGGGTTGTTGTAAGAAAATTTATTTTAGATTTTTACTTAGTTTGGTTATGGCTTTTAAATTATGTAGAACCTAAATATTTAGTATAAAGCCTTGAGAGGCAATTGGGATCCAAAGAAGAAGAATTAAACTACTAAGAGGCCTATTTGGAAGGATGAAGACAAAGTGAGGATGAATGAAGACAAGGAGTGAAGTTCTTCATTCCTATTGGTCAATGGTCATGCCCAATAGGCTTTGAGGAGGCTGCCTGCAATAAGAACAAGGGTTTTGGAAACTTCAAGGAGACCACTTGAAAATCAAAGACTAGGATTAGAAAGCTTGTTTTTTGGACTACAATTTTGGTATTAAAATTGAGAGATTTGGAATTTTTATGAGGGAGAAGTGGGCGCTTGAATTTAAGGTGTGCAAATTGTACCTATTGTTGCACTTTTGAGGATTGAAGAAGTTGTATAGAAGCTTTTGGAGATCGAGAGGTGCAATTGTAGAGGAGTTTTCAAGATCTATATCTGATGAGGAAGAATTACTACATTTGGAGTTTTGAAGAAGGAGATATTAGGAGTCAAAGACAGCTAATCAAATTCCAAGGCAGTAAGTAGGCCATTTTGTTCATAGTGATGGGTTTTAACATATCTTAAGTTTTTGCACGAATTTTTGTCTAAAAATTTCTAAAAAGGTGAATCTTTGTGCTAAAACGCTATACATCAAAGTTTCATATCATTTGGACATTGGATTTGTGAGATATGAAGAATTTAGTACATAGGTGTTTGTAAACAAGGGTTTGAAACTACTATTAGGATTTTTACAATATCTAAAGATCGATAAACAATCAACAATTGAAACTTGTTGTGCTAGTTGTTAAGAGCACATCAGTACTTTATGTAAAATTTTAGTAGATTTGAATAGTTAGCTTAAGAGTTTTAGGTTGATGAAATTTGAAAAAAAAATTCTCCTCCTACGGGCAAATGAGGGTTTAGAGTATTTTATTATATTTTGAGTGTTTTTGTGAAATAAGACTTATGTATTGGGTGTAATAGCCTTAAACTAAAGACTTTTATAAAAAATTTAGGGTTTTATTATTTTGGATCTTGATTGAGTATTTAATTGCAGCCAAAAGCCCAGTGCTTTCTTGAGGCAAATTCTCTCTACCACAACAGCGGCATAGTAACCCATTTGGTCGATGTTGAAGTATCTTGGATCTGGAACAAATGCCACATGTTGTGACATAATTTTTGACTGATTTCCACATCTATGGCTATCAGAAATCTCTTAATATAAGCTCCATGGTCTTTTTAAAGCCAAAATGTTGAGCCGAAGAAAGTTGTGTCGGGACTGAAACACTTATAGTTGATGTGGGCCTTCAAGGATATATAAGAGTCCATGGTAATATAAGAGCCCATCTTCAAAGTAAAATCTTGGATTAGTAGCATCTTGGGGCATTTCACCTTCATATGATGTATGGATCCATAGACAAGAATCAAAGAGATTTAGAAATTTCAAATCTTTAATTTGTGGGCAGGAAGCAAAGACATTCTAAAACTCCAAATCTTTTGTCTTTGGATAAGCAATAGAGTGACTTATGAATTCCAAATCTTTAATTTCTAGATAGGAATTGTGAGAGTTCAAACTTTGAATTTCATCAAATTTAGAAAAAACAAAATGACTCTTGACTTTCAAAACCAATGGATTAGAACGTAAACTTATCTGGATATTTTGGAAAAATGCTGCATCTATCAAATTTGAAATATGCACCATTTTGAAGAGTAGTTGTTCACGCTTCAAATAGACAAATCATTGCTGATTATAGGCTACGTCTCCCTCCTTTCACTAGAAGGAGATAAGTGCACATATTCTCTAGCTTGATGTTCACAATTAACATCATCATTGGCAGTGACATCAATAAAAATACATCCAAATGTACATTAAAACTTTTTAAATGTATGTTAAAATTGTCCTTATGTACATTAATATTAATGAATGCAGAATGGAAATTTAACATTTTTTTATAAACACGCACAATTTAATATTACGTCACAATGTATGTTAGTAATGATGACCAATAATGTTATAGGTGGACATCAAGGCTACCACATCACTAATGATATTAGGTTGATAATAGCTGACATGGTAGCCATATAAAGAAGAAGTGATGATGGTGGCAATTATACGTATTTGCCACATAAGCAAGAAGTGCTGATATTGATAGTTTTACGTGGCTGCTTAACCAGTCACCATTATTGATGTGATAATTCCACATATGTGCCACCTTAATAACTTCCACATTAAATGAGAAAGAATTTATTTCACTTATACTTTTGGCATTATTATAGATGATAAAATTACATGTGATAAGTTACATCCAAAATCACTATTTTATACGTTATCAAGAATAAGACCAAAGTTAACATATAAAAATCCTTTAAAACAACTTTTAACAAGAATGGTTACGTACCTGCCAAAAGTAAAATCTTAAATAACATATAGTTTGCAAAAACAATTTCTATGAAATCACATTATACCATGTTAAAAATCTTGTCAATAGTTGTAGAATGGATAGGAATTTTAGGATTTACAATACATAGTTTGTAGGGTTAAGAATAGATAATAAATAGATGAATGGCCAACTTAGAAGGCATAATGGATGAGGTAGTTAAAAAAAGTAGTTATCATTGGTTGTATAGCAATTAGCATCGTTGGGATATATATAAATTGATTGAAAATGGAGGAGTCGGGGCAAGACTGTAATAGTCTTGAGCCGGGGTAAGCTTGGTACTATTTCTTTCTTTTATTTTTTTTTGTTAGACTGTAGTAGAGAATCCGGATTACATTTCGATTGGTTATACCATGTCAATGGTAAAATACAATAATAAAACAGAAAATTCAATACATGTGGATGAGTAAGAAATTATAATTGTTTGATGCATGAGTTTGTTGTAGCGAATTAGCGGTTGAAGATTGGATATATCAATGTAGTTTAATTATGAATGAGAATATTATATCATATTGACTATAAAAATTGAGCAATAAAGGAGAATATTAGAAAGATAATTTGTTTCAAAAGACGTTTTTAGTAAGGAGTTATTTCCAGTGATAGGAAAGTGAAGCAGATGTATGCAGTCTATAGAAATAGTGCAACATTGCCGGTTGTTGTTATGAGCTTGGAAGAAGATAACAGATTATAGTAGGAAAATTTGTGGAAGATTGTGTCACAAAGTTTATTTTTAGTTACGGAATAGCAAAACCAATAGAGTGGACGGCATTGTTTTAAAGCGTGTACGTGTGCATTGAATTTTAATAATCAAAAGGTGGTTAGTTGTGTGACCCTAATGGTTTAATTTGATGCCGATAGTCTCTCCCTAAATTCAAATCTTCCCTTCACAGGTTCACTCTAGGCAGTATTGATAGAATAAGTAAAATAGAAAATCACAATAGTCATTATCCGAAATGTGGTCTTCTTCTAGTGAAAGGAGGGAGACGTAGCCTATAATCAGCAATGATTTGTCTATTTGAAGCGTAAACAACTACTCTTCAAAATGGTGCATATTTCAAATTTGATAAATGCAGCATTTTTCCAAAATATCCAGATAAGTTTACGTTCTAATCCATTGGTTTTGAAAGTCAAGAGTCATTTTGTTTTTTCTAAATTTGATGAAATTCAAAGTTTGAACTCTCACAAATCCTATCTGAAAAATTAAAAGATTTGGAATTCATAAGTCAACTCTATTATATCCAAAGACAAAAGATTTGGAGTTTAGAATGTCTTCCTTCACCTTACGCAAATTAAAGAATTTTGAATTTCGTCTCTTTAGTTCTTGTCTATGGATCGCATTTTGCTCGTATAGTGAAATGCCTCAAGATGCTACTAATCCGATTTTACTTTGAAGATGGGCTCTTATATTACCATGGACTCTTATATATCCTTGAAGTGAAGGCCCACATCAACTATAAGTGTTTGATCCGACGCAACTTTCTTGAACCAACATTTTGGCTTAAAAAGACCATGGAGCTTATATTAAGAGATAGCCATAGATGTGGAAATCAGTCAAAAGTCGTTATGTCTGTATGTAGCATTCGAACCAAGATACTTCAACATCGACCAAATGGGTTACTATGCAGGTGTCGTGGTAGAGAATTTGCCTCAACCTTTGGGCTTTTGGGTACGCAATTAAATACTCAATCAAGATCTAAAATAATAAAATCCTAAATTTTTTATAAAAGTCTTTAGTTTAGGACTATTACATCCAATACATAAATCTTATTTCACAAAAACACTCTAACTATAATAAAATATTCCAAACCCTCATTCATCCGTAGGAGGGAAATTTTTTCCAAACTTCATCAACCTATAACTCTTAATCTAAGTATTCAAATCTACTAAAATTTCACTTGAAGTACTGATGTACTCTTAAAAATTAGCATAACAAGTTTCAACTATTGATTGTTTATCGATCTTTAGATATTATAAAAATCCTAAAAATAATTTCAAATCCTTATTTACAAACACTCGTGTACTAAATTCTTCATATCTCACAAATCCAATGTGTCGAATGATATGGAAACTTTGAGTGTATAGTGTTTTTAGCATAAAGATTCACTTTTTAGAAATTTTGGAGCAAAATTCGTGCAAAAACTTAAATATGTTAAACCATCTTATGAATAAAATAGCCTACTTACTGCCTTGGAATTCAATCTGCTATCTTTGATTCCCAATAACTCCTTCTTCAAAACTCCAAATGTAGTAATTCTTCCTTATTAAATGTAGATCTTGAAACCTCCTCTCCAACTGCACCTCTTGGCCTCGAAAAGCTTTCGTACAACTCCTCCAATCCTCAAAAGTGTGACAGTAGGTACAAATTGCACACCTTAACTTCAAGCGCCTACTTCTCCCTCATAAAAACTCCAAATCTCTCAATTTTTACACCAAAATTGTAGTCCAAAAAACAAGCTTTTTAATCCTAGTCTTTGATTTTCTGAATGGCCTCTTTGAAGTTGCCGAAACCCTTATTCTTATTGTGGGCAACCTCCTCAAAGCCTATTGGGCATGACCATTGACCAATAGAAATGAAGAACTTCACCCCTTATCTTCATTCATCCTCACTTTGTCTTCATCCTTCCAAATAGGCCTCTTAGTAGTTTAATTCTTCTTCTTTGGACCCCAATTGCCTCTCAAGGCTTTATACTAAATATTTAGGCTCTATATAATTTAAAAGCCATAACCAAACTAAGTAAAATCTAAAATAAAGTTTCTTACACCAACCCACTTTAATTTACTTTACTAATCATTCTAATACATATTTAAACCTATAAACATATTATACATTTTGAGTGGATTTTACATACTATAAGTAATTGCAATACGACACCGCTATCAATTCCAAAGAAACCATGGACATCTATATCCATGGATTTTATTAGGAACCTTCTACAATTCAATATTTTTTATTTTATCTTTGTTGTTGTCAATTATTTGACTAA